>CAUYUJ010008158.1:22500-59622 GCA_963575745.1 Prorocentrum cordatum | reverse complement strand
CAGTCTTAAGCCAGCGGTTGAGGATATATATGTTGGCAGTTTTAAAGCCAGCGGGGTGCAAATTGGGTGGCAGGTTTCAAGCCAGCGGGTGAGGATATGGTGGGTGGCAGTTTTAAGCAGCGGCGTGGGATATTTCGGTGGCAGTCTTAAGCCAGGGGTGAGGATATATCGGGTGGCAGTTTTAAGCCAGCGGGTAGAGAATATTTTGGGTGGCATTGTTTAAGCCAGCGGAGTTGAGGGATATTTGGGTGGCAGTTTTAAGCCAGCGGGTGAGGATATTTCGGTGGCAGTCTTAAGCCAGCGGGTGAGGATATCTCGGGTGGCAGTTTTAAGCCAGCGGGTGAGAAATTTTGGGTGGCAGTTTTAAGCCAGCGGGTGAGGATATTTCGGTGGCAGTTTTAAGCCAGCGGGTGAGGATATTTCGGTGGCAGTCTTAAGCCAGCGGGTGAGGATATCTCGGGTGGCAGTTTTAAGCCAGCGGGTGAGAATATTTGTGTGGCAGTTTTAAGCCAGCGGGTGAGGATATTTGGGTGGCAGTTTTAAGCCAGCGGGTGAGGATATTTCGGTGGCAGTCTTAAGCCAGCGGGTGAGGATATCTCGGGTGGCAGTTTTAAGCCAGCGGGTGAGAATATTTGGGTGGCAGTTTTAAGCCAGCGGGTGAGGATATTTCGGTGGCAGTTTTAAGCCAGCGGGTGAGGATATTTCGGTGGCAGTCTTAAGCCAGCGGGTGAGGATATCTCGGGTGGCAGTTTTAAGCCAGCGGGTGAGAAATTTTGGGTGGCAGTTTTAAGCCAGCGGGTGAGGATATTTCGGTGGCAGTTTTAAGCCAGCGGGTGAGGATATTTCGGTGGCAGTCTTAAGCCAGCGGGTGAGGATATCTCGGGTGGCAGTTTTAAGCCAGCGGGTGAGAATATTTGTGTGGCAGTTTTAAGCCAGCGGGTGAGGATATTTGGGTGGCAGTTTTAAGCCAGCGGGTGAGGATATTTCGGTGGCAGTCTTAAGCCAGCGGGTGAGGATATCTCGGGTGGCAGTTTTAAGCCAGCGGGTGAGAAAAATTGGGTGGCAGTTTTAAGCCAGCGGGTGAGGATATTTGGGTGGCAGTTTTAAGCCAGCGGGTGAGGATATTTCGGTGGCAGTCTTAAGCCAGCGGGTGAGGATATCTCGGGTGGCAGTTTTAAGCCAGCGGGTGAGAATATTTGGGTGGCAGTTTTAAGCCAGCGGGTGAGGATATTTCGGTGGCAGTTTTAAGCCAGCGGGTGAGGATATTTCGGTGGCAGTCTTAAGCCAGCGGGTGAGGATATCTCGGGTGGCAGTTTTAAGCCAGCGGGTGAGAATATTTGGGTGGCAGTTTTAAGCCAGCGGGTGAGGATATTTGGGTGGCAGTTTTAAGCCAGCGGGTGAGGATATTTCGGGTGGCAGTCTTAAGCCAGCGGGTGAGGATATCTCGGGTGGCAGTTTTAAGCCAGCGGGTGAGAATATTTGGGTGGCAGTTTTAAGCCAGCGGGTGAGGATATTTGGGTGGCAGTTTTAAGCCAGCGGGTGAGGATATTTCGGTGGCAGTCTTAAGCCAGCGGGTGAGGATATCTCGGGTGGCAGTTTTAAGCCAGCGGGTGAGAAATTTGGGTGGCAGTTTTAAGCCAGCGGGTGAGGATATTTGGGTGGCAGTTTTAAGCCAGCGGGTGATGATTTGGGTGGCAGTTTTAAGCCAGCGGGTGAGGATATTTCGGTGGCAGTCTTAAGCCAGCGGGTGAGGATATCTCGGGTGGCAGTTTAAGCCAGCGGGTGAGAGGCTCGGGTGGCAGTTTTAAGCCAGCGGGTGAGGATATTTGGGTGGCAGTTTTAAGCCAGCGGGTGAGGATATTTCGGTGGCAGTTTTAAGCCAGCGGGTGAGGATATTTCGGTGGCAGTTTTAAGCCAGCGGGTGAGGATATTTCGGTGGCAGTTTTAAGCCAGCGGGTGAGGATATCTCGGGTGGCAGTTTTAAGCCAGCGGGTGAGGATAATATTTGGGTGGCAGTTTTAAGCCAGCGGGTGAGGATATTTGGGTGGCAGTTTTAAGCCAGCGGGTGAGGATATTTCGGTGGCAGTCTTAAGCCAGCGGGTGAGGATATCGCGGGTGGCAGTGGCGATTTTCCGCCAGGGACGGTGATGATATTTCGGGGCCAGTTGCGCAAGAGGGCACGCGCGCAGCCGCAGCCTGCCCGCAGCCGCACGCGCGCTCAAGCTCGCTTTTCCGCTAGGGAACGCATCGCACTTCCTGCCACATCTTGGGCATCATGCCTGTACGCAAAAAGCCGAGAGGACGACGAGGAGGAAGAAGGCGGAGCACGCGGACGGGATGAGGAGGCAGCAGAAGGGAGGAGGAGGAGGAGGAGGAGGAGGAGGAGGAGGAGGAGGAGGAGGAAGAGGAGGAGGAGGAGGAGGAGGAAGAGGAGGAGGAGGAGGAGGAGGAGGAGGGAGGAGCCGAGAAGAGCTGTGCTCGGCGCGGGCATCCAGCCGCCACGCGATGCGTCATTCGCTTGGTTGGCCCAGCCGACGGCTACGCATCCAGCGCGGTGCTGCGCCCGTATATATGCTCGCCCCTTGGCTTGGGGCTGGCGGGGGGCCAAGGGGCGAGCTGTCCAGTCATTGTTGTTATCTCTCTCTCTCTCGTTTGCTCTCTGCCTCTCTTTATATACATGTACATATATCGAGTACATTTAGGTTCTATCTCTGTCTCTCTCCCTCTCTCTCTCTCTCTCTCTCCCTCTCTCTCTCTTCCTTTATGTGTTTCCTCTCCCTCCCTCTCTCTCTCTCTGTCCCTCTCTATCTCTCCCATTTTCTTCCCCCGCCCCTCTTCTCGACCCAACTGGCGCGAGGAGTTCGCCCCGTTCGCTTCTGACTGCCATGCCCAATCCCGGATTTCACCCCATGCGCCCCCCGCGCCTCGGCCACTTCTGCTTCGCGGTGCATGCCCTCCGTTCCTTTATTGCGCATGCCCGCGCATCTTTCTTTGCGCCCCATCCGACGGCGCTCTGCGCCCCAACGAACTTCCACCGCGCGAGCATCTGCGACCTTCGCTCGACTTTGGGCAGCCTTCGCCGCGGCCCTTACCTGGCACTGTGTAGATTTCATCTGACGGATCTGGCCTTCAAGTCGCTCTTGCATCTGAGCCAAGGCGATGGCTGCCTCCTGTCGTTGAGCAGCTCCCCGCACGACTTGTCTCACGGAGTGCACGTGCCCCGATTGCTCGACGCAGTCGACGAGCAGGGGATCAACGTCGCACCGCCCGCAGGTCCACGCGCATCCTTTCCGCGCCAGGCAGCTGCAATTTTCGGATTATCCAGGGCAGCGGCGTTCCGCGTAGTCAGAGCAACTGACAGAGGGGTTCCAACATCCTGCTCCGGGAGCCATCCGACTCGCGGCAGACGCACGGGGCCCGGCAACGGGCGCCATCCTCCTGGCCCATCCCCGCACCGAGGAACATCTACCAATCCTAGACCATCTCTCTTCTCCGGATGTCTGTACTGTGGTACGCGACGCTTCCGGGTCATGCGTCTTTATCGTCTATGGGGGTCCCGTCAAGTCTGCCCTCTCGCCATGTGGATATCCTTCGTTACTCGATTTGCCAACTGTGAGCGGCGCCGACCATGACGGCGCGGGACCGACAGCAAAACCACCGCGCCCCGCGCCCCGCGTGGGAAGTCACTGTCAGGTGGCACGGAACCAGCGACAACGCCACCGTGACCCGCGCCCTGCCTGCGAAATCCGCCGGGGATGATTCCTCATCGTCCACCGCGACAACCTCGGGTCGAGGCGTCCGTACCACGACAGAACAATTCCTTCCGCCCCGACGGGGTCGTCGCGCTCTGTTCTACATCCCGCGTCCATCTCTAATGGTACGACCGCGATCCTGAATCGTGTTTTCCCGCGCCTGCGCTTTGAAAGTCTCACTCAGGCTTCAGAGCATTCGGCATGACGCTGTCGACTGCGTCGGGCGTCGCGTCTTGTCGCGGCTCGCGGACGTAGCCAACAACTCGGGCGCCTCAGATGGCACTGGGACTTTATGCGTATCATCCTGGCCTCGTCTGGCAGAACCGACGAAAGCGGCGCCATGGGTACCGTGACACGCTAGCCCAGCCTCGAGATCATCGGAATCAACTTCGGCGACCCCGGAGACAGCATCATTGATCCCAACATCATCCGCCACTGGGATTTCCGTCCCGTATGCAATAGCACAAGGCCCACGATGGGTCATGCAGGCTGCTGGCGACAAGGCGCCACCTTCCGCATTAGCGATTACCAATTATGGTCTGGCCCGATGTTTGTTTTGGGTACCGCGGCATTGATCGGGAGATGTTGGATAATTCACATCATTGCTCCGATTGCCGAGGCCCCCCCCCCTTTCCACTGGAAGCATCCACGAACCCTTGATTTGTTTCGGGGAAATAAAGCCAAATCATAGGATTGCACGCCCTCATTTGAAGGCCATCCTGAGGAGATTGCCCAACGACGCCTCAAAACATTACATGTTCGCACGCAGTTGTTCTGGTTATTCGGTACTGCTCTTGTGGTGATCCATATTACAAATGGAAGCAAGTTTCCTATCCATCGCACGTTCGATTGATGACCTGCCTTTCGCCAGGTAATCGATATTCCCTGACGAATGAACGTTTCCCTTGCTTCGATATCTCAACCCTGGAGATCAACATGAGAATTGAAGGTGGATGGGCTCTGCACGAGATCGTCCGACATAGCTGCGGAGACCTGCTAAGTAAGTGTGACCGTGGATATAGTGATGTGACAGGCGCTCGCACCCAGTAATCCGTTAGGACCCCAGCTGCGTCCTATCCCCCCAATGCTATCGAGCCAAGCGCGTGCAGCGGCGCATCCATATACATATACTTATATATCTATAAGCTCCAAAGGAAGGCGGAGAGAGCGAAGGTAACGACTCCTTCCGATCCTTCTGACAGTGCCAGCCCCCCTGACTTCCCCCCAATGCCCGCCGCCGATGATTTGTATGTCTTTCTTTCTCCTCGACGCATGGCGCGCCACTGCCGATGCATCAGGCCAGGCGGCGCGACACTCCGACCCTCCCTCCGGCCCCATGGAAGATTTGGACGCCCACAATGGGTACGGTACGAAGCGAAGAGGCACGATGCCCAACAGCAAATGTAGTCCAAAACCGACGGCGGCCGCGGTTGGGTGGGACGGCTTCTTTGTCTTTAGTGGACAACGTCCGCGGCAGCGCGGACAGCGAGACCGATTCAAAATGAACAGGAACTGCTTTGGGGCATCGTATCCATTCTTTCCGTACCGACTTCGATCGCCCCGATGTGTGGGAGGAGGCTTGGCCTGGAGCAGGAAGATGGAAACAAAACATAAGAGAAACCAAAAACATCAGAGGTCCGCGCGGATTGCTCCGATCCGCACTGGAGCCCCCTCCCTTGCGCGCAGAGCGCGCCAGGGGCGGTGCCGGAGGCGGCGCTAGGGAACCCAAGCGCCGATCCGAGCAATCCACGCGGACCTCTGAGCTGTTTGTTTCTGTCACTGTGTGTTTCTCTCTTCCTGGTCCAAGCCTCCTCCGACACATCAGGGCGATCGAGGTCGGTACGGAAAGAATGGATACGATGCCCGACAGCCGTCCCTGCTCATCTCGGATCGGGCTCGCTGCCCGCGCCGCCTCGGACCTCCGAGTTCTTGGGTGTCTGTCGCTGGTTGTTCCCCCTACGGAAGAGCGAGGGCCCCCCCTGGCTGCTCACCGATCGGCGACTCCAAAGGGCGCGGTTTGCAAAGGGTGTGGCTTGCAATCGGCGCCCTGGGGGGCACCACGGGGGGCGGGCGGGTGCCTCGATGGAGCTCCCCGCCGCGCCCCGAGGCGGCGCGACGAGGACAGAGCCGTGCCCTCCACGCCACCACGGCGCCGATCGCAAACCACACCCCGGCGTAAGCACCCGTTGCAGTCGCCGGTGCTCACCGAGCCTGGCCACGGCAGCTGGCCAGAGGGGGATGTCCAAGAGGGGGGGGGGGTGCAAATCATGACTGGCGGCATGTGCGCGGCCCAGCGGGGGGGCCAGGGACGTAATGAAACAAGAAGAGGCGCCATGAAATCCGGGGAAATATCATGGCCCTCGCCATGATATCCAGCCCCCCCCTAGTCATCACCCCCCTCTTTTCCGCCTCAGAGCGTAGCCGCACCCGTTGCAATCGGCGGTGCTCACCGGGCCTGGCCACGGCAGCCCGAGCGGCGGGCGAGAGGCGCGGGCGGAGGCGCGGGCGCGGCGGGTGCGCCTTGGCGGAGGGCCTCTTGTCCTGGCCGGGGCGGGGCGTGCTGGCCCGGCCTCCCCGAGGGTGAGGTCGGGCATGCCCCCCCAGAGGCGGAGTTTGGGAAGACCATAAAGAACAGTCCAAAGTTGCTCATACATAACTATACGACCACCCTTCGGGTGATAAGGAGGTTCGGGGGGGAGGAACCAACGTCTCATTCGATCGGTCTCACTATCGATCTCACTATCGATCTCAGTACCGGTCTCGCTCGATCGATCTCCCTCGATCGATCTCACAATCGATCTCACTCGATCTATCTCACAATTGATCTGACTATCGATTTCACAATCGATCTCACAATCGATCTCACAATCGATATCACATTCGGTCTCACTATCGATCTCACTATCATCATCATCATCATCATCATCATCATCATCATCATCATCATCATCATCATGATCATGATCATCATCATCATCATCATCATCATCATCATCATCATCATCATCATCATCATCATCATCATCATCAACGTCGTCATCATCATCACAATCATCATCACCATCATGGCCATCATCACCATCAGCATCGCACAATCGATCTCACATTCGGTCTCACTGTCGGACTGTAATCATCGGGACACCATCATCAACATCATCATCACCATCATCAACATCATCCTCAACATCATCGTCATCGGGACACCATCATCATCAACATCATCAACGTCTTCACCATCATCACCACCATCATCATCACCATCATCACCATCATCACCATCATCATCTCACAATCGATCTGACTATCGATCTCACAATCGATCTCACTATCGATCTCACAATCGATCTCACATTCGGTCTCACTATCGATATCACAATCGATCTCACAATCAACGTCATCATCATCATCAACAACATCACCATCATCAGCATCATCATCATCGCCATCATCAACATCATCATCATCATCACCATCATCATCATCACCATCATCACCATCATCATCATCATCATAATTATCCACATCATCATCGGGACACCGACGGGACACCGACGGGACACCGGCGGGACACCGGCGGGACACCGCGCGCCACCGGCCGCCCGGCGGAGAATCATTTGGTCCGGCCGCGCCTCAGCCACAGGAGACTTTCCTCTCGCCCGCCCACGCAGCTTCGCCTCGCCCGCACGGCACGCACGAACACGAAACCGAAATCGATTTCCCGGTAGGGGGGCTCTCCGTTCCACTTCGATCTCACCCCCCAACCTCCGATTCAAGAATAGCCCCCCCCCAAAAAAAGCCCCCTGACTGTCTTAAAACTATGTTTAAATCTTCCCCCTGTGGGGCATGTCCCCCCGGGGGCGGATTCTGGGGCTCTGGGGAGAACGTAAGGAACAGTCCAATGATGCCCACACATGGTCAAACGTAGGCCCAGCCCCCCCCCAAAAAAACCCGGACTATCTTAAAAAGCTCTGTTTCAATCTTCCCCCTGCAGAGGGGCATGCCCGACGGAACCATGCGGGGGGGAGCAGACAAACTGCACGAGCCTGCACTCGCGGGGCTCCGCGCGGACTTCTCGGCTCTGCGCTGGACCACCCTCGCTCCCCGGCGCGCGGAGCGCGCCAGGGTTGGCGCTGGAGGCGCCGCCCGAGGGGCCCGGCGCCGCCCCGAATGACCCGCGCGGAGCTCCCAAAGAGTGCATGTCTACGCCGCTGCGTTCCTTTCGGTGCCCTTGCTCGTTCCTTTCCTTCCTCCTCGCTTCCCCCTCGTCTGCTGGAAAGCTCGCGCACACACCTGGGGACTCGAGCGACTGCGTCTGGCTGGGCCTGCTTCGCGGGGCCCGCGAGGTGGAGTGCAGGCAGCGCGCGTCAGAAGGATGCACGATAGAAGGATGCAAGGGCCTTGGAACTTGCAAGGCCATGCTGGCACGTTTCGAGCGGGGCGCGGCCAGCGAAAGGGTAATGTGCCGAAGGAGAAGAATGCAAAGGTAATTCTAGCTTCCCCCCCAGGCATCCGACACACCTGGCAGCTAACCAACCGTGGGCTTTCTGCTGATGGCGCCGACGGCATTGGCACGCGCCAGTGTCAGCTTCACAGCACACGATTGGGAAATGGCAGTCGCGGCGAGGAAGGCGGTGCTGCTCGGACGGCACCAGACAATGCAAAATATTCAAAGGGCAACCCTGGAAGTCGCTCATCCTTACTACAATGGAAATCTATAGTAAGGACGGGCGGTAAGGACGCAGGGGCCTTGGACGCCGAAGTTGACACTTGTTGGGCGGCGGACTGCCAACCCCCCAACCCCCTGAAGGGCTGGTCAGTGAAAACCGCGAAGGACGGGCCGCAGAGGCAAGGACGCAAGACTAGTTACCCTAAGGACATCCGTGCGACCGCACTCTGAGTTTTGACTGTATGCGTGCTGACTGCACGCCTCGAGGCGCCGCCGCCATCTGCGGATTTCGGCGGCTCCGTGCTCGCCCCCGCGCGGCCGGCTGCAGCGCGGCAGGAGGCAGCGAGGCGGCACCCACGGCGTGCGCGTGCCGCTCCGGTGCCGCGCTTGTTTGAAGGGGCCCAGGGACGCACGAATCAATATATACAAGTCCCAGGATTCCCCATATTGTCATACGCGTATGTGTATATATCAAAATGTGTGCATACGTACATACGTACATACATACATACGTGTGTGTGTGTACGTGTGTGTGTACGTGTGTGTGTGGGTTGGTGTGGGTTGGTGTTGGTGTTGGTGGTGTTGGTGTGTGTGTGTGTGTGTCCCTATATCTCCCTCCTTACTTCTCCCCCGCCCCTGCCATGCCTGTGCTCTCCCTGCCGCCCCCTCCTCTGTGGTCTTTGGGGCACCCGAAGTGTGCATGGGAAAAACGGGTGCGATGTCAGACACAACACAGAGGTCTCCCAAATGCGGTACAAATAGATGGGGTCGAAGAATCGCGCCGTATTGCCACTGCATCGCCGATGCATCGGCGATGCATCGGCGACGTCAGCGATGCCTCGGCGACATCCACGTGGAGAATATCGGGCTCCAAATCGAGCCGCATCGGCGATGCATCGGCGATGCGGCGCAATCCTCCGACCCCATCTGCTCGGACCCCGTCAAATTAGGAGGCCTAGACCCAAACCGACAGCGGCCGCTGCTGGGCAAACGGCCTTCTGCCTCAAATGGACACCGTCCACGCCGACGCCGACAGCGAATCCTGTTCATAATAGGCTACGGTTGGGCATGTCCTCCAACAGGTGGATGTTGGATGGAAAATAAAAACGTAATCGAATAATACTCCAAAAATATCGTCCACCTATTATTTCTGGACTATTCTTGAACATTCCTCCTGTAGAGGGACAGGCCCGAGTTAAAAATAGGGAGGAACTGCTGCCGACCGTCGCACCCATTACGTCTCCGCCCCTGTCTCGATCGTGCCCAGGTCGTCCGCTCTCGCCGCGCTGGCCGCGGCCTCTCCTGGCCCGTCCTCCCCCTGGATGAACCCCCTCTTCTGCCCCTTCCCTCCCCCGGATGGACCCTCCTCTTCCCCTGGGCAGGCCGCACGCCGGCATGGGGGAGGAGGAGCCCCAGTCCCACGCGGGCTCGCCAGGACGTTTTCCCTTCTCCCCATCGCTCTTTCTCGTCGTCCTGCCTCTTGCCCCTCCCATACTTCGACATGTTGCTCGGCCAGTGGCCGCAATTCCTTCCTTGATAGGGGCGCTCCTGCATCGTGCTGGAGTCTCCCTTCGGAGCTCGCCCCGAACACTCCTGGTCCCCGTGGTTCCCCAAGTTACCCAGGTTTTATGTTTGATCCTTTGCGTATTGACATGCAGACAGGGCCGAGCTCGATACTTGCGTGATGCTTCTCGCCTCGGCCCTCACCCGCATAGATTTCGTAGGCCCTTTGCTGGGAGGCCTGGCGCCTGTCTTGCACCCTGTCCTCCAGCAATTCGGCATCGCCTTCGGGGAGGCTCTGTCTTGCCTGTCGGCGGCCCCGGCCGCCGCCCACTTACGCTCCAGGTGCTCGCGCCTCGCAGCTTGCTCAAGAACAGTCCCCGGGGCCTGCCCTGGAGCCCGCCTTTTCCTCTTCCTCGCGGGTGACTGGTTTGTTGTCCTTTTCTGGTTAACGGTCGTTGCCCAGGGGGAGGGGGAGTTCAGGCGGGAAGGTACTCCGGGTTTCTTCATAAGCGTGGGGGGGACACCCCCGACGGGGGTCAACCTCGCCTCGTCGTCGCGCCGCGACGGGGGTCGGAATGCCTTTGGCGCGCGGCAGCTGCCCGCGACGAGGGTCGATGTGGGGCTGTCGGCGGGGGTGACGCCCCCCCCCCACGCTGTTTTTAGAAACTCGGAGTTACGGTAACGGTGGCCGCGGCGGCGGGCATCCGCCAGGGTGCGCCCGCGCCACCGCCGCATCCATCACTGGTGTGCACCGCAGCATGTTAGGGTTGGCCAGTCCAGGGTTCGCCAGGGACTGGTTTCCCTTCCAAACAGCCGAAACCTTCCCGAAACCCTCCAAAAACCCTCCGGGAATGGTTCTGGGAGGGTTTTCGGAAGGTTCCGGGAGGGTTTTGGAAGGGTTTTCGTCGTTTCGGGAGGAAACCAGTCCCTAGCGAGTCCTGGGTTTCCTAATGTTGGGGGGGAAGCCAGGCAACTCCCCCCACAGCAAGATCGTGAGCGTTACCCGATGGGGGAGGAGGGGGGGCCTGGCCTGGGTAAGGAGCGTTACCCTGGGGAGAAGGGGAGAACAAACAGAACGCTCACAAAGGGCGGTTCTTGATGGTCGCGCGTCTTGGGAAAGCCGACCTGGAAGCACAAAAAAACTAACAACAACGAATAAACATCAACACAAACTTGAGGCCTCAAATAGCGCTCCAGGGCCAGCGGAATGAGCGAAGCGATCAAATAAACATCAACACAAACTTCTCTCGAGGTCCCCGATGGAACCCCCTCCCTGGCGCGCGCTGCGCGCCAGGGGCGGCGCGAGGGGCGCCGCCAGGTGGCTCCAGCGCAGATCCACGAAACCCGCGCGGAGATCCGAGATCACTTCAGGCACACCTGCTTCACGGACTTGTTGGAGAGGTCACCACCTCCACGGGGTATCCCGTGACAGACACATCTTGCCTTTACACGGCTTTCGTCGTACGGAGGGTCACCGTCTCATCTCGCTGTCAACACTGAGGAAGGCGATCCCTCCTTCTGCCCCTGGCTCAAAGGGACGGTAGGGGGGACCGGCTCAGGGAGAAGAAAAAATCGACCTGGCATCGGCAACACATCGCCGAAAGATCGGATCGGCGACAGGCCCCTGACAACGAACCCGCACGATCCTGAGTAGGAAAGGGCGAACAGGCCCCCATCTGTGATCAGTGGGCGATTGGGGTCGATGCATCTCCCCCTGATCTCTTCCCCCCCCCTACAGTTGCCCCTGACTGGCACTTCTCCACGCCTCCCATCCATCCGCCCCTGCCCACAACTGGAAGAAGAAAAAACGGCATAGCTCCGCGCGGATTTCTTGGACCTGCGCTGGACGCCCCTACCTGGAGCGCGGAGCGCGCCAGAGGCGGCGCCAGAGGCGCCGCCTGGGGGGTCTCAGCGCGGACCCAAGATACCCGCGCGGAGGGCCAACAGTTATGTTGATGTCGCTTTTCTTCTTCGAGCAACGCGGCCCTCCGAATCCGAATCGATCGAGCGAGACCGATCGTGAGATCGATGGTGAGATCGACAGTGAGACCGATCGAGCGAGACGTTGGTTCCTCCCTCCCCCAGAACCTCCTGATCACCCGAAGGGTGGTCGTATAGGTAAGCGTACACTTTCGGAGCTCCGCGCGGACCTCTGGACCAGCGCTGAGCCCCCCTCCCTGGACGCGCGGAGCGAGCCAGGGGCGGCGCCGGAGGCGCCGGCAGAGAGAGGGCCAGCGCCGCCCCAGGAGGTTCGCGCCGAGCTCCGAAGGCTCGTGCCCAGGTGATGACCGCTACTCCCCGGACCTCTGGGTGCGATCTGACCAGCATCTCGAGGCGAAGCCGGCGGTGGCGAGGGCTTCCCAGGAGGCCCAAGCAGGAGAAAACGAGGGAATGATGGGCCCATTCTCCACCACCACTGCCATATGTAGGGGAGGAGGAGGAGGAGGAGGAGGAGGAGGAGAAGGAGGAGGGGGAGGAGGACATCTTCATCCTCCCTTCTCCCCCGTCGCACATAGGGTAGGTATGGTGGAAAATTTGCCCATCAGGGAAGGGCAGCGGCATGAGTACCACTTCCTCCTCTGATTGTTTGTCCCTCGAGCCATGGGGTCCTCCTGCCGTGTCAGCATCTTTCCAATGAAACCCGCGGGACGCCGCGGCGGCCGCCCGGCGTGTGGCACGGGCCCCGCGCCCTCAAACCCCGACGCCGAGGCCTCCAGCGGCTCCACGGGAGGAGCAGAGGGCTCCAGGGTTGGCGGCGCGCAGAGGGGGGCAGGAGGAGGGGGAAGGCTTCTTAGAAGGAGGCCGCTTCTTAGAAGGCGCCGGCGCTACACCTGCAGACAGGGCCCGCGCCTTCAAAGAAGCAGGGGCGCTACCAAGAAGCCTTCCCCCCTCCCCCATCCCCTTCTCTGCTCGTGGCTGGGAGGGGACGCCCGTGTCGCCCAACGTCGCGCATCGCGGCCCGCGACGCGCGGCGCGCGATCCCCGTCGCGCCCTCGCGCCCCCGCGCCGCCCCCTTCGACGAAGGACGCCGCGCGCTGGCCCGGAGCGCGGCGCGCGAGGCGCGACTGCCTTCGCGCCCCCGCGGGTGACCTGGGACACCCGGGCCAACAAATGTGCCGAGGGGGTCGGCCCCAGCTGACAGGGGCAGGAGCCGAGGAGCGGGCGAGCTCGTCCTCTGGAGGGCCCCTCGTCGGAGGACGGGCGGGGGCAGCGAGCGCAGGGGGAAGAGGAGGAGGAGGAGGAGGAAGAGGACGAGGAGGGGGAGGAGGAGATGGAGATGGAGATGGAGGAGGAGGAGGAGGGGGAGGAGGAGGAGGAGGAGGGAGGAGGAGGAGGAGGGGGAGGAGGAGGAGGAGGAGGAAGAGGAGGAGGAGGAGGAGGAGGGAGGAGGAGGAGGAGAGGAGGAGGAGGAGGGCGGAGGAGGAAGAGAGAGAGGAGGAGGAGGAGGAGGAGGAGGAGGAGGAGGAGGAGGGAGGAGGAGGAGGAAGGAGGAGGAAGAAGGAGGGAGAAGGAGGAGGGAGGAGGACGGAGGAGAAGGAGGAGGAGGAGGAGGAGGAGGAGGAGGAGGGGGAGGGATGGCGGGCGAGAGGACGGGGGGGGGGCAAAAGCAGGGGGGTCACAGGAGCAAGGCGAGGCGACACCACCAACAGTGCGGAGCGCCACAGAGGGTGTCCTCTTGGCGGTGTGATCCCCCCTCTGGCTCCAAGGCATCCCCCAACCCCCTGCTCGGGGAGGCATCGTGGAACCCTCGGTGGAGGTGGCCTCCCTGGTCGTGGCGTCACGTCTCCATTCTTCAGCATCCGGAGCAAGAAGAGGAGAAGGCGTCCCTGAGATCGGCCGGAAAGAGAAGAGGGCTGGCAGGACAACCCTTTCCCCCTCTCATACGCTGAGGGGTACTTCCTTATCCGCCCACACACGGCGATTGATGAAGTGGCGTCAGCCTCCCGAATCCTTCGCCTCGGCCGACGTGTTGTCCCAGTCTGGCGACGGGTAGTCGTAATTCCCTAACCTCACCATCCTGAGCAAGCGGCGACGAGATGGAGAGCAACCGACGCATACCAATAAGTGCGATTCGAATCGACCCGAATCGCGTGCGAGAAGAATCGCGAGACAGATAAAGCCGAATGTGGGTGCAGCAGGTACACGGTCACTCCTCACCATGAGGGAGTAGCAGGGAAAGAAGGCAAAGGAAATGAAAAAAGGCGCGATCGACAGCGCTTCTTGGCGAGGCTCTTCCGGCAACATCCCGAGAAACCGATTGAGCCCAACCAGCTCTTTTGTCGTCCGTGTCTTCCATTGCACCGGCATCGAGACCCTACAGTAGGAGCTAGACCACAAGAAACCCAACCCTGAGACCCCAGGATGTCCATTGATTGCTGGTGTGGGAACGTCACGCTTGCCGTCGCCAACAATCGAAAACTAAGACACCCGGGGCACCCTGGAGGGAGCCAGGGTGCTTCTTGCCATGGGCTCCCACTGTACAGTCAAAAACCCTGATAAGGACGCGCGGTAAGGACGCAAGACCCTTGGAAGCCGCAGTTGGGACTCTTGGGGCGGCGGACGACGAAAACCCCAAGGACGCAAGAGCAAGGAAGCGCAAGGACGCAAGGGCACCCTGAGCAAAGCCGCGCGTCCTCATCAGGGCTTTTGACTGTGAGCACCAACGCCGCGCGAGAGCACACACGTCCAGCCAGCCTCGACCTGCGCGTGCACGGCACGGCACGACGGGCACGGCACGCGGGCACGGCACGCCGCGCCACGCCAACGGCACACGCCTGCCCTCGAGCCTCGGGCACGGCGCGGGCCGCGCGGGTGGTACACTGGCCGGGGCCCCGCACGGCGGGCGGCACACTTCTCGCACTCCAGAGGGCGGGCAGCCCCGGGGCATGCCCCAGAGGAGGAGGAGGAGGAGGAGGAGGAGGAGACGGCTGGGCGAGGCGATCTGTCCTGACCTGGCCTTGGCTGGGGCAGGACACCGCGGGGATTCGCGTCGCCTCGCCCACGCGCACGTCACGCGCGCGCAACGAACTGAAACCGAGAAATGATTCTGGATCGGGAGACTTCGCTTCACCGGATATCCCCCTCATGGATGCTGCGTGTGCTTCTCTTTCTCCCTCCCTCTCTCTCTCCCTCTGTCTCTCTCTCTCTCTATCTCTCTTTCTCTCTCCCTCTGTCTCTCTCTCTCTCTCTCTCTGTATCTCTCTCGTGTTTTGTTCTCTCTCTCTCTCTCGCTCACCGTCTCTCTATCTCTATCTCTCTCTCTTTTTCTCTCTCTCTCTCTGTATATATATATATATATATATATATGTCAATCGTTGTTGTTATAGTTGTTTGTGTCTCTCTCTCTCTCTTTCTCTGTCTCTCTCTCTCTCTTTCTCTCTCTCTCTCACACACTCTGTCTCTCCCTCTCTCTCCCTCTCTCCGCGTATGTGTGCGTACATATATTATATATATATATATATATATATATATATCGGAGGTTGGGGGGTGAGATCGCAGTGGGACGAAAAGCCCCCCACCGGGAAATCGGTTGCGGTTTCGTGCTCGTGTCGTGCGTGCGGGCGAGGCGAAGCTGCGTGGGCGGGCGAGAGAAAGTAACCCTCCCCTGGCTATGGTGCGACCAGACCAAAAGACACGCCCTCCTCCCACCACGGGTTGGCCAGCAGTTGCCAAGGGTGCACCGTCGTGGTGCCCCGATGGTCTCCCGCGGTGCCCCGCGGTGTGCCGATGGTGTCCAGTGGTGTCCCGTGAAATCGATAGTGAGATCAATAGTGAGATCGATAGTGAGATCGATAGCGAGATCTCGATTGCGAAATCGATAGTGCTATCGATTGTGAGATCGATAGTGAGATCAATAGTGTGAGCGATAGTGAGATCGATAATGCTATGGATTGAACGAAACGTTGGCTCCTCCCCCACCCGAGCCTCCTGATCACACGAACGGTGGCCGTAAGGGTATGCATATTCACCGAAAAATGATTGCCCTCATCATCATCATCATCATCATCATCATCATCATCATCATCAGCAGCATCAGCATCAGCATCAGCATCAGCATCAGCATCAGCATCAGCATCATCATCATCACATCATCATCATCATCATCAGCATCATCATCATCATCATCATCTTCATCATCATCATCAGCAGCAGCAGCAGCAGCATCATCATCATCATCATCATCATCATCATCATCATCATCATCATCATCATCATCATCATCATCATCATCATCATCATCATCATCATCATCATCATCATCATCATCATCATGATCGTCATCATCAGCATCAGCATCAACAACAGCAGCAACAACAACAACATCAACTTTCTTGCTTCCGTTACTCAAGTGACCGGACGGGTCCCGCGATGCTTTTCCACGCTGCCGCCTGGTGGCCGCCTCGTGGCCGCTCGTGGGCGCAACGCGCGCTGGGACCGCCGAGGCTGCGCCGCGTTGCCGCCTGTGCCGCCTCGTGGGCGCTCGTTGCCGCCTCGTGAGCTCCCAGCTCACACCACACAGCTTACATCACAGCATTTGCATGGCATGACTTACGCCACAAGGCTTGCACAGTCGAAAACAAGCTGGTAAGCTTAGGTATACAGTCCGCCTTAGGCGCTTCCATATCCCAGGCTTAGGCTCATAGCGCATGAGCAAGAGAGCGAGACGAAGCATGGGATCTGGAGTAAAGAGTAAGATGGGCATCGTCAATGGAAAGGATGTTTTCCGATCTCAGATGCAAGTAGTGCGCCTCGGTGAGGCACAGTCACATATCTGGCCGGGCCCGGCTTGAGCCAGGCACGGCAGCGGTACATGCTCGATTTATACCTCGCCTTTAACCTTCTCCGTTTAAAGTCGGAGGGGGAGGAGACGAGCAGGTACCGCACTTCTATTATGCGGAAAAACAGTGCTAAGCAGCAGCGGCTGCCTACAAGGAAAGGGCGCGCGAGTAGCCTCGCTACCGGCGAGTTTCCTCGCTGCTAAAGCGCACCTGCCCGCGGGTTTCCCCGCTGGCTCGGGAGGCAGGGCCGTCCTGAGACGACCTGCCCGCCCTATACGGCGTATGTTTCTTCAGCTCGTGCTTGAAGGATTGCTGGCCGGCCATTACTTGTAGGAGCAACGCGCGGTCAATGCTACCTTTGGTATGACCATCGGCAGTCATATCCCGCGTGTCACACCATTGGACGCTTTCCACGATTCCACGTTCCATCATCTGGCGAATCCAGCTGATGTGCCCAAGCAGAGTACACTCTGTGGGCTTCTTCAGATCCTTGCTAGACAAAGATTTGAAGACAGACTCGGCATCAATAGTCAGAGTGACTTTGATACATAGACCACCCATTTCCAATATGTTCTTCAACTGTGTGGGGGTCAATGGTCCCGAGTGTAGCTCGTGGAGCGTTACAATGGTCGGGTAGCAGTCTTCCAAGTTGTGGGCTGCTGCCAGTGTTTCCGCAGAGTAGCTCGAACGCACTTGCAGTCGATGAGACTTGCAGTATGCGTCCACCAGGTGCACGACGGGTTTCCCCGCTTGCGTGTGGCCACGCCTCAGCAGGTTAGCCCCGCGGATACCATAGCCTTTGACTTCGTCGTCTTCATCTCCGTTGAGACGACGATAGCCAGAATCGCTATGCAGGTCGACTTCTCCTGTTGGAGTCATAGCATGATACACGATCTTCTTCGGGCCTGCCTGCAATTTTCTGGTAACCGCGTTTAGTCGTCGTACCTGGATGTTTGTCGGTTCTTGGATACGTTGTAGTGAGACAACATAGACCATTAGCCATACCTGCGTGATCAACGCATAGGCTAGAGCGCCACGAAGACTGACGAACATATCAGAAATTGTCTTCGTCGCCTTGCTTTCAGGATCAGCTCCTGTGAGTTCTGGATGTGTGATAGGACGAAGCTGTTTGATGTATTCGTCCTGGTCGAGAGTGACGCTCCCATCATCGGTCTTGTTGTACCGAACAGCACAGTTCGTGTATGTGTGCTTGTTCAGTTTGCACTTCCCAAACGTATCTTCAACACACTTGACATACTTGTCGATAGCCTCTTCCTTCCCAGTCATATTGATGTCATCAACGTGCTTGGCTGTCAAGAGGTTTGGGCTCATCTCGAATTCTTCGTCGTATGAAGTAGGCTGTAGCCCAAAGCTCCTAGTGATGGACCTGAGCTTCAGCGAGAATGCCCTGGGAGCATCCTTCGTGCCTGTCCCCGGTTTCAGACACCGGAGACAATGCTTTGATTCGTCATATGACTCAAAGCCTGGCAGTGTGCGAAGGACAGCTGCAGATCCAGGTGGTAGTGTGAAACACACCACACGTTCTTTCTCGCCCGTTGCCGCGGCGAGCTCGCCATAGGTCAGTCCCTTCAAGAAAGCCATGTTGATGTCCAGGGAAGCGATGATCCAAGCTTTGTTGCATGCAGCAGAACTTGCGAGCAGTCTCTGGCTTGACCTCCTTGCCGTGCCAGAGAAGGTTTCGACGTCAAAGGCTTCGAGGTCCATGAAGCCACGGAGTACCAAGCGTAACCGGATCGTCCTTTCCATTTCGCCCTTTTCGTTCTTGACAAACTTCCATTTGTATACGTAGCGTGACGTCATGATGTTAGACGCCTTGCTTAAGTCAGTCATCTGGAAGCATTTGTTGTCAAGCCACGTCTTCAGCTCTGTGTAGAGGGCTTTGGAAACTTTGACCGGATTTGCTTGGATGTCGGCCTTCGTGAGTAGATCGTCTTCCTTGACGACCACGGCACGTTTGGAGGCAGCGCTAACGTATACTCGCATAGTTGTGACGCTGCTGTCATCCAACAGTCGGTGTTGCTGCTCGGACAGGACGACTTTGGACATGTCTGCTGTGAAGCAGAGCTCGATATACTTCCCGTGCTCATCGGAGTCCAGATCATATTTGCTATCCGGTTCCGTGGAGCATAAAGGAACGTAGTAAGAAGTGTCCATGTCGTATCCTGGCGGGTGACCCCGCTCCGGCAAGTGGCCTTGCACATCTTCACAGGTCGTAGAGACTAATACACACTGTGTGTCTGTCATGTATGTAGGAACTGTATGCATGACTTCCTCTGTGTCAGCTTCAAGGAGTGTTCTGTCATCCATCAGTTCAGCATACCACGACTTCAAGACAAAAGCATCCAGATCCTCTTCTGTCTCCTCTATGATGGTCGGGAGCCGACCATCGTTGTCCGTAGGAGGCTCCTCAGGAGCAGCTGCTGGAGGTGATTCGCTTGGTGGTGGACCATCAGCGAGTTCCTCAAACTTAGTGAGATCTTGGTCAAACCCAGCAGACGGCTTCCTGGATTTAAGACACTGGATGATGCGTGAGTGTGTAGATCCTGTGATGTCATAGATGTTCAAGGCAGTGCCATCAGCTTCATAGTAATGAAACCCAGGGGTCACATCGTTATCATAGTGCACTAGTGTACAGCTGTCTGCATAGGGTGCGGCAGGCAGCTTCGTCAGGCTCTTGGCGAGTCGTACAGCAACAACGTTTTCAATACGAAAGTAGTTGCGTATGAGGTACTGAAGAGCCAAGTGCACCTTAGGTGAAAGTCGGCTCGCAGCAGTCATCTGCAGCCGACCCTGTTTCGTTGGTAGATATCCGAAAGTCATGGCGGGTTTCCCCGCTGGCAGACCGGCAATAAAGGCCAATACTGTTCGAAGGGCCGTATTGTCCGATCCTATCTCGCGGACCATAAGTGCTTCGATGTACAGTGTGTGTCGTGTGTCAGGATACTGTACTCGTACTTCGCGATTGCCGACCTTCACGATGACCTGGCCTCGGTCAGGTTCGTTGCGGATGACCGGGTATGGACCACTCCATCCACCCCAGTCGTCTTTCGTGGTGGTCGGGCGGTGATAGTCCACGAGATCTCCTTCTTTATAGTGAAATTCACCCGTAGCAGTAGTCTTTGTACGGAGAGCCCTGTTCGTCTTGGCAACCGCAGTGGCCTGCGTGATTGCCTCCAGACTAACCCTCCTGATTGTTTCCTCCCTTGAGTGATCTGATGATTCAGTGGGCTGATCATGATCCAAGACAGGGAAATCAGGAAGCATAGCTGGCTGTCTACCATACAGCGCATTGTACGGAGACACTTCATTGTAGAAGGTAAATGCGTTGCTGGCAAACAAGGCTTCATGTAAGAGACGAGTGAAATTGAGAGGGATATGTAATCTATTCAATTCTTCTCCCATCACGTGTAGGAGGTGTCGAAGGATGCCGTTCCTAGCTTCGATAGTTGTAGCGTGTTGGCCACGCGCTCGAATACGAAGCTCTGTTCCCTTAGCCTTAAGGATGGCCTTTGCTGTATCATTATTCAGTGCTCCTTCCCCATCGGAGTATAGAATTTTAGCAGGGCCATGCTGCATCCAAGTCGTATGATAGGCATCGAGAACAGTATGCATAGCTTTATCAGGAATCTCTGTGCCAGCTGCCCAGCGAATACAACGGTCGATGATGTGAAAAACAATATGTTCCTGTTTATAAAAGAAGAGATCACATTCGACTTCTTCGTTGAAAGCGTCCTGGCAGTGACACGGAAGGCATCACCGTGTTGCCTGGTTTGTCCCAGGCTCGACATTCTCTACACGAGTCGCAAACGCCTTTGATCAGACTCAAACGGGTTTCACCCAGACCAACCTTGGTTAGAATCATCCGCATTTTTGGCTCCTTGGCATGAAACCATCTCAGGTGGAGTTTGCGGAGTTCTCGCTGCACTACAGCTGGGTCGAAGCTGCGCAGGTTTTGGAGGCTGAGCTGAACGTCGAAGCGAGTCCAATCAGGGAGCCTTGGCCTTGGCCTCGGCTCTGCTTGAGGCTGCGGCGGTGGTGGAGGATCTCCTCCCTCCATGCGTCCGCGCCTTGCTGCAACTTGTGGCAGTCTACGGTGATCGTCAGAGCTGCCAGCGCCACTGTTGCCACCATTAGCCCCGTCGGCTCTGGTGATGTCATGGCTGCTGGCGCCTGCGGTTGGATCGCCCTCACCAGGCCGTGGCGGCCTAGGCGCACGTATGCGCGCTCTCGCGGCCGGCGCCGCTTTTGCGGCTGGCGCCGCTTCTGCGGCTGGAGCCGCTTCCGCGGCTGGCGCCGCAGGAGCGGCTTGTCCCGCCGGACGCGGCTGGCCAAAGTTATCTGGCAGTTTCCATTTTTCGGCAAATCTGCATTGGCCAGATATCTTGGTGTGGTGAGGATTGCTCTTCTGATATTCCTTCTTACAGCTTGGACAGTCCCAGTAATACGGTTCAACATCATACCACCGACACATCTTCGGATCCCTACTGTGCTTTGGTGATTGCTTGTAGTTGTTGTCCACACAGCCAGGGCACCCAAGACCGCCAGGTGGTGGTCGCCAGATTTCTCCGTTTGGGTGTCTCCGGATTGTTGGGTCGTCCAAGTCGTAGCCAGCACTGTTTGTTACGAACGCATAGCTGCGTTCACGATTCGCGAATGGATCGCGACCGTAAGCAAACAGGTCTTTGGCGATTTGCACCGCATCAACGATCAATGACTGCATTCTGTAGGTATACTGTGCCGCCCTTGCTAACTCTTTGTTACAAGCATTGGCGTGCACATGATTTCCTGGACAACGCTTGCCTTTGAAAGGTGCCAACAACTCTTCTTTATTTGCCATTATCTGTGTTGGCTTGCGGATGTATTGTCCAAATGAATCTTTGAGACCAGTCGTGCACTGATCAATGATTGTTTGGCAAGTGACCTTGCGTTGTGCCAGTTCTTTCCATGGCTGGATCTCATCCACCCACGTGCCCATTGGTTGTTCCCTGAGAAAGAAACGTCTTAGGTCGTCTTGTAATAGAGCGACTGTTCCACAGAACGTGATATGAGGCAGGTCCTCTTTGTGGTGTTTAAGCCACGTATCATGATTGACCTGTGCGTTGAAGTAGGAAGGGAGTCCAGTAGTTCTGCAGCTTGGCTGCAGAATCGTGATCTTGACAAAGCAAGTCTTGAGGTAGTGGAGGACTGCTCTTTGTACTTCCGAGTTTCCAAGGTCAACCATAGATATCTTGTCAAGGTTCCCGCCTGACGAGAGTCCCCTCTTGAAGGCTAATATGGATATACCACCCTTGCCCCCACATAATTCAAGCATGTCCACTTGATTATTTCTGCCGTAGCATAACGACTGGACTATCGAGAAGACATCAGCATGTGAGTCAGCGGGTTGCCCCGCCGGTAACATCATGAAGATGTCCTCTGATTCGCTGTCCGAGTCCGAGTCGTCAAGAGGAACGTCGTTGAAATATGTGGAGCAGTCAAGCCCTTTGAGGTCCTCTCCACAGTCGTCGTTACCGTCTTCCACTTTCTTCGGGACTTTCTTCGGTTTGATGCCGGCTTCTTTGTCAGCTTTCTGCTTTTCTTTCTGTTTTATCCTGGCATCAGTGGGCAACGCAGTTTCCGCGGAGAGATCCGCTGCGGAGGAATCCGCTGTAAAATCAGGAAATGGCGGAATTTCAGGAAGGTCGTTGGTGGGTCGCGTTTGGCAACGCTCAATCGAAGGGGGAGGAGATCGATCGTCATCGACGATCGTCACACGCTTTGGGCGTGGCCTTCGCGACTCACCATTGCCATGAAGAACTGGAGCCGGAGGCTCCCAGTATAGCCGAGTACTGATGTTTGTAACCCCATCAGGTAATGGAGCTACATAATTGTACCCAGTTGGCTGATCCTGGATCCTAATGTCTTGAACAATCTTGTTCGTGTCCAGGTCGGTCGTGACCCTACGAACCACATGGTCCCATTGAGGGCCCTTCTGTGGACATTGAACGTAGTGTCTGACCTTTTTGTCAACGCGTGTACACACACTGAGGTGTACCGCACTCCGCTCATTCCTGATCATGTTGGCTTTATCGAGTTGATCAAGGAAGCGTGCAATAATAATAGCCAAAGTTTTATACCGAAACTCGGCACGTTGCTGATCTTGGCCATACCAATCCAAATCATGCTCCTTGTGTGATCCACAAGTACATTTCCATAAGTTTATCGGTATATGAGGACAAGATGTAGCAACTTGTATATAAGAACCACTGGGATGTTTACTGGATCGGTCAAACTTAATACCGAAATGACAGAGTCTGATTCGTATAACGCTTAGCTTCAAATCTTCGATAACATCTTTGATCGGACCCTGTTTCCAGAAATACCCGGGTGGCCCCAGGATAACTATCTGCATTCTCAGAGCACGCGCTTTGATCAGGAGATTTTGTATACGTTGATAATGTGGTCCCGCCCTCTTTCCTGGAGTACGCACGTACCAATCAGAGGGTGTGGCCACCCACAACATATTGTAGTCTCCTGCCAACAAATTTCCCAAATACTGTGTTCCAGTTGAAGTCATTACCTCATTATGGGTAATCCGGTCGCATATATATCCACGGGTTCGGAGTTCAGCGCAAGCTGTGCGAATATCTTCGATGACGAGGCATTTTGAATGATATTTTTCTTCTCGGGCCTCAGCGCGGCCAACGTATGTCGCGAGGAGGCCGGTATTCGGCTTCTCTTCGCAAGCGAGCGCCGCCGGCGCGCCCGCCTGCCCCCGTCAGAGGGGCATGCTGTTAGCGGATGACTCCGCAGGCGTCACTGGTGCGGCTGCGCTCACGATCTCCACGCGGGTTGGCCCCGCAAGGTCCGTCGAACCTCCGCCCGTGCAGCTTGGTGGTGGTGGCGGTGTCGCGGGTGGCCCCGCTTGGTTCTCAGGCGACCAATTATTCACCGCCTCCTGGACTGCCCAGAAAATCTTAGACTTCAGGGCATCCTTCATGTGTGGCCAGGTCCCTTCAGGACACTGTTGGCCTTTCCACCAGCTGTCGAGCGTCCTGTCTACGATCGCACGGGTCGTGTCCTTCAGGAGCTGCTTGTCGAGATACGGCTCGACAATGAACGTATCAGTCGTAACGGTCATGGACTGTCCCATCGCGGGTTGCCCCGCTGTTACCCCAGCGGGTGACCCCGCACCTACACCGGCGGGTGGCCCCGCATTGACGGAGTCCTCGTCGTTCTCCGTCTCGGTGTAGCCGTCATGACTACTGCGGATTGTGAAGGTGTTGGTGACCGTCTGGCTTTTAGCCCCGTCATACAATCCGCAGGGAATGGCTAGGTGTCCTGAGGGGGTCTTCTTTGCCCTCAGGACCTTGGCGCCCTTCCCCAGCTTAAGAGTATACTCTCCGCTGGGGAAGATAACCTTCTGGAAGCCTGGCTTTAGCACGATAATTGTGTCACGTGCTTCCATGGCACTCAGGCCCCAGATGGCTGGGAGGTTTGCACCTGAGCCCTCTGCGATGTTGGAAGCATACTCCTCGATGCGGGGGCTTGCCTCATTGGCGTATTGCACCCCGATCTTGAAGTTGCCCATTTTCCGACAGATCGCAGCACCCTCACCTACACCATTGATGTAGAGGGTTTTGCTCAGTGTGCATATGGCCGGTCTGTGATTGTACCTGGCCATAACCTCCTGAAAGGTTCGTGCTGTATTAGCTCCGATGATGTTCACGTTGGAGCCAATGTCTAGCATGAACGATATGCAGGGCATTCCGTCTTCGTCGGGGAAGAATGTCCCTGTCCGCGCCGCCAGAGCCATCGTACCGTGGTCATCACTATGGTACGTAATCTGTGAACCGAGCGTGCCTTTCAGTAGGCGTTGTTCCAGCACCCACTGGCTCATTGTTAACTCGGTGCACCATATTTGCTCATATTGGCGGCGCTCCTCCACGGTGATTGGTTCCTGTTCAAGGACCCAGTAATTCGCGGAGAGTGTGGAGGTCCACTCACCTCCTGGCGGAAGCGTATCCGTGATGTCACGTGTGTAAGTCAGCCCTTCCGTGTTGATCATGAAGGTATTGTGGAATTGGGCTGCTTCAGCGCTTTCCGCACTGGCCCGGCTCCTAGCACTCACCGGGCTCTCTACACGTGAGGTTCTGGATACACCTCCGCTCCTGCCGCTCCGCCTGATATTGGCCTCCATTGCTCTCAGGAATCCTGGATTCGGAGGCCCCGTTGCGGGTGACCCCGCTTTGGCGGCGGGAGCCGCTTCAGCAGGTGGCCCCGCTTTAGCGGCGGGAGTCGCTTCGGCGGGTGGCCCCGCTGCTGGGGGCCCCTGTGCTCGAAGCGTAGGCAGGATTGGCATCTGGATGCCTTGCTCTGGCGCTGGCCATGGGTGTGTCTGTGCAGCTGGGGCACGTGCGGATGGCTCCGCCGAGGCGGCTCGAGCCTCTAGTGCCTCCACTGCTTCCCGCAGCCGGCGCAGTTCCCGAGCATCCGAGCATATACCTTTCCTGCTGGCGCGCCTGTTCCGACGCGCTGTCCGCAGCATCCAGCACACGGAAAGTGTGCTGTGATTATGCCCGGCCCACGACATACAGCGCAAGGTGCCTCGTTTGGCGTACCTGGCCGCTGATTGCGGACGTGCTGCTGTGCAACACGATCCCAGCATATATCGTGGAAGAAATGTCCACATGCCAGTCTCCACACCGTGGTGCCCATCTCGTAGGGGTCCATACAGATCGGGCACTGTGTGAAATTGTAATCTGAAATGACTGGCGTGGGCACGTCGGGGCGAGTCCGAGCCTGACGCTCGAAAGTAGTTTCGCCCTCCCGATATGGCGTCGGTGGTGGCAGTCTGTCTATCTGTTCAGCGGGTGGCCCCGCACCTGCGGGTGTCCCCGCTTGGTTCTCACGCTCGATCCTTCTCTGGATCGCGCGCTGTTGGCGCAGCCTAGCGTTGTCCCGAACCTGCTGCCTAGATGCCAGTATCGCTTGCTGCGTGTTGTGCACGTCGCGAATGTAGTCTGGCATGCTGCCCAGAGCGGCTGGCACCGCGAGACCAGCTGGCTGAACTACGGTCTCGGGGTCCGTCGGCGTGGGCATGTAGGCGTAGTGCGGCATAGACTGCGTGTCGACTGCTCGTGTAAACTGCAAACGGTACATCTCATTGGCCAGATTCCGAGTGTACTCGTTCGCAGGTGGCCCCGCAATCATAGGAGTGTTATTCATCTGCGCGTAGTACTCCGGGTACATCGGCGCATCCATGGCCGGTGCCTCTGCTGGTCCATGATTGTCCCATCCATATATTGGGTGTGATGCTATCCCTGGAATAAACACCTGTCGATATGGATTCGTGGGATCTGCATTCGGAGCATCATCGGAGGTCCAGCTCCAGAGAGGCCGAAAGTTGCCATGATTCGTAACATCTATGTTGCGGTTCCGCAACAGGCTGGGCACTCTATCAGCTTGTTGCTGTAAAAAGGTAGCCTGTGCTCTCAAGGTGGCCGCCCGACGTTCGTAGTCTGAGCCCTGCTGACCATCAGCGGGTGGCCCCGCATGTGCGGATGACTCCGCAGGCGTTCGCTCGGCGGGTGACCCCGCAGCCACTCCTCCTTCACTACCCCTCGGAGTGCCGAAGGGAGTGGTCGCCTGGAGTGCCGCTGCGAGCGTCGGATTCCCGCGAATCGCCTGGAGTCGTTGCCACAAGCTGTTTTCGCTCGTTTCGGACGGCGGAGTCCGATACGGCGAGCCACCATCTGATCCGCTCATGGGGACAAACCTCGCGCCTCCAGCTTGCTGCGGAGGGCGTTGTGGTTGTGTCCCTAGGATGCCGGGTGGCCCCGCAGGAGGGCGCAGGTTCCTCTGCTGTGCATCTTGGATACCTGCGTGCACCGCCCACGGGTCAGCTCGGTATAGCTGATCGGTCAGTCCAGAGACGTCAGCTGATGTCAAATGGCTGTTGAGAGCGTGGACCCAAGACTGCTGGTCCGGCCGCCACGGAGATGCTACCGTCGCCACCGGTGTGACTACTTGCTGCCATGAACCGTCCGAGGTGCCTACCGCGGGTGTCCCCGCTCCTGCGGGTGGCCCCGCCTCAGGCATGACCTCGTCTTCCTGGGCATTCATCATGAGGACTGTCTGTGTGTCGTACGGTCGTGGAGCAACATCTTGCTCGGTCATGACCAAATTGAATGGACGACCGTCCGTCTTAGCCCAGCCCTTGAGGTACATGGCGTGGTCTTCCATTACCGCCACAGTTCTGTCACACATTTTAAGTGGCAGATAGTCATCAGTGCGAATCCTGTCCGCGGGTTGGCCCCGCCTCCGCGTTTTGTCATAAAACAGCGGATTGGTCCAGGCTTCGCCGACCCGATATTTCGCAATGCTCACTATCTGGAGGATATGATCGGGCGGTATACGCCCATCATGGCCCCGTGTCATGACTATGTCATTTGCTGATCTCCATAGAGAGAAGCCACTGGACAGCATCTTGTTGATGCTGCAGAATATGAGCACCTCCGAGTCAGGACGGATGCCCGATTGTATCCTCGGGTCGCCCGGGAGGTAGGGGCAGCCATGCACAAATTGGCGCCCCCCTTTCCTCTTCGGGTTGTCCTGTGCGAGGCATGACAGGCCATTAGCAAGAATGTCCTTGACATACTCCCACTGCGTCCCGTGGATGAAATATACTGGGTCGTCTGGTTCTTTCATCCATGTTGTGATCGGCTTGTACAGCGACTCGGGACAGTGGATGCCTGGACTGCTGTGGCCGTTCGTGGCTCTGATGAAGTACTGTGGCCTGCGTGCCGTTGGTCGAAACCTGGGAGGCAGCAGCATACTGTCATCAACGCACTTCATCTGGAGCCTGCCCTTCTGCATGCCGTGATGGTCAACCATCTCACAGCAGTTTAGCAGCACCCAATACACGAATGACGGGTGGGGCCTGCCTTTGATCAGCACCTCGTGCATTTCACGATAGTGCTTATACTGATCATTTTCAGTCCAGTTTGTCAGCAGATCATCAACGACAACCCAGCCGTCGTATGGATCAAAGGTGCTGACCTTTTCGAAGTATCGGTTATGTTTGTCCTTATAGTATGGACTGTGGCGTAGAGCCGTTGAAAACCACATCGACACCTTGGTCATCTGCTCTTTACTCGGCAAGGTTGGATCCATGCCGTTCTGTGTCATGACCTTCAGGAGTGCTTCTTTATGCTGCGCAGCGCGTAGTGGCGGCCTGTCTCGCAGCATGTTTCCCACTTTCTGCTGTTCGCGCTCCCAGTCGTTGTGACACTTGAAATTACGACGAACCGGACAATTAATGACTTCATATCGGTCCGTGTCGTCTGGAGTGACTCGTGGGTTGATGGGCTGCCTCGGGCCTTTGTCTACAATGCCTTGCCAATACAACTTGCATTCCAAAGGAATGACCCTCAGAACAGACACTATTGGCTGCCAGCTTGCGGGTGACCCCGCTAGTGCAGCCGGCGGCGCTTTGGCGGGTGACCCCGCTAATGCAGCTGGCGCCGCTTTAACGGGTGGCCCTGCAGAACCTGCGGCTGACGAGGCAGCTCCTGCAGATGACTCCGCGCCAGGGTTCTGGCGACCTTTGTCAGCAGCTGCATCATCAGTCAATTTCTGTTGGTCGCCAAACTCTTTGAGGACTCTGAAGCGTTCTTCTCTGGAGAGAGTGCCTTCTGCGGGTGTCCCCGCTGTTACGGCTGGCGCCGCTTTAGCGGGTGGCCCCGCAGAGCCCTTGTCCTCCTTAGCCTTGGCGGCCGCTTCTGCCCGCACCGACCTCATCCCAGCTTCGGGCTTCGGCTGCGCTTTCATTCGTGCCGAACCTGGTCGTGGTGCAAGGCGTGGCTGATGCAGTGTTGGAGTCCAGTCACCTCGGAACGCTGCCTTAGGCTTGTCGCGAGCTTCGTCCTTGACATCGCCTTGGGTCGCCGGCGGCATCGGGGTCGATGGTCCAGCAAAAGCCTTCCTCCTCTCCGTCACGGACAGACCGGGAGGATTCACCGGCTCAGGGTCGTCCGTCTTGGCGATCCCTCTGGCCTTCGCCCGCCCCTGTGTGCCTTCGGGGCTCTTGGACGGGTGCCTTTTTGCCGGAGTCGGTGAAGACGAGGAGTCGGCTTCAGGTCTTGGAGGTGGTCTGCTGCCCCTGCCCGGTTGTGGACCAGGAGGGTCTCTAGGAGGGCCTTCTGGCTGGCCATGACCATGGATGACCTGCCTCATCTGGTCGATGTCGGCAGTACCTTTTATGGCCAGCTTGTACTTGCCATTCTCATGGCGGTAGATTACCCTCGTGCAAAACCACTTCTGCGCCGAAGAACTGTAGTACCAGCAGGCGCTTCCGTCAGGGAATGGATTCTCTGAGCCGTCTTCCGCCGCCCACTCTTCATTTAGCTCGGTGCGGTCAGTGCCGGCGGCGGACCCGGCAGCAGAGACAACGTCTATCCACTCGTCCGCAGATCCAGCGGCTGGTGCTGCTTCTGCGGGTGACCCCGCTTCCTTGCTGGATTCTGCGGGTGACCCCGCTTCCTTACTGGATTCTGCGGGTGACCCCGCTTCCTTATGGAATCGGCGGTTCCATTCCTTGAGGCGGTGGTCATTGGGAAGCTTTGCCCAATTTTCCTTGACGGTGTTGGCCACCTCTTCGGTCATAGGGACGCGATCGGCCTCTGTGATACGCTTTCCTCCTCCAGGAACCTCTTTGTTCGGATCATGGACGTTACCCGCGTCGTCTCCATGAGACCAATTCCACGGGGTCTCTCCATGGTGAGGGCTCCTGGAGGGGCGGTCCATCGGACACCTGCGCATGTGGCCTTTAAAGGGCTCACACTGACATACTTGCTTTCTGTACGTTTTGCGGTCAGTGATGATCTCCTGCTTCTTCGCCCTTTTGTCCCAGGCCTCTGGCGTCTTGGTCTTGCCGCCCTTGGTACGGATTATCGCGCCAGTCTCGTCCCTTTTGGTACAGTATTCCTTAGAATACCAGTGCCGAAGAGTATCCATAGAGTAGCCGGGGTACCATCTGATGTACCAATCCGGCACCTGCTGAGCAGATACTCCAGCGGAGTGCTCAGTGCTGTATGGATAGCCCGATTCATCATGCGTAGGGCGTCTAGGAGCTGAGCGGCTCCTTCCGCGGGCTGGCCCCGCTGACGCACTACCACGTGTCACTGGCCTTTGATCGTCATGCTCTGAGTCTCGGGGAGGCGACGGTCGCCTGTCCCTCTTGGCGTACCGCATGTCCTCCGAGTCCTCTGAGCTGTCCTGGACCATGAACACGTTTTGATACGGGCTTCTGAAGTATCCGATGTCATTTAACTGCTCCATCGAGAGGTCGTTAATGTTCATTTGATCGCAACCTTGCATGAATACATCCATAGACCAAGCGGGTGGCCCCGCTGTTGTGTCTAGCATCTCTTCGGCGGGTGACCCCGCTAGAGCTTGGAGTGCTGTAAGCATCTGAGATGCTGACATGTTCGAATCCAAGTATGGACGTAGACGGGCAACTCCTGGGTGCGACAGCAGTTCGTTCATCGTCATCTGCTGCTGTGCTGGCGCACTCAAGAGTCGGATTGCTTCTGAAACCTGCTCTTGGAGCATGTCGTTATAATCTTCTTCGGATTCTTCGGAGTCGGAATACGCGGGATGGCCCCGCATTTCGTCATCGGCGTCTCCCATCTCCGAACCAGCCCACGACGGATTTGGCAGCAACGGCATGCCAATCACTTGTGGGGCCAGCGCGGCGGTGAGTTCTTCCTCTGTTGCCGGGACAGTCTCGGCTTCGGAGACCTCGTCACCGGCGGGTGGCCCCGCTGGAAGACCGAACCAAGCATTGTACGCAATCTCATCGACCTCGTCCCAGCCGTGGAACTCGTCGAAGAGGGTCACTGCGTAGTCTTCCAGGGCCACAGTTGCTTCAGCATAGCGGGCCATCACGTAATACGTGGAGGAGCCCGCAGCGGGAGCCGCTTCTGGATTGACGTAAAACTCGTAGTCAATGTAATCTATGTCATCCATAAAAGAATTTTGAGCCAAGTGTACGGATCCCTTTCCTTTCCCCTTCGGGCATTGATCGCGCAAATGCTCTGTGCTACCGCATGTATGACACTTCATAGTATTACCAGAAGCGTCCCTAGGGTTGCCCCTCCGCCCCTTTCCCTTACCGGAGGTCCGCCTGTGACCCCGACCTTTGCCTCCGATAAGAACTTCTTCAAAAGCCATATCAGTTAAGGACGTGAGGAAAGCAGTAATACCCCTACCATGCATACGGCGTCTGCGACCCCCTTTACCACGACCCTTTCCAAATTGTTTGAAATGTCGGCGTACTGCACGTCTCACCTTTCTGACTGGTTTCTTCATAAAGCGCCTCCAACGGCGTTTTGATTTGCGATAAGCCATAAAGGCGGCTTCCGCCCTTTGCTGTTCAGAAAGGTGAGTGTCGTCCGCTGGATAGTCATTACCAGCAGAGACTATTCCATTGTGCTCATCGTCAGATGAAGTATCTGTGTCAGTGCCAGATTCAAACGGTGAGGGTGGCTGAGACCATTGAGCGGATGACTCCGCTTGGCCCCAGAGGGTTGTGCCCGAGGGCGGGCTTGCAGTGTAGGCGGCGCCTGGCGAGTAGTTCGACCAGGCGTTCGCCTCAGCTGCCTCTGCCGATGCCTGGCCGGTCTGCCCTAGAAGGGCAGTGGCCTCGTTGGGCATATCGGCTGGGTCAGCCCAGGGATTTGGCTCGCCAGGACCAGCGGGTGACCCCGCAGTCGTGGCATAGACACCTGCATGTGAGTGGTGCCCTGTGAAGATACCCGCTATGTTGCCAGGAGAGCGCTCGGCAACATGTCCGTAGTTCCTCATCCTGGTCAGCAGCCTGTCATAGTCTGCTTGTGTTCGGGGCATCTGATGATTGAAGGGCTCAAGCAGGTGTTGGGCTCGTGACGCGCCAACGCCTAACGCTCTGAAGAGAATCAGCGTTAGGATCTGAAAGTTGGGGATGACAAAGCCAACAGAGTTAGCCTCGTCACGGGCCATCTCGAATCGAGCTAATACTGAGTCGATTCGCTCGCCCCTTTCGACGCGGAAGTCGATAAGGGCCGTGCCAGAGTTGAGCTGGCGCTCATCTTCCAGATTTTCAAATTTGGTGCTCAGTAAGTACAGTATGTAGGTTACTGCATCCGTTGGCTGTCCATTGACAGTTACACCATAATTGATGATCTGGGAGGGGACCTGCATGGCGATACGACGAGCCAGACCCTGAAGGCCTCGTTGTAGTGCTGCAGCTTGTTGTGGTGGTGTCATATTGCCGCTCGTTACGTTTAACCATGCATGTACTTCGCGAACGTATTCGCGGAAAGGCGTAGTACCGGCAGGGTCCCATGTAGGGCCAGTAGTACGCGTGTCGTCCATCCCCTGCCGCATGTATCCCACAGCACATCCCATTATCACCCATAGAATGCCGAAGATAGTTATCTTGATCCAATGCATATGCATTTCGGCTTCGGTGATTGGTTTAGGCTGTGGTTTGTCAGGCTCTGGCGTGGTAGCCGTGAGGCGCCTGACCGGCACGGGATGCAGGTGGCCCCGCTGCGGGTAGCCCCGCAGGGTGACCACGTTCTCGATCGAGTTGCCGATTGGCATCTGGTGGAAGTCGGGAGTGAAGTAGCGCAGTGAAGTAGGAGAGAGCGTCTCGAGTTCGCGGGTTGCCCCGCTAGCTCGATCGCGGACTGGCTCCGCTCCTCGCAGAGCCGGCGCAACATGGTATTCCACCGTAGTAGTAGTCCACCAAGTTGTGCCGTGGATTACAGGAATCAGAGCGAGAGCCAGCCACACGAGAGTGTAGCCAGCTCCGCTACCAAGTCGAAAACAAGCTGGTAAGCTTAGGTATACAGTCCGCCTTAGGCGCTTCCATATCCCAGGCTTAGGCTCATAGCGCATGAGCAAGAGAGCGAGACGAAGCATGGGATCTGGAGTAAAGAGTAAGATGGGCATCGTCAATGGAAAGGATGTTTTCCGATCTCAGATGCAAGTAGTGCGCCTCGGTGAGGCACAGTCACATATCTGGCCGGGCCCGGCTTGAGCCAGGCACGGCAGCGGTACATGCTCGATTTATACCTCGCCTTTAACCTTCTCCGTTTAAAGTTGCACCGCATAGCTTGCATGTTATTAGGACTCTATGCCGAAGTGAAGTCTTAAGGAACAACTGCCGTACACCATGACGACACATTAAAGTCCGTTGGTTGAGAACATGTCGCCCCCTCTACGTGAGCCTCCTGTAAGCACGGCGAGTCCCATGGACAACACGTTCGTGCGTCTGGCACTACATCTCCGCCACCGTGCCTTCAGCACGCAGCGTAGTGCCCCAGGGCTCCTGCAGCCCTGAGAGGTAGAGGGATTGCAAATGTCGTAAAGGCCAAGACCCCTGGTGTTCCATCCGCTCTTGGGAGCTCTTGAGAGCTGCCGGGAGCTTCACCCTCGAAGGTGTCTCAAGAACGGGCTCGGAGGCCAAAGAGGGCCCCAGAGCGGTGCACAACAGCGTCGAGACTGCCCAATGTTGCCCTAAGACTGCCCAGCGGGCCCACAAGATGCCCCAAGAGAGCCCCAAGTGCACCCCCAAGAGGACCCAAAGAGGCAAAAGTCATCCAATTCTACTGAGAAGACCTTCCCTTTCAGCATATTCGCTTCTTGGGCGTTCACAGCGTCCAGAACGCCCCAGGAGGCCACCAAGATCGCGCAAGACAGCCCAAGAAGCCCTGAAGAGATTCTCAACACGGCTCAAGCGAGCCTCAAGACAGCCCAAGGGGCGCTCAAGATGGCCCAAGAGGGCTCCGAAAGATCCCCAAGAAAGGGATATTGGCGATTTCAAGCCCTCCGCTCCAATGGCTCCCCCAAGATTGCCAGCAAGCCTCCAAGAAGCCCCCAAGAGGCCCCCAAGAGGCACAGAGGAAGTCCCAAGAGGCCTCAAAAAACGCCCCCATAAGGACCCAAGAGGCTTCAACATTGCCTCCAAGAGGCTTCCCAGAGGCTTCCCAAGAGACCTCTACAAGCTTGCAAAAGGCCTTTGACCCACAACATCGGATGTGGAGTTGTCCGCTATTCAGCAGCCCGCACATCCGACTTTCCAGCCGCTCCTGGGAGCTCCCAGGATCAATCGGGAGCTCTTGGGGGCTCCACGGAGCTTGGGTTGGGCAAGAGGCTCGGAAAAACATCCCCTAGACGTACTCCCGCATTCCCTGGCGAAATCAGCCATGGCGACGAGGGTCGCCCAGGAGGCTAAAACAAGGCGAGAACGAGGGAAGGGCATCGGTATCAGTACGAGAGAGGGTCTCGAGAGAGTTTCTGTTTTTGGTAAGATCATGCGTGCTGTGTCGGTGCGTTACATGACCCGAGTGTTTGCGAAAAGGCGGGGGACGACGCAAAGTCCACCCAAAAGGAGTGGACCCTAGGAGAAGCGTTCCTCTTCGATTCGATGCCTCCCAAACGCCTCGGGCTCCCCCATTCAGGGTCGGCGGCACCAGCCGCAAGGTCTTCACAATAATGAAGGCGAAACATGTCTTATGTGACGGCCTTCCTCTTCCGCCTCCTCCGGCTACGACCCCTGCTCTTCCTCCCCCTCTTCGTCCTAGGTCTCCTCTTCCTCCTCCTCCTCCTCCTCATCATCATCATCACCATCAACACCACCATCATCCTCACCCTCATTCTCGTCTTACTCATCATAAGCATGATCCACTTCATCCTCTTTTTCCTCATCCATATCATCCTCCTCCTCTTCCACCTCCTGGTCGTCATCATCATCCTCATCATCCTCAGCAGCAGCATCATCAGCATCATCATTATCACCATCACCATCACCATCACCATCATCATCAGCATCAACATCATTAACATTACCACGGCCCTCCACCATCAAACAGTCACCATCCGCAATGCTGGGTTGAAAAGGTGGCGAAACTTGCCGCAGGCAGCTGGATAGCTTACTTCACATAGCTTCAACCACAGAGTTTATACCGCATAAGCTCCACCTCCACATTGCAATACCTCACTGCGTAGAGGTCAACGCTGGCTGATATACATGTCTATACATATGCGGCTGCGGACGCAAATACATACAATTGGGTGTATATATGTGTACATGTACGTATGTATGCGATGTTCGTATCCCTAGATGTGTATATATATAATTGTATTACACACGAACTAGATGCCACGGCATGTGTGTACATACGTACGTACGCACGCACGTATGTATGTATGTATGTATGTATGTATGTAAGTATTCATGTATGTATGTATGTATGTATGTATGTATGTATGTATGTATGTATGTACGTATGTGGGTCATAGGCCTGTGGTGTGTACCTATGTGTACATGCATGGAGAGAGAGTTCTCTATCCCTCGCACTCTCACGCGATATTTATGCCTACCCCTAAGAGGTATGTACTTGCCGGCGTAGCATGGATTGGCCGTCGATGGCATGAGTCTCACTACGCTCCATCTGGGCCGACAGACTCTTGGAACTGTAAGCCGTCGCGCGACAAGACCATGCGGCAACAAAAAACAATGTGGCAGGGGGCGACCGCAGCAAGAGCTGCACGTGTCGAAATCGGAAAAGCAGTCGCAGAGCAAAGAGGGGCATGCTGCGCCGCGAAGCCTCAGGATCTGCTTGTCGTCGTCGCCATAAAACGGTGGGTAGCCGCAGAGGAGGACGTAACATATGACACCTGCATGCACGTAACAAGATATGAAGACGAGGAACGGATGGGGGATAGTGGGGGGCGGACAGCTTCTTCGCCCCTGCAAACCAAACATGTCCACGGTAGCTCCGCGAATGGCTCTAGCGTGATGGGAAACGCAAAGGCCGTGCGTGCGAGCTCACCGAGAGGAGCTGCCGATGTGCGGTCGACGATCGAAACGGATTGAGTTCCTGATTGCGGCCTCGCGCGCAAAATTGCGAACGCTCTCGATATCCAGGGCTAGCGTTTTATTTCATAGCGCATCTCTGGGAAACCATGCCCGGTCCGCCGACCAATCGGAGCCTGGTGCTTCAATTAATGTGCATTCTCATCCGCTGAGACTGCTCGCGGAACCGGTCCTTTCGACCTCAAGGATGGCATCACACTTGAGGATGAGGACGGGAGCCCATCATCCGGGCCCCGTTTCGATCCGCATCCCCCTCCTTCATCCTATTCCTGCTACTGCTCCTGACGGTGATACCCCCTTTTCCTCCTGGAGCTCAAGTTCTTTTGGAACCACACAACGCGCGTTGTGTGGCTGGGTGGGTGGGTGGGTCCGATGGCATCTACCACAACACAGTCGTGCCCGGCCGCTCGAGCGTTTTTGCTCTGAAAGCGCTGCCCCCGTTGCCACGATTGGCACTGGTGTGGCAGCATGGCCTTGCGGCTGCGATCGCCACAAGGCGGGTTGAGCCCGCAGTGCCCGCTCTCAGCACGCTTGCTGACGCAGCAGCCTACGCGTGCACCGCATCGCACGTGCACATCACAATGACTGGGTGCGTGGCGCTGCTCCTGTGCACCACAGCGCCTGTGCACACAACTGCGATCCACGACGAGCCAAGAGAACTCCACGAGGACTACCAGGAGGACCCCAAGAGGCAAAACATCCTCCCAATCCAATAGGGAAGCGTTATGTCTTAGCGTACTCGCCTTTTCAATTTTCACGGCGTCCAAAATGGCCCAGGAGGCCTCTAGGAGTAGGAGGGGCCCAAGGCAGCCCAAGAAGCGCCCAAGACGGCCCTAGAGGGCCCCAAGAGGGGCCCAAGCAAGAAGTTGCACTGACATTTCGAGCCCTCCGCCCCAAGAGACCCGAGACTGCCAGCAGGCGCCCGAGAGAGCAACAAGAAGCCCCAAGGCCCCCAAGAAGGGCCTCAGAACTGCCTACAAAAAGCTCCCCAGGGCCTTCCCAAGAGACCCCTGCTGGCGCCAACAAGCCTCTGAACCACAAGCCAGGCACGGTGGTGGGATGGGCCGAAGGCCACTGGACTGCCAAGAAAAGCGTCAATCAAGCTCAACTGAATGTCAAAACGTTGAGACCTTACCTCTTATTGAGGCCAGCGGAATGGCGTAACCCTCTTGAATAACAACTTGAATGGTGACTCCACTCCCGCTTGTCTTGCGGGGTCCCAGAACAGTGTGGTGACGGACCGCGCGGTGACCTCGGAATCCTCAACGACCTCGACGCGCGATCCGTCTCCGCACGGTCTTGGAACCCCGGAGGTCCTGGTCGCCCGAGACGTCCGCGGAGAACGATCCGAGTCCCAAGACCGTGAGGTGACCCCAAATCCCCACTGGCTCACCACGTGGTGTGGTCACCACCGTTTGGGGGCGCCCAACATCTACCGAGCAGGCGGCCGACAAGGCTCCACGCAAACGCAACCAGCCGTGACACACTGACGGT
>CAUYUJ010008158.1:0-15000 GCA_963575745.1 Prorocentrum cordatum | reverse complement strand
CCAAGACGACTGTCGACAGCGTCAGGCCTGCCAGGAACGCCCTACAAGGAGGCCCCCCAAAAGGGGCCTCCACGAAGCCTCCAAGGAGACCCACGAGGCCTCGGAGAGAGCCATCAGGAAAGCCAAAAGAGACCTCTGCTCCTCTGCCTCTGCGTCTCTCTCTCTCCCCCGCGTGTTCCCCGAAGGGTTTCCACTACGGCAAGGGCAACAGGTGGAGGCCAGTCCGCAAGAAACCTTCCACAATAAGCCCAACCCTGAGACCCCAAGACGTCCATCGATGTTTGGTGTGGGAACGTCACGCTTTCCATAACAAAACCATCGAAGCCCAAGAAACCCAGGACCCCCCGAAGGCAAGCAGGGTGCTTTTTGGCATGGGCTTCCACTGTAGTCTGATAGCTTGCTCAAAATCTGGCCACAACGTTCGGCCACACTGGCGCCTCCAAGAAGGCAGAGCGTCGGCAGCGATTCGCCGCCGGTGTCTTCGATGAGATGACGCCTGAGCGACTCCAACGAGCATCACATGCGCCCAGACCAGTCTTGGCGGAAAAGGCTGGGCAGCAAGCGTGGTTCGCAGGCGGGAGGCCCAAGAGCAGGGAGGGCGTGCACTCGCGACGCACGAGGGCGAACGCAGGGGACCGGCTCAGGGGGGGGGGGGGAGCAGCGACCTGGAATCGGCGAGACATCGCGCTAGCTCGGCGATCGGACCCCGCTAGCGAAACCGCACGCTACCCGGCCCCCGCCGGCGATGCATCGGCGCGATTGGGGATCCATGCCTTCCCCCCCCCTGCGAGACGACCCCCCCCCCCCTGAGCAGGCCCCTGAACAGGCCCAAAGTCAGAGAAAGAAGGACCTCTCCCGGGGCTCGTTCTGACCAGAATTTCGAGGCGAATCCAGCGGTAACGACGAGGGCCTCCACGGAGGCTCAAGAAGGGAAGACGGGCGGAGGGTAGTGGCATGGGTGCCTTTTCCTCCTCTGACACTCGCGACGCAGACCCTGCACATCGGCCTCTGGGCCACGGCCCCATGAATACTGGGCAGTCTGATTGCGGAAGACCCGCGCGGAACGTGTCCCGTGCGACCGCGTATCCACACGGAGCCGCACCCCCCGTGGACGTGCCCGCCGCTCGCGACACCCGGCACCGTGTAGGCTCAGGTCGGGCATGTCCCCAAGATCTCCCCCTACAGGCCGATGATAGAAGACAATTTTAAAACCGTCCAAACGTGTTCAAACATAGCCACGAGAGTGCTCGACAAATCGCCCCCGGACCACTTTTTGGGGGACTGTGTTTGAACACACCTCCTGTAGGGGGACGTAGGCCCGAGCAGCCCCCGACGGGCACCCGCGCGCCCGACTCGGGGATCTTCTGACCCGGGTCAATCCAGACCAGGGACAGCAGGAAACCAAAAACTGCAATGCAGGAAGCAAAAAACTGAAACGCAGGTCTTCGCAAACCCGGGTCAGCCGATAGGCGCGGCCGCCTCGCGGCCACGAGCGGCTCGCTGACCCGGGTCAGCCAGAGGGGGTCTTCGCAGGATCCTGCAGGGTCTGGCGCCCTGGCTGACCCCCGTCTGTATTGACCCCCGTCTTAAGGCTCCCGATTTTCCCGGCGCCTCCCGGCGCCGGGAGGCGGCCATGTATCGAGGAATCGAACACTCGGTGGGGCCGAAACCAGCTGCATGCAGAAACTTTCGTAACCCCACCGTTCCCAATCCCCCCCTTTCGTTGAGCAGGGACCGACCGCCCCGGCATTCTTATAGTGCAGGGGGTCTTCGCAGGATCCTGCAGGATCCGGCGCCCTGGCTGACCCCCGTCTGCACTGACCCCCCTCTCGAGGCTCCCGCCCGACGCTCCCGCGGCCGGCCCGGGGGCCCGAGGCCGCCGCCTGCGGGGAGACGTAGTACGGCGTGCCCGCCTGCGGTGGGGCCGAAACCAGCTGCATGCAGAAACTTTCGTAACCCCACCGTTCCCAATCCCCCCCTTTCGTTGAGCAGGGACCGACCGCCCCGGCATTCTTATAGTGCAGGGGGTCTTCGCAGGATCCTGCAGGATCCGGCGCCCTGGCTGACCCCCGTCTGCACTGACCCCCCTCTCGAGGCTCCCGCCCGACGCTCCCGCGGCCGGCCCGGGGGCCCGAGGCCGCCGCCTGCGGGGAGACGTAGTACGGCGTGCCCGCCTGCGGGGGGGAGGAGGAGGAGGAGGAGGAGGAGGAGGAGGAGGAGGAGGAGGAGGAGGAGAAGGAGAGGCAGGAGGAGGAGGAGGAGGAGGAGGGAAGGGAAGGAGGAGGAGGAGGAGGAGAGGAGGGGGGATGAGGGGGGGAGGAGGAGGAGGGGGAGGAGAAGGGAGGGAGGAGGAGGAGGAGATGAGGAGGGGGAGGGAGGAGGGAGGAGGGGGGGGGGAGAGGAGGGGGGAGGATGGGGAGAAAGAAGGAGGAGGGTGGGGGAGGGAGGAGGGAAGGGAGAGGGGGGGAGGGGGGGAGCGTACGCCCGCCAGTCCGCCGCGGGCGCCTGGCCTCCGACGGCGCGAGTGGCTCATCGAGGCGCGGGGGCCCCAGGGGCCGATCCTCGGGCCCCAGCATCTCCTCCTCTCCTCCTCCTCGTCCTTCCCTCCTCCTCCTCTCCTCCTCCTCCTCCTCCTCCCATCCGAGTTAACTACCTCCTCCATCCTCTCCCCTCCACCATCCTCCCTCCGCCCTTCATTCCTCCTCCGCCTCCTCCTCCTCCTCCCTTCCGCCTTCCCCCCTCCCTCCTTCCTCCTCCTCCTCCCTCCTCCTCCTCTCTCTTCCTCCTATCCTCCTCTCTCCTATCCCCTCCTCCTTTCCTCCCCCTCCCTCCTCCTCTGCCGCCTCCTCCTCCTCCTCCTCCTTCCCCTCCTCCTCCTCCTCCTCCTCCTCCTCCTCCTCCTCCTCCTCCTCCCTCAGGAGCGAGTCCAGGGAGAAAGCCTGCCCCCAGGGGAGCGGTCGGGACCCCTTGGGGGCCGCGGACTCGACAAAAAACAGAGCGGCGGATGCCTGGGTCGGTGGGAGACAGGCTGTTGGCAGAGGAGGAGATCGTCGGAGGGGGTCCCTAAAACGATTCAGGCTCGCCATCTTGCCGTCGCTCGGACGCCCAGTCTCCGTGCATCTGTCGGTTTCGTGCGTTCTTTTTTTGCTCGACGATAAAATATACTCCCCCGTGGCCCCCGCCGAGATAAACATACACACGCCCGTGCGATGCCCAGTCAGTCGGCGAAGGTTATGCGGCAACTCCTGTGCGACACGGCTCCTCCTCTCGCCAACTGTCCCGAGCTGGTGGCTGCGACATCAGCTCGTCGTCGTTGTCGCAGTCGTCGTCGCCGTCGCAGTCGTCGTCGCCGTCGTGGTCGTCGTCGTGGTCGCGGTCGTGGTCGTCGTCCTTCTGTCGGCGGCACAGGCCGTGAGGCCTTCACAATAGCGGCGGCAACAGACAACACATGGACCGTCCAGCAACAGGCAGTGCTTGCGCCGCCCCCAGCCTTGGTCTTCATTCGCATCCTCCGGGCAGGGATAGCGAGCAAGGAGCGCCCTGGCAACCAGGTCCATGCTCTTGTTTCGACCACAGCTGCTGGCATGCTGCAATCAGCACTGCCTCCGTTGTCACCTTCCTTACTACAATCGATGCTTCTATACACGTGTGGAACAGCTGTCAGGACGCTTGCGATTGCTGCTGACACAGGCTTCACATGCCTTGCTACCATGGCCCGTCGGAACATAACCAGCTTGATGTAAATGGTATTGCTCTTGAAAGCCATGCTGCTTGGATCGAAAGTCGAAGCAAGCAGACGCAAAGGCGTGTGAAGGGCATGGGATCCCGAGGGCAGACATCGACCGAATCGAACCGATCTATACAATCGAATCTAACCTTCCTGCATCGGGTATGATAATCATCTGCCACTGGGAACCAGGGCGGTCAGAGCAAGCAATGCAGCTGCCTGCGCGCCCCGAGTGGCCCAAAGGGGCAACAAACGAAGCCAGTGACCCCGCACTGTGTGACGGTTTCCCCTGCCCTCGGGAGAGCCCGGAATCGATTCTATAAGTCAGATAGGCCATCGAAATGAATCGGATCGGCGGAAACCGGCCAGCCGAAGCGGGAAGGGCCGGATCGGCAGACGTCGGCAGACGCCTCCAGCGAGGGACCGAAGTCCAGATCGGAAGCCCAAACCGAATCGCACCGGGGCCGGAAGCCATCGACGTCGAGTCGCATCGAAGGCGCCGAGACGAGCCCCGTGGTTCCCCGCCTGCCCCGTCCTCCCCTCTGGCGTTCGGGGATGGACAGACCCCCCTTCAGTAAAACGTGGTTTAATGAAAACGACCTGAAGCCCAAACCTGGCGGGCGCAAGCCTGGAAAATAACGGCCAGGGCGCCCTCTCGAGAACCGAAAACGGACAATTCACTAATCGACGTGTCAATGTTGGGGGTTCTGTCCACCTCCGAGGCGTGCACCTCCCCGCACGCGCAGCCGAGCGCCGCCGCGGGCTCGGGGAGCGCGCGGCCCGAAGGTCCGCGGAGGGGAGCGGGCCCGTGCGAGGGAACAGGCGACGGGGGGGCCAAAGTAGGGGGCCACATGCGAACCCTACCCCTACCCCCCACGATTTTTGACGGGGAGGGTGGGGTTCACTTCGCTCGTGACCTCCCGAACGAAGTAAACCCCACCCTCCCCCTCAGAAATCGTGGGGGGGTAGGGGTAGGGTTCGCATGTGGCCCCCTAACGGGGGGGCCGAAGGGCCGGAAGCGAGGGGCGAGCACGACAAGAGAAGCGCGACCGGCAAGAGTTCGGCTGCCCACACATTGGCTGCTCGGCGTCGTGAGGAGCAGCGCGCTCGGGAACCTGCGCTCGTCGGGGGTGCCGTCTCTGTCTCATCGCGCCAACTATCCGTGTCGAGTCTGCGTCGAGCCGACATCCACATCAAGTCCGTGTCGAATCCGTGTCGAATCTGCGTCGGACCCGCGTCGGGTGCACGGAAGGCCGCGGTTAGCAGGCCCATGAGGTCCCCCGACGATGCAAGGTGAGGAAGCAAGGACCGAGGCCAAAAAGGAGAGTTTCTGAGAAGCGCTGGTGCAAAGACAAAGCGCACGGTAAGTTTACTCCTTTCGGGGGTCCTTCTCTGGAAAGGCTGCTTCAAACACAACGCAAGCCGCTCAGGTCGCGTGATGTGGCACTCCTGCCTCGCCCGCGAGGGGCATGGCCCTCGAGACGGACCTCGGCACACTCCTTCTTGACTACCTACCAGACCACCCCAACCCAACCCGAAGACCCGAATTTCGGGTGGGGGGGGGTCGATACCCCCCCCCCACTGGAAATGGAGGTCAGTTTGAGGCCTTCGGGTTGGGTTGGGGTGGTTTGGCGGGTGGTGACTTCTCGATACACATCTTGAGAAACGCTCGTGCAAGGACAGGGTGCACGGGAAGGGGGCAGCAGCACGGGGAGCAGGCAGGTCGGGCCGAGGAGCAGGGCGGCAGGCCAGCGAGCGCCGCGCCTCCTGCCCGACAACGGAGCGGGCAGCACCTGCGCACAGCCTCCTGGAGAGCGCATGGCCAGTCTTAGCAGTAGAGTCGGACCTGATTGGGCAGGACACGCAGGAGGGCAAAAGACCCTCCCGAGGGCAGCATCGCCACAGGACACCATGGTACCGCGAGACGCAGGCCACATGTAGGAGGCATTTAAAACAGGGCTAGGATCGGGATAAGTCGCTTCAGAGCGTTCCGGAGCGCTCTCAGAGCGTTCTGGAACGCTCTGGAGCGGCCGCGGCGCCCAATACATCCTCCAAACCCGCCGATTCTCAAAGATTTCGAGTTATCCCGATCCGATTTTGTCCCGATCTTCGCGTCGTTTTAGCATGGGTCGCGAGACACAGGACACCAGGGCACCCTTGATTTGGCAGGGTCGACCTACTCATCCGGGCCGACTGTATCGGACGATGGCGCAAGGCGCCGCCACTCGCGCGGTGGAGCACGCGCGCGGCGGCGCGGCGTAGAAAGGTCGAAGAGACGCGCGCACCGGCCGGGGTCACGCGGCGGGGAGACGCTGGACCCGCCCGTAGGGGTCGATAGCGACACTCACGGAGGGCAGCCGTGAGAGGAAAGACAGGAGAAAAAAGGAAAGGGGGAACGCATAGAGGGGAAAGACACAACGGTCGGCCGGCACGCACACAGACAGACAAACAAACAAAGATGGGCAGAAATCGCTGGGCGGTTGGACCCAGGTCCTCGGTCATGGTGGGAGTGCGGGACATGGCCCTGGTGGCATTCGTAATGCAAGGTGTCGACGGCGCGTAGGCAGACTGTTGGTGTGTCTGGTCGTTTGAATTGCTGCGGTAACTGGGTCTGGCGTCAGAAATCTGTTGAGCGCGCGCGACACGGTCGCTCGTTAGCAAACTACAGATCCGTCCAATGAGGTCGCTTGACACCAGCGACGCGAAACTGGCAAAATAAAGTACGGAGGGGTCAATCAATAATGGTACTGAACCGTCCAATTTTCCAATTTGCACCTGTGGTCGATGTTCGTGATCGCCCGTGGCCTAGTGTCTGTCCTCTGCGCCATGGCGGCAGTCGAAGATTCCGGGGTGTAAAAAAAATGGGTAACAAGGCGGTCGAAGCACGTGAGGTCAGCTTTTGGCAGGACGGCAGTATGTGGATAGATGGCACTGCTGTCAATGCCGCCTGTGTGCCTGCTAACGTGAAACTCTAAGTAACTGGAAGCCCGCCTTACTGAAAGTGAATTGGTGCACGGTCTCTCTCCTGACGGTGATTAGTACGAACCTGATTTCATATTCCGCTATAACGGCCGTCGCCAGCCACGCCCCCCCCTCCACCCCCCAGATGACGTCACGTTCCGCGCCGGCGGCGCCGGGGAATGCCTAGGGATGACTGAAGCTAAGCAGGAGCAATATGTAGGTAGCGATCTGCAACACAGCGCCTATATACACCACTGTGTTGGCGTGCGCCACAGCGCTCGTACACACCACAGCGCCTGTGTACATCGCAACAGACGTGTGCAACGCAGCGTGCGTGTACACCACCGGGATTGCGTGCACCACAACGCCTGTTTACACAACAACAAGTTTCTACACCGCAGCAGCCTTGTGCAACACAGCGCCACTGTATACCGCAGTGGTTGCGTGCACCGCAACGCCTGTGCACACCACCGCGCTTGTGAACACCACGGCATCCGCATGCAACGCAGCGCTGGTGTACAACACAGTACTTGTGTGCACAAGACAGGTAACAGAAGCGCCACGGTGCCATGCCATAACGTCCCCATGCCAAAGCGCCTCCCACTGCACTGCATCCAGTGCCCCACGCCTGCAGCGAACCCCATCCAGAAGGACCCCGCCCCCGTCCCTGCTCTCGTCCCTATCTCCAAGGCACGGCACCTCGTCGTCGTCGTCGTCCTCCTCCTCCTCCTCATCGGAAGGACTCGTAGAATCCAGAGGCGCTCCTTTCCATAAGGAATCCTTCTTCCAAATTCTGAAAGGCATTTTTTTCGGTGGAATCCACAGGCGCTTCACATTGTCATAAGGACGCCTTCTAAACATCTATCTGCAACAATGCTGTTATGTTGCACACCGTTGCTGTGGTGAATGCAGGCGCCGTAATGCACACAGGCGCTATGGTGCACGCGGGCGCTACGGCTGAAATGATGTACGCTGGCGCTGTGGTGTACACAAGCGCTGTAGTGCACGCAGCCACTGTGGCGTTCACTGGCGCTGTGTTGTACGCGACTGCGATGGTATACATAGGCGCTGTTGTGTACACAGGTGTTGTGGTGCACGCAGGCGCTGTGGTGTACAACGCAGGCGCTGTGGTACAGATCGCCACTTACATGCTGCTGCTACCCGTCCTCGGTCGTTCCCAGGCATTCCCAAACGCCGCCGGCGCGAAACGCGACGTCACTGGCCCCCTTTCCCCCCCGTGGTGACGGTCATCGACCCGGAATAAAAAACAGGCTCTAATCTGGTGTGAGACTGCACCAGGCTCAAGGGTGAAATGCCTTTCTCAAAAGCACAAATTCTTGACGCTTCGCGTATCCCCACCAGCCCATCCTACACCAGGCACTCGAACGAAGAGCGCCGATGATCGGCAGCTGTTCTCCTCCCCTCTTCCTCCTTCTCCTCCACCTTCTCCTCCTTCTCCTCCTCCTCCTCCTCCTCCTCCTCCTCCTCCTCCTCCTCCTCCTCCTCCTCCTCCTCCTCCTCCTCCTCCTCCTCCTCCGCCTCTTCCTCCTCCCTGGTGGCGTATTGGAAGTGTCTTCGAACGTTTTGGTGGGCTCTTGGGCCTTGCGGGCGGGCGGGCGGCGCTCCGCCCGCCCGCGCGCAGAGCCCAAGAGGGGGTCCAAGACGTCTTTTGGAACAATCTTGGAGGAGATCGATCAACGAAGGGGGGTTCCCTAATTACAGCCCCCCCCTCAGGAGCCACGATCCTCGTGAGGGGTGTCGAATTTTAGCCTTCCCAGGAGTCGATCTTGGACGTTCTAACTACCCGCGGCCCCCCCTGTCCAGGTCAGTGGGGAGGGGGTAGGGGGAGGGGTAAACCCCTCCCCGAAGGGGAAGAAGGAGGGGTGGAAGAGGAAACGCTCTAAACCACCGACGCCCAGAGGGCTGGTGGGATTCGCCATTCGTCTGGAGAGGGTGCCTTCTGGACTCTGTGGCCCTGGATAACCTGTTGGCGCTGGGGACTTCCTTGTGCTCATCGTCCCCTCTCCTCCCGCTCCTCATACGCAGCCCCCAGCGGCGTTGACAAAGCCACATGGCGTGAACCGCGAGACAAATGATCGTCACAGGTTGCCTACATGTGTCAGCCTTGTGCGTGAACGCGTGTGCGTTGTGGGTAACCCCTTGTGCTGTTTGCATCCGGCTCCTGCACTGGTGGCCAACCACAAGTGCATGATGGCGGCATCTGTCTTCTCTGGTGCTTGGACAGAAAACGGGAGCCTACCCCTGCGCTGCGACCCTTCTAAGATGACCGCGATCATATGCAAGAGGAATGCGCGGAATGATTCGACGCGGACCCCCCTGTGCGCATCTCCTTCCTCGCACTTCCCGCAGAGAACCCTTCTCTTATACTGTTGGACGCAGGAGAGCAGGTAAAGCAAAGGGTGACAAAACTCATCAGCCAAGGCCAAGTGGACCACGGCAGTATCAAGCGCATACGGAAGACATGTGGCAGAGCTCCCACCTCTCTCCCGTCTTCTCTGCCTCGTCATCATATGCTTCCGAGGGGAACCCGGTTTCGTTTCGTGGGCACGCGGACAGCTGGAATCAACAGCGGCACAATCCGCCGACCCTGTCGGCGTGTGTGAGGGGGTTGTTCGTTCGAGTCGTCTACGTCGTCTCCTCGTCGCCTCCTTCTCGTTTCCGTCGTCTCCTCGCCGTCTCCGTCCTCCGTCGTCTCCGCCCTCTCCTTCCCCTGGAACCTCCTCCTACTCAAGCCTGGCGGCCAGAGACGAATCGAGCAATGCCGCAGTCGAGTTGACGGGAAACGGACCCCAGGAGGCCCCGCCGAAGGACAGGCTGCGGCCCTGGCCCCAGCCCAAGCGGCCCAGCCCCTGCCCCGGCCCCTGCCCCGTCCCCAGCCCCGCCTCCGGCCCAGGCCCGGGCCCCGGCCCCCAGCTCCAGCCCCAGCACAGGGGAGCCGCCAGGAAGTCGCAGGAGGCTCCCAAGAGGCTCCCAAGACATCTCCAGATCGTCGTGGGTCTTTTTCTGCACCTCGTGGGGTTCTTGTGTCGCTTCTCGGGCAATATTGGGAGCGTCTGATCCTTCCCGAATGCCTCGTCCATCGTGGGGGTCGTGGTTCAGGGTCGGACGCACTGGCTGTCTGGTCTTAGCAAGAGGGCGAAAATACACCCCAATGCCCTCGGGCTTCAGTGGCGGGGTCTTCGACGGCAAGGCAAGCAGCGGTATGTCACAGTAGCGCCATGCAGAGAAAACGTGAAACACCCACGGAGGGAGGACGAGGAAGAAGATGGGGAGTTGGAGCGGGGGAGGGTGATAGGTCAGGGCGCAACACCAGTCTCCGAGAATCGTGTTTCCGAGAGAGCGACCACGAAGAAAAATCCGACTGAGAGCAGGAGGGGACAGCTGGAAGGCTGGAGGGGACAGGAAGGGGAAGGGCCGAGGCAGGGTCGGAGAGGTCCCGTCGGGGTTGTACTTCGCGAGGCCGAAATCGATGACTGGTAGCCAGGGCTCTCTTTCAGGGGCAGGCCATGTGACCGCCAGGGCCAGTGCGGCATCGGTTCCGCCCAGCGACTCCTTCCTCTGGTCTGGGCTCCCCCCAGCCCACCCCCCCATCCTCCCTCCAACACAACAGTGCACCCACACACCCAAAACTGGACTGAAAGCACACACGAACACAACACACACGCTGAGAGAGCAGACGGCGATTCCCTCCGTGTCGCCCTCCTCCACCTCTTCCTCCTGGCGCTTCGGGCCGACCGGCAGTGGGCGGTGCCGGGGCGTACGCGATGAGCGCCATGCTGGCCAAGCAGCGCCGCTTGATTCGCGCCTGCATTTCTCGGGGGGGGGGCGGGGCAAGAGCCGTCGGAACCTTCGTGGATGCCACGATAATTGGCACCCCAGCGACCCTAACAGCCCTATCTTTGAATCTTACATGTGGTGAACATGTGATTTAAAAAGTTCGAACCACGTATAAACAATTTTTACATGTTTAAAACATGTTTAACACATGTTTTAGAAACCTGGAAACTACTTGGCAACATGCTTCCTCTCCATTGATCGTCCTCCACAGCGCGACCTCTTGTTCCCAGGCTGAGACAGCCGCATGGGATGAGGCGTCTGGCCTTGCCGAGGCTGGCGGCTCGGCTGACCCGGACCTCGCCCGCGAGATGCAGCGCGGTGAGCCTCCGTACCCGTCGCAGGCCGTGTTGTTTCGATCCGCTGGTCACCCCACCACGCCTGCCTCCTTGGGAGGCAGGCCGATCCATGCTCCACCCGACCTCCCGAGGCGAGAGCCAACCTCGGTGCCTCCCGAGCCCGTCGTGCCTTCGCGCCCTCTCCCGCGCTGCCGGCGCTGCTTCGCCTCTGTTGCACCGCGAGGTCAAAGCACACCGTGCCGCGCGCGCCCTGCCGCCTCCCCCCACTGGGAAGCATCGCCTGCCCAGCCGCATCCTCGGAGGCCCCCAGGGGCCCTCCCGAGGCGCCCTCTGCGCGGTGCCCCCGGGGGCAGACGCGGGCGCCGCAGGGAGATCCGAGAGGCCTCCACAGAGGCACTGCTGCGGTGGGGCTGCGGCGGCCGTGCGAGAAGCTTCCCGGTGTCAGAATGCAGTGCGGGCGGGGCCGCGAGAGACCCTCGCAAGAAACCCAACCCTGAGAACCCGTGCGCGAGGTGCACCTGAGGGGAAGCCCAGAGCACCCTGGACGCAGCAGCGTCTTGGCCGCGGGAAGTCACCGCGCAGCGCGAGGAGCGCAGGAATCTGGGATACCCTGACGAAAAGCACGTAGTCTCTTGATGCGCGCCCCCACTGTAGGCCAAGGTCATCTGTTGAGCAAGGACCGACCGTCATACCACGAAAGTTTCTTATAACCCCAAAATGTTCTAATAACAGAACGATGTTCTTAGAACATAAACCCGATGGGTTAAAAAACAAGACAGTCCCAGCCAGAAATGTTCTAAGAACATTTCGTGGGAACCACAATAGGTTCTTAGAACATTGTTTGGTGGGGCTATAGGCGAGCCGGGACGCTTCGCCACTGCTTGAATCCGGACACCGCTGCGGTGGGCTCGCCTCGTGACGACCTCGGCGCTGGCCCCCGACACCGCATCTGGACCCTTTGCAGGCAGCGCAGCGTGCGACATCGGTCGCTCCTGGACCGCCGCCGCGCCGGCACGACACAGACCCGCCGCAGCTCGCGACGAGGGGTCTGGCAGCCCCATAGCATCGAGTCTGGGGAGGAGCAACAGGAGGAGGAGGGGGAGGCGGAAGAGGAGGAGGAGGAGGAGGAGGAGGAAAAGGGGAGCGTTCGAAAGGAGCACAACAAAATACGACAAGCTCGGGGATGCACAACGGGGCGGCGTCCATCCTCGATAGAGGGGTGCGCCCGAGCAGCCCCCTGGTGGCAGAGCCCCGAGGGCACCCCCCTTGCTGAGCGCCCTGGTTTTTCGGGCGGAGCTCTGGAGTCGGGGGCGAGAAGTCGCCTGCGAGTGCTGTCCACCTCCCCTCCCTCCCTCCCTCTCTCCCTCTTCCCCCTTCCTCTACCCCTCCGACCTCGCCTTCAACCTCACCGCTTCCAGAACGTCGCCTACGCGAGGCACGAAAAATGGCGCATGTGAACCGTGCGAGCATCCTCGTGTGCCTCGTCGACGCCGTGGGATCTCAAGAGGGAAGAGGGAGGAGGGGCAGAAGGAACAGGGGTCGGCTGAGGGGAAGGCACGTATCGTATCGGCGGGGAGGCAAAAGGCAGGCATGAGCTGGGTCGAATCGCTAACTTGGGTCGGAAATCGATCGGATCGCAAGCGGGTCGTCCGAATCGGATCGAAATCGGATCGCCGAGTCCAGCTCAAGCTGGCCCCAACCGATGCTGGCGAATCGAGCCGAATCAACTCGAATCGGAATCGCGGCCCCATCCCGTGAATGAAGTCGCATCGAATCGGATCGCAGGCGGCCCCAAAAGGCAACCTCGAAGAGAGCGAGCATTCGCCTCGCTGCCCTTCGAGGGCCCTTCACGAGCGAAAAGAGTTCGCAGGGGCCTTCTGAACGCCACGGGACCGCCACCTGGCCAGCATCTCTAAATCGTTTGGCCTCAACCCTGGAAGATAACGAATACATCTTTCACACTGAAGCAGGGCTCGGCCGAAGCAGTGTCTGTTGTGTTCGTGTTGTCCTCGTGGTCCCTCGTTTCGTCTCCGTTCCGCCCTCGCGGCAGAGCACAGTCAAAGCAAGAACGGCATACGAAATTGCCAAAACACTGTCTGGGTCGAGCCCAGCCCTGAATCAGTTTCCCCTATGACAGCGCACATGCACACCTCTGCCGCGCATAGGATTCCTCAATGGAGCCAGGCAGAGTGGAGAACCTGGCGCACCCAACAGGGCGGCTGACCCAAAAAGGCATGTGTCCTTTGATCTCGGCGTCTTTGCTTTTGTCCTGCATGAGGAAATTTTCTGGCTTGATGTCGCGATGAACGATGTTGTTGGTGTGGAGGTAGTGCATCGCACCTGGCGTCGAGGGAGATTGGACATCCCGCCAAACGTGCAACGCACAATGATGCCAGCATCTTAGAGGCAACGATGCTGCCGACCGCACAATTGGCCTCTCTGCGGAAGCTCCGTCCACGAATGCTTGCGCCTCACTGGCAAATCCCAAGGAGCGGCTGCTAAACAATCTCGACCTCGCCCGAATCCCCCAGGACCACCCGAAAGCCGTGCAGGGGTCAACGCACGCTCTCATGCCTCGGATCCCGCCTGGTGGTGGGAGTAGCGACGGAGACCCCTGAAGCCAGCGCGAGGAAGACACGGCGCAGCCAGGATGCACGGCAGCAACAAGCACGCACAGACGGCAGGTTCGTGTCGTGCCGACTTCGGCGTTGGTTTCTGGCACCGCAGGGATCGCTCGCGTTTCCGCTTCCCGGCCCGGGGAGCGCAGGAGGGCCGCGCACTGGCAGGGGCACCAGGCCGGAGTCCTGCACCTGCCAGCCGCCGCGAGGCGCTCATAGAGCGCCGCCTCCTCCTCCTCCTCCTCCTCCTCCTCCTCTTCCTCCTCCTCCTCCTCCTCCTCCTCCTCCTCTCCCCTCTCCTCCTCCTACCTCCTCCTCCTCCTCTTCCTTCCGCCTCTCCTCCATATCTCCATTTCCACCATTTACTCTCTCCTCCTCCTCCTCCTCCTCCTCCTCCTTCTCCTTCTGGAACGATCGGCCGTTTCCGAAACGTCCAAGTCGTGCCACGCCCGACGACTCCGCATCGCCCGCGGCGCTCCACGTGGAACGCCGCTGGCGGGGTCACCGCCGATCGACGCGACACGAGCCTGCCGCACGGGCAGACGCGCGGGGATGCACAGACGGGTGTGCAGCGGGCACGAGGAGGAGGAGATGGAGGAGGAGGAGGGGGAGGAGGAGGAGGAGGAGGAGGAGGAGGAGGAGGAGGAGAAGGAGAGAGGAAATGGTGGGAGGTAGGAGGAGGAGATAGAGGAGAGGATGGAGGAGGAGGAGGAGGAGGAGGAGATGGAGGAGAAGGAGGAGGGAGAGAGGAGAAGAATGAGGATGCGATGGTAGGATGCAAGGATGGAGGAGGACGGGAATGGAGGAGGAGGAGGAGGAGGAGGAGGAGGAGGAGGAGGAGGAGGAGGAGGAGGAGGAGGAGGAGAGGCTCGCGGGCGTCACTCCGCAACGCGGGCACGACACGCGGGCACGGCGCGGCGCGGCGCGGCACGGCACGGCACGCGGGCGGCACCCGTGCCCCGCGCTCTGGTGCGCGGGCACGGCGCGCGGCCACGGCACGGCACGCGGGGGCACGGCACGACGTTCGCACGCACGAGCGCGGGCGCGGCCCGGCGCGCGGGCTGCACCACCTCCGCATGCTCGAACGCAGACGCTGGGGCTGCGCAACACAGGGGGGGGGCCCTTGTCGCAGTCGCTGCTCCGGGGAGAGAGGCCAGCTGGACGTGTCTCAAAAACACCTGGCGGGCTGAAGAACGAGCAGAACCTGGGCTACGTGAAGAGGGAGCAGGCCGCCGCATGTTGCAGCGAAGGCTTGCTGCGCGCTGCTTCGCACCGCTGCGGTGCATCACAGTGCCCAACAATGCCACTCGAATTCCTGCTCCGCAGCGCACGGCACTGCAATGCAGCCGAAAGCAAAGCCGAGCAACGCCACTCGCCGCCGCGCAGCGCAGAGCGACGCAGCACCGCGCGGCGCAGCGCAGCGCACGGCCACGGCTCCCCTCGGGACGCCCGGAGGCACGGAGGCACAGGCGCTCCGCACCCCGCCCCCGCGCGGGCCCGGAGCGCAGGCGCTGGCGTGGCCAAGGCCGAGGGCCGTCGA
>CAUYUJ010008157.1:0-42003 GCA_963575745.1 Prorocentrum cordatum | reverse complement strand
TGATGCCCTTAACGGCCTTGCCACTCGGCTTCCGTTCGTTGGCGTAGGGGGGGGGGGACCTCACCTTCTTGCTGCGCCAAGGCTGCGGAGTAGCAGCCCGTGTTGTTGTACCTGCACGGCTGGTCCTCGAAGCAGCACAGGCCGGGGCAGCTGGAATCGTAGACGATGGGCAGGCCCGTGTTGATGCCCTTCACGGCCTTGCACTCGGCGTCGCTCGTGGGCGTCGTCCTCACGCTCAGTTGCTCATGCCGACTCACCTGCATCATCTGCGAGCTCTTCTGGAGCATGCCCGTGTCATCCTGCTCTCCCGCGGCGCACTGCTGCCCTACAGCGCAGGAAACTTGCGGGCCCGAAGCGTGCACGAGTGCCAGCAGCGAGGCCGAGGCGATGAGGAGCGCCATCGGCTGCAAACTGTAGTCTTTCTCGCTTCTCGCAAAACAAAGACAGGCGCACTTGAGCCAAAATGGCTATGGATGCTGCGCCGTGGACATCGGGCACAACTGACACCAAAAAAATGTCAAGCTACGCGCAAGCATGCTGACACAGCTGGCACAGCAGCATAGCTGACACAGCAACACAGCTGGCACAAACACAGCATGGACATTGGGCACAGCTGGCACAAACATGCTGACGCAGAAAAACTGTTAAACTATGCGCAGTCCTCCTGATAACTTGCAGGACGCGAAGCTCGACACTGCCTGAGCTGGCGCAACGCCTACCTTGATGGCCCCAATGGGTGGGGGCCAAATCAAAGACCCCCTACCTGCTGTTCGACGGTCTCCAAAATGGTTCCAAGAAGCCCCCCAGGGCCCCAAAGGGACCAAAAGGGCTCCAACAAGGCCCTTAAACCCTAAGCCCCAAATAATAGCTTCAAGAGACACCAAGATCCACCGAAAGAGTCCCGCGATTTAAGGGCTCTGCCCTCGTCCTCGTTGTCGTCTTCCTCCTTCTCGTCCTCGTCCTGGCCCTCGTCGTCTTCCTTGTCCCGTTCCTCCTCTTCCGCGTCGTCGCGGTCGTCGTTGTCGTTGTCGTCTTCCCCCTTTTTTTCACGCCACTGCGCGGGCCGCAGGGGTGGCCCGAAGAGACGCGCCAAGGCCATCCCATTGCCCCCAGAGATCTCTCTGCACACTCTGGTTGCCCGCTCTGTTTCACTACGCGTGTCTCTTCGCAAAATTCCCCGTCAACTCTCACGGGCGGGGTTTCCGCGTGGGCTGGCGGGGACGCGCGAAGCGCGAAGAATTTCAGATGTTCAGCCCCCGCACGCGCGCGGCCCGCCTCTTCCCCCTCGCCAAATCGTCGGAAGCGGAGCCGCGCGCGAGCGCCTTCAGTTCGCTTGGTGGGAACGCATTCCAGCTCCAATATCCAGTCGCGTCACCATTGATTCTCATGCCATGAAGAGGAGGGCGGGACTGGGGGGCGCTGACTCGCTCGGTCTGGCTGAGTTGGCTCTATTGCTCATGCTGCTCCTGCTATCACTCCTCCTCCTCCTCCTCCTCCTCCTCCTCTTCCTCCTCCTCCCCCTCCTCCCCCACTCCTGTGCCTCTTCCTCTACCTCCTTCTCCGCTGGGGTCGCGTCGCCGCTCGCGTCGCCAGCGCGCCCGGGCGCGCGCGCCATACGAAGACCCGTCCTCCATCGTTTGGAGCAAGACGAGCTGAGACAACGGCAGATCTCTCGCTCTGTCTGTCTGTCTGCCTGCCTGCCTGTTTGCGTCTGTCTCTGTTTCTGTCTCTGTCTCCGTCTCCGTCTCTGTCCCTGTCTCGTCTCTCTTTCTCTCTGTCTGTCTGCCTGTCTGTCTGTCTGCCTGTCGGTCTGTCTGTCTGTGTGTCTGTCTGTCTGTCTCTGTCTGTCTGTCTGTCTGTGTGTCTGTCTGCCTGTCTGTCTGTCTGCCTGTCTGTCTGTCTGTCTGTCTGTCTGTCTGTCTGTCTGTCTGTCCGTCTCTCTTTCTCTCTTTCTCGCTTTCTATGTGTTTCTCTCTCTCTCTCTCTCTCTGGGCACCTGTCGAGAGCCCCGAGAGGGGCTGCGCCAATCCCGCGTCTGCTGTCCCCGCCGCCCGCCCAGAGCCAGCTCTCTGCACCGAGGGGCTCCCGCCCAGGTCGAGCGCCGCGGTGAGCCAGCCGTCGCCAGCGCGGACGTCCTCAGTGAAGCCGCCGCCACACTTCTCCGCGATCGAGATCTGCTCTTCCCAGCGCCGGATCTTGAGGCGCTGCGGATGCTGCCCAGGGCATTCATCTCTCGCGGCCGCGTTCCGCGCCTGCCCCCGCCCCCACCGCTGCGCGCCGCGGCAGCGGGGAGAGCGGCGTGGCCCACCCAGCCGTCACAACACGAAGCGGCCGCTCCGCCCAAATGCACCCAGACATTCAGGTCCAGGAGTCGGAACGCGGGAGAAACATCAAGTACAAATACTGCTGCGCCGTGGACATTTGTTTTTTGATCAATCTGCACAGGCCTCGCTCTGAGCAGTCCCTCCTGTGACAAGACCACACGTGGGCAAAGCCGGCCACAGCACGAAGCGGCCGCTCCGCCCAAGTGCCCCCAGACATTCAGGTCCAGGAGTCGGAACGCAGGAGAAGCATTAAGTACACGTACTGCTGCGCCGTGGACATTGGGCACAGCCAGCATGCTTACACGAAACTGGAATCGCACGACACAAAATCGGCACTGCCGGAGCTGGCACAACGCACAATGCACTCACTCACTCACTCACCATACTCGGAGGCCTGGAAATGGGCACCAACACCAACACAGGGGGTTGCCTCCACAGGGGATGGGTGATCCTAGATTTCGGTGTTGGTGGTAATATCTCGGCCACCGTGGAAGCCAGAATATTACCACCGTCACCGAGATCGGGATCTTCTTCCCTCGATGGAGGCACACCGCCGATATTGGTGTTGGTGTCAACCTCTGGGCCTGCGACATACGCTTCTAGTGCGGCAGCACATCTTGGCCACCCACAATACACAACAGCTCTCCCCTCAGTAGCAGCCCGTGTTGTTGTACCTGCACGGCTGGTCCTCGAAGCAGCACAAGCCGGGGCAGCTGGAGTCGTAGACGATGGGCAGGCCCGTGTTGATGCCCTTCACGGCCTTGCACTCGGCGTCGTTCGTGGGCGTCGTCCTCACCTTCTGCTGCGCCAAGGCTGCGGAGTAGCAGCCCGTGTTGTTGTACCTGCACGGCTGGTCCTCGAAGCAGCACAGGCCGGGGCAGCTGGAGTCGTAGACGATGGGCAGGCCCGTGTTGATGCCCTTCACGGCCTTGCACTCGGCGTCGTTCGTGGGCGTCGTCCTCACCTTCTGCTGCGCCAAGGCTGCGGAGTAGCAGCCCGTGTTGTTGTACCTGCACGGCTGGTCCTCGAAGCAGCACAGGCCGGGGCAGCTGGAGTCGTAGACGATGGGCAGGCCCGTGTTGATGCCCTCACGGCCTTGCACTCGGCGTCGTTCGTGGGCGTCGTCCTCACCTTCTGCTGCGCCAAGGCTGCGGAGTAGCAGCCCGTGTTGTTGTCCTGCACGGCTGGTCCTCGAAGCAGCACAGGCCGAGGCAGCTGGAGTCGTGACGACCAGCACGGCCGTGTTGATGCCCTTCACAGGCCTTGCATCGGCGTCGTTCGTGGGCGTCGTCCTCACCTTTGATCTTGCGCCAAGGCTGCGGAGTAGCAGCCCGTGATGTTGTACCTGCACGGCTGGCCTCGAAGCAGCACAGCCGGGGCAGCTGGAGTCGATAGACGATGGGCAGGCCCGTGTTGATGCCCTTCACGGCCTTGCACTCGGTGTCGTTCGTGGGCGTCGTCCTCACCTTCTGCTGCGCCAAGGCTGCGGAGTAGCAGCCCGTGTTGTTGTACCTGCACGGCTGGTCCTCGAAGCAGCACAGACCGGGGCAGCTGGAGTCGTAGACGATGGGCAGGCCCGTGTTGATGCCCGGCACGGCCTTGCACTCGGCGTCGTTCGTGGGCGTCGTCCTCACCTTTTGCTGCGCCAAGGCTGCGGAGTAGCAGCCCGTGTTGTTGTACCTGCACGGCTGGTCCTCGAAGCAGCACAGGCCGGGGCAGCTGGAGTCGTAGACGATCGGCAGGCCCGTGTTGATGCCCTTCACGGCCTTGCACTCGGCGTCGTTCGTGGGCGTCGTCCTCACCTTCTGCTGCGCCAAGGCTGCGGAGTAGCAGCCCGTGTTGTTGTACCTGCACGGCTGTCCTCGAAGCAGCACAGGCCGGGGCAGCTGGAGTCGTAGACGATGGGCAGGCCCGTGTTGATGCCCTTCACGGCCTTGCACTCGGCGTCGTTCGTGGGCGTCGTCCTCACCTTCTGCTGCGCCAAGGCTGCGGAGTAGCAGCCCGTGTTGTTGTACCTGCACGGCTGGTCCTCGAAGCAGCACAGGCCGGGGCAGCTGGAGTCGTAGACGATGGGCAGGCCCGTGTTGATGCCCTTCACGGCCTTGCACTCGGCGTCGTTCGTGGGCGTCGTCCTCACCTTCTGCTGCGCCAAGGCTGCGGAGTAGCAGCCCGTGTTGTTGTACCTGCACGGCTGGTCCTCGAAGCAGCACAGGCCGGGGCAGCTGGAGTCGTAGACGATGGGCAGGCCCGTGTTGATGCCCTTCACGGCCTTGCACTCGGCGTCGTTCGTGGGCGTCGTCCTCACCTTCTGCTGCGCCAAGGCTGCGGAGTAGCAGCCCGTGTTGTTGTACCTGCACGGCTGGTCCTCGAAACAGCACAGGCCGGGGCAGCTGGAGTCGTAGACGATGGGCAGGCCCGTGTTGATGCCCTTCACGGCCTTGCACTCGGCGTCGTTCGTGGGCGTCGTCCTCACGCTCAGTTGCTCATGCCGATTCACCTGCATCATCTGCGAGCTCTTCTGGAGCATGCCCGTGTCATCCTGCTCTCCCGCGGCGCACTGCTGCCCTACAGCGCAGGAAACTTGCGGGCCCGCAGCGTGCACGAGTGCCAGCAGCGAGGCCGAAGCGATGAGGAGCGCCATCGGCTGCAAACTGTAGTCTTTCTCGCTTCTCGCAAAACAAAGACAGGCGCACTTGAGCCAAAATGGCTATGGATGCTGTGCCGTGGACATCGGGCACAACTGACACCAAAAAAATGTCAAGCTACGCGCAAGCATGCTGACACAGCTGGCACAGCAGCATAGCTGACACAGCAACACAGCTGGCACAAACACAGCATGGACATTGGGCACAGCTGGCACAAACATGCTGACGCAGAAAAACTGTTAAACTATGCGCAGTCCTCCTGATAACTTGCAGGACGCGAAGCTCGACACTGCCTGAGCTGGCGCAACGCCTACCTTGATGGCCCCAATGGGTGGGGGCCAAATCAAAGACCCCCTACCTGCTGTTCGACGGTCTCCAAAATGGTTCCAAGAAGCCCCCCAGGGCCCCAAAGGGACCAAAAGGGCTCCAACAAGGCCCTTAAACCCTAAACCCCAAATAATAGCTTCAAGAGACACCAAGATCCACCGAACGAGTCCCGCGATGTAAGGGCTCTGCCCTCGTCCTCGTTGTCGTCTTCCTCCTTCTCGTCCTCGTCCTGGCCCTCGTCGTCTTCCTTGTCCCGTTCCTCCTCTTCCGCGTCGTCGCGGTCGTCGTTGTCGTTGTAGTCTTCCCCCTTTTTTTCACGCCACTGCGCGGGCCGCAGGGGTGGCCCGAAGAGACGCGCCAAGGCCATCCAATTGCCCCCAGAGATCTCTCTGCACACTCTGGTTGCCCGCTCTGTTTCACTACGCGTGTCTCTTCGCAAAATTCCCCGTCAACTCTCACGGGCGGGGTTTCCGCGTGGGCTGGCGGGGACGCGCGAAGCGCGAAGAATTTCAGATGTTCCGCCCCCGCACGCGCGCGGCCCGCCTCTTCCCCCTCGCCAAATCGTCGGAAGCGGAGCCGCGCGCGAGGGCCTTCAGTTCGCTTGGTGGGACCGCATTCCAGCTCCAATATCCAGTCGCGTCACCATTGATTCTCATGCCATGAAGAGGAGGGCGGGACTGGGGGGCGCTGACTCGCTCGGTCTGGCTGAGTTGGCTCTATTGCTCATGCTGCTCCTGCTGTCACTCCTCCTCCTCCTCCTCCTCCTCCTCCTCCTCCTCCTCCTCCTCCTCCTCCTCCTCCCCCACTCCTGTCACTTGGGCCGAGGCGGCGGGGGAGAACGCGACGCAGTGGCGCGACCGGGAGACGACGGCGACGGCTATCAGAGAAACGGCGGCGGAGCGCCGACGCAAAGTTCCCGCTGCGCGGAAAGAAAACTGCAAGCAGACGGGGGCCAATCAAAATCGAACTCGATATCATATATGGCTTCGGCGACGGAAGCTCCGACGAGAGAAGAATCTGGAACTCTTCGAGGCGGGCGCACACGCGGGCAGGGCGCCCAAATCTTCGCCGGCCACGAACCAGCCCTGCTCTTGCACCCACGCCGACCCCATGCGGTCCATACCTGAGGCCAGAATGAAATCGATCGGCGCCCCTCCTGGGCGGTCCTAGTTGCGGGGCGCGAAAAGCTCGGGCTCCTCCTGCGCCCCCATCCAAGCATGTGTTGCGATCGTGCCCGTCTGGGCCGTAAGCGCCTGCGCCGCCTGCGCCCTGGCATGAACCCTCGCCGTCAAAACGGCCGCGGGCATCTGCTCCCCGACGTGGCGGCCTTCGATTGTGCCTTTGAGCTTGGAGTCGAAGTCCCCCCGCAGATCACCTGATGCTCGGGTGAAGCTCCAAAATCTCAATATCCTTGAAGACCTCGCTGAACTTCTGGAGTTCGTCTCTCTTGAGGGAGGTGAGCTGAGATGACGACCCCTGCCCCCTTGAACTCCACCGCGACCCAACGACCTCCCCCTCCCAATGTCCGCGCATCCCCAGCCATCCGCCGGTGGACCACGACAGCTGGGCACTGGAGTCCCCCACGCAGTACCGGCTGGGCGCAGAGCGCGCGCGCTCCCGCGTCGACGCCCGCCAGCTTCGCGATGCTCTCCCGCAGCAGGAGAACGTCCCAATGATCGAGCGAAGCGCGCTGCAACCACGGCTCGATCTCCGCCCCCACTGGCCCCGTCGACGATGTGACCGTTGATGCTTGGGCTGGCGACCGCCCCACTCGACCGTCATTGCGACTGTTGCGCGTTGCCAGCGGCGGATTTCTTTCCCTTCTCCCCGTAGGTCGAGGCCGGCTTCTCGATCTTCTGCCGCTTGGTATCGGTGTCGATAGCAAAGGTGTCCGCGGACATCTCCGGGTCCGTGTCGGCTGCGCGCTTGCTCGCTCTGCCCCTCTGGATGTCCAGCTCCTGGCGCCCCACTTGCCGCGGCTCGGTGGCGGCCTCCATGGTGGTGCCGTCATCGTCCACCTGCATGTCCTTCTGCCCTGGCTCCTCCGCCTCGCCGCCAGCGATGACGCGACGAAGCGCGGCGACCCCGTTGATCGCACCTGCGACTGCCGCGAGTCCGAGCCCGCGGCGGCGAGCGCCCCCTGCAGGATCGTGACCTTGGCCGCCGCCCGCTTGCGGGAAGTCGCCCGGCGCCGCGGCATCCTGCTGCCCCTGCGCGCTCTGGCCCTGATCTGCGCCGCCGCGGCAAGTCTGGCGGCCAATCTGATTGCCCGCGCAGCAATGCGAGCGCTTTCTTATTCGGCGCTTCGGCATCGGGTGGAGTGGCGGGGGAGGGGGGGGTCTGGATCTGGGCCTCAGATTAGCGCGACTGTTCGGCGGCACTGGGCCTGGATGTCGGCGGCCCGCCCGCCTGGCACAGGCGAGCTCGCCGCGGGAGGGCAGTCGCGCGGCGCGAGCTTTGGCTCGACGCGGCGCGGAGGCTGCTCAGGCGGCACCGCGGCGAGCACGCGGCGAACGGGTCGCCTGCAGCTAGAGGTGACGCAGACGGAGGCGCGCGCGCAGCGCCCTGGCGCCAGCCGCAGGAGACGCCAGCAGGGCCGCGGGCATGTTTCGCCACCGAGGCGCGCGGCTTCAATAACAACTTCCCCACGCGGACGACCTTCTTCAAATGTGGGCGCGCCGAGGGCGCGAGGCGGCCTCGGAACAGGGCGCCGTCGAGCGGCCCGCGTGGCCGTAGCGCCCGCCCTGTGCGCGACAGGGCTGGCGAGGCCGCCGCCCAGGCCACTCAGCCCTCAGAGGTCGGGCGCTGCAGGAGGGCGGTGCAATCTCCTCGTCGCCTCCACTGCGACGACCCCCACGAGCTCGCGCGAGCGGCCGCGAAGGAGCTCAGTCGGGCCGAGCAGCGAGTGCGAGGGGCCATGGGGCCTGAGGACATCCTGCGCAGCGCGTCCGACAGGCATGCATCAAAGAAGGTAGAGCAAGAGAAGCTGGCGCAGCATATCAACAATCTCCAACAGCAGCTGGCAGAAGCCAGGGCCAATCACGAGACCATCGGCGCTCAACGCGGAGGCGGCGAGGGCAAAGGCCACCATGGCCAGCGCAGCACCCGCAGACCACACCCAGACCATGGCGGCGGCAGCGCAAGGGCTCCAGCATGGCGGCGCAGCAGTCCGTGGACGAAGGTTAGTCGAGGCAGCTCGTCGGGGGCCAGCTCCTGCAGGCCCTGGTGGCCAACATCCAGCAGCTGGGGCCCCTCCTCGGACCGTCAGCGGCGGGTGCACAGGGCTGGAGCACAGGAGAAGTCGTCCGCCCGCCAGCGCCAGCAGCTGAAACCACAGCAACCCAACAGACGGCAGCACCAGCCTCCAACGGCGCAGCCTCAGCCGCAACCGCCGTGGAAACCGAGGGTGCCGAGGCCCGGGGGCACGATTTTTAGCAGACGGCGCGCTCCCATGGGGTGCGCGCAGACACGGTGTGGGCGCGATTACCTTCAATGGGTCGTGCTGGGGTACGCTCTAGCAGTTTTTTGTTTGAAGGTGTGGGGGGCGCTCAGATAGCGCGTGCGCAGGGGCTGAAGCTAGACGGCGAGGCCATCGACAGAGCACAGAAGTGGGCTGCGCAACGCGGGTGGCAACCATTCATATCTACATGCAGAAGGCTGCAGTCCAAGCTGTCGTCAGCAGGAGTGGCAATTTTCGTGAAGGCACACACCTCAGTCACCAAGCTTACGGGCTGCCAGATGACGAACAATTTTGACATCTCGCCGGCCTGGTCACTGGCCTTGCATGTGCGCACGGGGCTGCCATGCGGTTTCGTCGCCAGATCGGTGTGCATGGAGTCGGTTGGCGCGACGGACTCCCTTTCCATCAACTGCGGCAGGTTCAGGCGGCTGGCCACCTGCCTCAGGCACTTCGGGGGCGCAGTTCGTGTCAGGGGGCGACTGGGATGCGGCCCCCGAGGAGCTCGACATCATAAGGTTCATGGACATCACGCAGGCGGCCATCGTCACTCCACAGCGGTGCGAGGGCACGAGCAGGAGTGCACAGGGGCGCTGCAACATGATTGACTACATCATGGTACCCGCCGACCTGGTCCAGGCGTGCGAGAGGCCCCGAATTCTCGAGAACTGGACGCTGCGACCTCATCATCCAGTTCCGTTTGGCTTCGCGGCGCAGCCCAGGCGCCGCGAGCAGCTCACGTGGGCGGCGCCCAAGGCTTTCCCGCGGGCGCACCCTGCCGTCGCAGGCTGCTCAGGCTGCCACCCGCTCGAGGGTCCACAAGCTGGTCGAGGGCATCTAGATCGCATCCGGAATGATGCCCAACACGGCATGCCAGAAGACAGCGCGGAGGCGCAGGTGAGGATTGACAGCCTGTACAAAGACATGCTGTACTTCGTGGAGCAGGACCTCTGCCCCATCTACCAAGTGACCCAGCCAGTGCGCCACTGTGGGCGCGGCCAGGGCCCACGCTACGCCCGGCGGCCCATCGGAGGCCCAGCCCGAGGCGGCCACCTCGCAGCTGGGGCCGAACCCAGGCCCAGGCACTCGAGGCTCGTCACAGCGGCGAGCAAGGACCTCCTCGGGCAAGCAGGGGCTCGCCAACAGCCTCAGACGAGATGGGCGAGGATCGGGCGCGCCCTCAGGCCAGGCCACACCCAGGACGTCCACGCTGACAAAGGTAAGACCCTCATCAGCTGGGCATGGATCGCGACGCACAAGGCCTTCGCGTGCTCGGACGACGTGGCGGGCGCGATCGCGCAGGCGCACGCCGACCTTCTCCGGGCAGCACGCGGCCCACCTCGAGGGCGTCGCGGCCAGGGAGCGCATCCAGACCTTTCAGAAGTGGGCCAAGGACGCGCTAGTGTCATGACCACCACCTCTGTTCGCCATGACGGGGCTGAAGGGGTGGGCGCACCAAGAGACCAACAGGTTTGGCATCAAGACGTCGCTCCCTCAGGCCATAGCTGATGCGCAGGTGGACTACTGAAATGGAATCTGGGATGGCACCTCTACCACCTCCATGGCCACAAAGAGGGAGGTCTTTGGTGCAACACGTGCGAGCTTGACAAGGTCTCGTACCGCGTCGACAGGCGCACTCTCTGGTCATGTGAAGGCTGCGGGCCCCAAGCGGGGGCGCGTCGTCTGGGAGACTCGGGCGGCGGGCCCCTTCTCTGCCCACGCAGCGCCAGGAAAGACCCTGCGGCGGGGTCGCGCTGGAGGAACAGCAGAGAACGCCACGTGCAGGCGATGATCCACGTGCTGGCCTGGTACAGGGTCGCCATTGGGCTGAATATACAAATGGAACGCAAACCCCTGCCGCTCCACGCTGGGGCAGGGCCCGGTCGCCTGACGTTTTGCTGCCAAGGCCCCAGCCTGAAGCACCGCATGGGAAAACCCCAAACGCAAGTCCCTGCCCCTCCCCGTCGGGGCGGGGCTCGGTCGCCTAACGTTTTGCCGCGCGGGCCCAACCTGGAGCGCCTCGAGCTGGGGAGTCTGGCCACCGAGGGCGATGCGGGGAGGAGGCGGTCGAGCTTTCCGTGGGCCCCCCGCGCGCCGCGAGCCCTGGTCTCGGGGTTGCCGCTGGCGCGCGGTGAGGGAAGCGTGCCGCTACCGGATGGGGCAGCGTGGGCGGGGCTCGACACCGTCGAGGGGCGGCGCGTTGGACGGGGCAGGGAGCGGGGGGGGCAGCTCTGCGAGCACCGCGGGGCCCTGCGCCCGAGCCAGGGGCGCCCGCGCGGCCGCCCCACGCGGAGGAACAGCAGACAGCGACGGCGACATGGGCTCGGTGACGGGCGCGGACGACTGCGTGTACAGCGACAATGATCAGGAGTTCAAGGTCGACCACCTGATCGATCTGGACACCGACGCGGCCGACTTCTCGCGCAGCCTCCCGCGCGAGACCCTCGAGGTACCCCAGGTGTGGGACCTCGGGAGAGCAGCCGCCCCAATCCCTTTGCGAACTGGCACTGGCGCTGACGGGCTCTCGCCAAGGGCTTCTTCTCCACTATCGGACGACGCGCCCGCGCTGGTGATCTACGCAATGCGGGCAGCGGGGGCCTGGTCATGCGCGGCATGCTGCCGGGCAAGCCTACATGGGGCTTCGGGGCCATCGCCCTCCTGCCCGCCCCCTACAAGCTCTACGCGAAGGCGCGAGTCGCGCTCGTCAGGAGGCGGCCGGCAGCGCGCGCGCGCCCGTTCTTCGCGCTCGTCCAAGGCAAGTCCACAGTGGACATCGCGGCTCGCGCCGCGGTGCACGCGGGGGCGGTGGACAAGCAAGGGGCGACGTCGTCGTGACCGCGCTGATCAACATCAGCAAGTGCTTTGACATGGTCGACTAGATGGGGATCAGGATGGCAGCGAGGACGCACGGGTTCCCAGTGGCCATTCTGAAGATGGCGTTGAGCATGTACTATGCGCCTAGACGAGTGCGATAGGGCAGCACCTACTCCTACGCGGTCAAGGTGGAGCTGGGGGCCCTCCCAGGGTGCACGGCAGCGATGTACTTGTTGCAGCTGGTGGTGTTCACGCCGTTCGATGTGTTTGCGGCCTCCACCTCCCGCGTGCACAGGTCCATTGACGTCTACGCGGACGACGTCGCGGCGCAGGTGATAGAGCACATCAAGACCGTCGTAGCCACGACGACCGCTTTGCTCAACAGGCTCGCCGTAGTGCTCCAATCGCTCAAGCTACCCACAGCTAAGGGCGAAGGGAAGGTGCTCAGCTCCGGCAACGAGGTGGCCAGGAAGGTGGTGGAGCAGACGCATTCCTATGGCGTTCGAGCAGCTACGTCCTTGAACGTCCTGGGCATGGAGACGCGCGCGGGCAAGCCCACCTCCTTCTCCTGCGCGCGCGAGGACGTCAAGAAGCGCATCCCTCGCATCCGCAGGGCGCGGGTAAACCTCAAGATAGCGCGCGGGACAAAGGGCGCTAAACTTGGGACATGCCACGCAGCACGGCTTGCAGGTGGCGAGCGCGCCCCCGTCCAATATGGCAGCCATGACAGGGCTCACGAGGGCGGGCCGGGGCAAGACGCCATCAGCTACATCGACGCGGCTTGCGTCTCAGCTCGAGCAGACACCGCGCCAGCTCCCCGAATGCATCGCCGCGGTCGAGCCCATCTACACGTGGCCCCAGCTCGTCATGGGCGGCGGCGTCAGTCGCGAGATCCTGGCCAGGGCGCGGGAGAAGCGGGAGCGCCTCATAGGGGGGGGGGGGGGGGGGGGCAGGGGGCCGTGGAAGATCTTTCCTGGCCCTGCCAGCGCAGTGATCACGTGCCTCAAGAAGCTCAAGTGGAGGCACTCAGGCTTCGCGACGTGGGCCGCCGGGGACGGGCATCGAGCTGGACCTCGCGTCGCTCGCGCCCAGCTGGATTCGCAAGGTGGCGAAAAATGGCTCTCATCAGCGCGAAGTGGGAAGAATGGTTGAGGCGAGCGGAGGCGGCGCCTGAGGCGGCGGCGCCGTCGTGCGAACCCCGCGGCTACTGGCTCGAGCCGCTGCGCATGATGCTCAACGCGCCGCAGACGGCCAGGCGCTGGCGGTTGGACTTGCGAGCGACAAGCGCCCTGACCTCCACCGTCATCGGCGGCCAGCGGTCGCAGCAACGCTTGGCCAAACACAAGTCCTCGGACATGGACTACTGCAAGATCTGCGGCGCAGGCTGGGACGGCACGCTCCACCATCGCTTCTGGCAGCGCCCCAGCAAGCGCTGCGCGCGCGAGGGGGCGGTCGAGGCCGACGCCATCAGGAAGGCCAGGAAGAGCAACTCCAACGACCCCTTCTTCACGCGTGCGCTCATGACTAGAGCGCGCATGCCCCGGGCGCCGCCGCCCATCATGCGCGAGGAATGGCACTGCGACAATGGGAAAACGGCCTTGTCATCACGGGCGCGGCGTCCACGGACGGGTCGGGGCGCTCGCCGATAGGATGGCCAGAGGCGAATCGGGCAGGATGGTTCTGCAGTTATGGAGCGACATCGATGCGAAGGCCTGGCCTACGGGCCGCTCCCAGGCTTCGAGCAGTCAGTGCCTCGAGCCGAGCTGGGCGCCACCGTCCACGTGCTGAGACACGCCGCGCCGCCCGTGGCCATCAAAACGGATTGTCTCAACGTGGTGGAGGCCATGCACAGGGGCCCAACGTGGTGCTTGCATCTGGTGCATGACCAAGGTGGGATCTCGGAAGACCACGGCATCTCGTGGGTCAAGGCGCCCCAGTCGGAGTTGATCACGGCGGATCGGCTGGACAAATGTGGGCAACGAGCACCGAGTTGCTCCAGGAGCTCCGCTAGGTGGTGGCGTCGACCGCCAACTCCCAGTCGATGCAGGACGAGGCGGCCTCCGACAGGATCGAGACGGTCGGCCGCAAGCCGAGGCGTGCGGGAGGCGGCGTTCGCCCCGAGAGAGTGAACGAAAAGCGAGCTCACCCTGAGATAGCGCTTGGCGCTGTGCCGCACGCCCCCATCGTGCACAAACTAGGCTGGAAGTGCGCCAGATGCCCTAGGTTTGCCAGGCCCTGGGTGGGAAGGAAGCGGATGGGTGCCGAGCCATGTTGTGTGCAGCCGTGCAGTGCCGACCCCCCCGCGGACCTTCGCTTTGACGCCCCAGGACCTGGCCCCAAGAGGATCCTCGAGAGAGCCTCAGGGAATGTCGAGAGCAGAACCGTTCGTAGGAGAGTCACTGGCAAGAGTGCTCCGCAAGGCCCCGCTCCCACCCCATCCTCCTCGTGTGAGCCTCCCTGCCGGCTCCCTCCTCCCCCCAGTGAAGCTCACGAGAACAGCGGCCCTCAGCAGGGCGCGCCGCTTGACCAGGCCACTGCGTGCCAGGACCAGGGCAAGCCTGGCCTCGACCCCGCTCCCCCCTGCTCGTCCTCGGTGGTGCTCCCTCCCTCGCTTCCCTCCACCCCCAGGGCGCCCATCGCCCGACCCGTCGGCGGAATTCGCGCGTAAGGTGCGTCCGCGTGTCTCCTTCGCGCCCGTCCTTGAGACCCCCTGGGCTCACGGAGACCCTTCGGACCGCGGTGGAGGTTGCCTCGAAGAAGCGCCGTCGGAGTTCACCCCCCCTGTCGGCAGGTGCCACGCTGTCCCTCCTGGGGAGCCGCTGCCACCTGAGGGGCCCGTCCCGCTCGCGAGTGCTCGTGGCCACCGATTGTACATTGCCAGTGATATCGTCGGTTGTGCTCTATGTGGGGCGTAGTCAGCTCGCCCGGACAGGTCGCAGCTGTACAATTACTGCGACCCTGACCTGTTGGTTGACAACCCACAGCGCAAATGGCGAAAGGATAATTTCATGTCAAGGGTCCACCCAAAAAGAGCCAAGGGTGGACCCCCCATTCCCGTGTCCAGAGAGCTCGTGGCCACTGATGAGGCCGCTTGCTGGCTAGGCCTCGTATCGCTAAACCAGCTTCGGTGTGAACTCGTTTGGCTTAGTCTTGTGTGCTCGTGGGCCGAGTAGGGCCTCGAGTGCTGCGTCGGCGATGTCGCATCCCCATCGCTAGACTACGCTATTTGTCTCGGCGTTGGCGTTGTCCTGTGTTACGTGATAGATTGTGCCACTACGCTGTTCCCATCTCTCTTTTAGTTCCCGAACCCGAACTCGGCGCGTCTTCCCATGTGTTCGCTGCTCATCCTTGCCCTCATCGTCTTCCTTGTCCTTTCCTCCTCTTCCTCGTCGTCGCTGTTTTCCTCTTCCTTCCCTCGCCCCCACGCGGCCCCAAGGACTGCCCTCTGTTCACTTGGTTGCCCGCTGTGTTTCAGTACATGTGTCTCACACGTCTATTTTCCGTCAACTCTCATAGGCAGGGTTTCCGAATGGGCTGAAGGGGATACGCGAAGCGTGAAGAATTATCCCAGTGCGACCCTACCTAGAAGTTGGAGCCCCTAGGAAACCAGCATTAGTTGCTATGCTATGCTATGCTATGCTATGCTATGCTATGCCATGCTATGCTGCGCTATGCTATGCTATGCTATGCTATGCTATGCTATGCTGCGCTATGTTGTGCTACGCTATGCTATGCTGTGCTCTGCTATGCTAAAGCTCAGCGAAGCTAAGATGAAAGTAAGCTAAGCTAAGATAAACCTGAGGAAAGATGACGCTAAGCTAAGACAAGATGTAATAAGCTAAGCTAAGATGAGATAAGCAACGCTAAGCTAAAGGGACGTACCTGGGGGAACCGCGGGGCGGATGCCGGGGGAACCGCCCGGGGCGGGGTCCCCTGCCCGGCCCTTTTAAGCACAGAGAGTAAGAACCCTTCTAGGCAGAGCCTAGGTAGGGAACAAGTTAAGCTAAGATGAGATAAGCAACGCTAAGCTAAGGAGACGTAGCTGGGGGAACCGCGGGGCGGATGCCGGGGGAACCGCCCGGGGCGGGTTCCACTGCCTGGCCCATTTAAGACAGAGGGTAAGAACCCTAATAGGCAGAGCCTAGGTAGAGAATAACACATTATCCCAGTGCGACCCTACCTAGGAGTTGGAGCCCCTAGGAAAGCAGCATTAGTAGTAACAGTAAAGCTAAGCTAAAGCTAAGCTAAAGCTAAGCTAAAGCTAAACTAAAGCTGAGCTAAAGCTAAGCTAAAGCTAAGCCAAAGCTAAGCTAAAGCTAAGCTAAAGCTAAGCTAAAGCTAAGCTAAAACTGAGCTAAAGCTAAGGTAAAGCTAAGCTACAGTTAAACTAAAGCTAAGCTAAAGTTAGGCTAAAGCTAAGCTAAAGCTAAGCTACAGCTAAGCTAAAGTTAAGCTAGAACTAAGCTAACGCTAAGCTAAAGCTAAGCTAAAGCTAAGCTAAAGCTAAGCTAAAGCTAAGCTAAAGCTAAGCTAAGGCTAAAGCTAAAGGTAAAGCTCCCAGGAACTGGGGGAACCGCGGGGCGGATGCCGGGGGAACCGCCCGGGGCGGGTTACACTGCCCGGCCCCTTTAAGCTTATAATGTAAGAACCCTTCTAGGCAGAGCCTAGGTAGGGAATGCTGTAATTATGCGAGTTGTTTGTAGATGCTGTGATGTGCTCTGCCACACTGCACTACGGTACGTAATGATCGGTCATGCTTTCTATGCGGAGCAACGTATGCTACGATACGCCATGCATTGCTATCCAATGCTGCACACTACTGAGATGTCATGACATGTTAAACGGTGTTGTGTTTCGCAGTAGCTTGCTTTAACAAGACGGACAATGTATGTCACCTCATTGGATATCATCCCGTTGTGTCGCGTTGCACATGTACGCCTCCGATAAGATACCCCTCGACTTGGGTCGCGACAGGGTCATCTTTTGACCAATCTGCAGATGCATTGATCTGACCAGGTCTTCCTGTGACAAGACCACACGTGGGCAAAGACGGTCACAACACGAAGCGGCCGCTCCGCCCAAGTGCCCCCAAACATTCAGGTCCAGGAGTCGGAACGCAGGAGAAGCATGAAGTACACATACTGCTGCGCCGTGGACATTGGGCACAGCCAGCATGCTTACACGAAACTGAAATCGCAGAATACAAGATCGGCACTGCCAGAGCTGGCACAACGCACAATGCACTCACTCACTCACTCACCATACTCGGAGGCCTGGAAATGGGCACCAACACCAACACAGGGGGTTGCCTCCACAGGGGGAAGATGATCCTAGATTTCGGTGTTGGTGGTAATATTTCGGCCACCTTGGTAGCAAGAATCTTACCACCATCAGCGAGATCGGGATCTTCTTCCCTCGATGGAGGCGCACCGCCGATATTGGTGTTGGTGTCAACCTCTAGGCCTGCGACATACGCTTTTAGTGCGGCAGCAAATCTTGGCCACCCATAATACACAACAACTCTCCCCTCAGTAGCAGCCCGTGTTGTTGTACCTGCACGGCTGGTCCTCGAAGCAGCACAGGCCGGGGCAGCTGGAGTCGTAGACGATGGGCAGGCCCGTGTTGATGCCCTTCACGGCCTTGCACTCGGCGTCGTTCGTGGGCGTCGTCCTCACCTTCTGCTGCGCCAAGGCTGCGTAGCAGCCCGTGTTGTTGTACCTGCACGGCTGGTCTTCGAAGCAGCACAGACCGGGGCAACTGGAGTCGTAGACGATGGGCAGGCCCGTGTTGATGCCCTTCACGGCCTTGCACTCGGCGTCGTTCGGGGCGTCCTCACCTTCTGCTGCGCCAAGGCTGCGGAGTAGCAGCCCGTGTTGTTGTACCTGCACGGCTGGTCCTCGAAGCAGCACAGGCCGGGGCAGCTGGAGTCGTAGACGATGGGCAGGCCCGTGTTGATGCCCTTCACGGCCTTGCACTCCGCGTCGTTCGTGGGCGTCGTCCTCACCTTCTGCTGCGCCAAGGCTGCGGAGTAGCAGCCCGTGTTGTTGTACCTGCACGGCTGGTCCTCGAAGCAGCACAGGCCGGGGCAGCTGGAGTCGTAGACGATGGGCAGGCCCGTGTTGATGCCCTTCACGGCCTTGCACTCGGCGTCGTTCGTGGGCGTCGTCCTCACCTTCTGCTGCGCCAAGGCTGCGGAGTAGCAGCCCGTGTTGTTGTACCTGCACGGCTGGTCCTCGAAGCAGCACAGGCCGGGGCAGCTGGAGTCGTAGACGATGGGCAGGCCCGTGTTGATGCCCTTCACGGCCTTGCACTCGGCGTCGTTCGTGGGCGTCGTCCTCACCTTCTGCTGCGCCAAGGCTGCGGAGTAGCAGCCCGTGTTGTTGTACCTGCACGGCTGGTCCTCGAAGCAGCACAGGCCGGGGCAGCTGGAGTCGTAGACGATGGGCAGGCCCGTGTTGATGCCCTTCACGGCCTTGCACTCGGCGTCGTTCGTGGGCGTCGTCCTCATCTCTGCTGCGCCAAGCGCGGAGTAGCAGCCGTGTTGTGTTGGATCGAAGCAGCACAGGCCAGGGCAGCTGGAGTCGTAGACGATGGGCAGGCCCGTGTTGATGTGGCCTTGCACTCGGCGTCGTTCGTGGGCGTCGTCCTCACCTTCTGCTGCGCCAAGGCTGCGGAGTAGCAGCCCGTGTTGTTGTACCTGCACGGCTGGTCCTCGAAGCAGCACAGGCCGGGGCAGCTGGAGTCGTAGACGATGGGCAGGCCCGTGTTGATGCCCTTCACGGCCTTGCACTCGGCGTCGTTCGTGGGCGTCGTCCTCACCTTCTGCTGCGCCAAGGCTGCGGAGTAGCAGCCCGTGTTGTTGTACCTGCACGGCTGGTCCTCGAAGCAGCACAGGCCGGGGCAGCTGGAGTCGTAGACGATGGGCAGGCCCGTGTTGATGCCCTTCACGGCCTTGCACTCGGCGTCGTTCGTGGGCGTCGTCCTCACCCTCTGCTGCGCCAAGGCTGCGGAGTAGCAGCCCGTGTTGTTGTACCTGCACGGCTGGTCCTCGAAGCAGCACAGGCCAGGGCAGCTGGAGTCGTAGACGATGGGCAGGCCCGTGTTGATGCCTTCACGGCCTTGCACTCGGCGTCGTTCGTGGGCGTCGTCCTCACCTTCTGCTGCGCCAAGGGCGCGGAGTAGCGCCCGTGTTGTTGCACCTGCACGTGGTTCGAAGCACACAGGCCGGGGCAGCTGGAGTCGTAGACGAGGGCAGGCCCGTGTTGATGTCGGTGCAACGTTCGGTGGGCGTCGTCCTCACCTTCTGCTGCGCCAAGGCTGCGGGTAGCAGCCCGTGTTGTTGTACCTGCACGGCTGGTCCTCGAAGCAGCACAGGCCGGGGCAGCTGGAGTCGTAGACGATGGGCAGGCCCGTGTTGATGCCCTTCACGGCCTTGCACTCGGGCTTCCGTGGGCGTCGTCCCTCACCTTCTGCTGCGCCAAGGCGCGGAGTAGCAGCCCGTGTTGTTGTACCGGCACGGCTGGTCCTCGAAGCAGCACAGGCCAGGGCGCTGGAGTCGTAGACGATGGGCAGGCCCGTTGTGATGCCCTTCACGGCCTTGCACTCGGCGTCGTTCGTGGGCGTCGTCCTCACCTCTGCTGCGCCAAGGCGCGGAATAGCAGCCCGTGTTGTGGTACCTGCACGGCTGGTCCACGAAGCAGCACAGGCCGGGGCAACTGGAGTCGTAGACGATGGGCAGGACCGTGTTGATGCCCTTCACGGCCTTGCACTCGGTGTCGTTCGTGGGCGTCGTCCTCACCTTCTGCTGCGCCAAGGCTGCGGAGTAGCAGCCCGTGTTGTTGTACCTGCACGGCTGGTCCTCGAAGCAGCACAGACCGGGGCAGCTGGAGTCGTAGACGATGGGCAGGCCCGTGTTGATGCCCTTCACGGCCTTGCACTCGGCGTCGTTCGTAGGCGTCGTCCTCACCTTCTGCTGCGCCAAGGCTGCGGAGTAGCAGCCCGTGTTGTTGTACCTGCACGGCTGGTCCTCGAAACAGCACAGGCCAGGGCAGCTGGAGTCGTAGACGATGGGCAGGCCCGTGTTGATGCCCTTCACGTCCTTGCACTCGGCGTCGTTCGTGGGCGTCGTCCTCACGCTCATTTGCTCATGCCGATTCAGCTGCATCATCTGCGAGCTCTTCTGGAGCATGCCCGTGTCATCCTGCTCTCCGGCGGCGCACTGCTGCCCTACAGCGCAGGAAGCTTGCGGGCCCGAAGCGTGCGCGAGTGCCAGCAGCGAGGCCGCAGCGATGAGGAGCGCCATCGGCTGCAAACTGTAGTCTTTCTCGCTTCTAACAAAACAAAGACAGGCGCACTTGAGCCAAAATGGCTATAGATGCTGCGCCGTGGACATTGTGCACAGCTGACACCAAACAAATGTCAAGCTACGCGGAAGCATGCTGACACAGCTGGCACAGCAGCATAGCTGACACAGCAACACAGCTGGCACAAACACAGCATGGACATTGGGCACAGCTGGCAGAAACATGCTGACGCAGAAAACATGTCAAACTACGCGCAGTCTTGATAAGTTGCAGGACGCGAAGCTCGACACTGCCTGAGCTGGCGCAACGCCTACCTTGATGGCCCCAATGGGTGGGGGCCAAATCAAAGACCCCCTACCTGCTGTTCGACGGTCTCCAAAATGGTTCCAAGAAGCCCCCCAGGGCCTCAAAGGGACCGAAAGGGCTCCAATAGGGCCCTCAAACCTTAAACCCCTAAGAGGAGCTTCAAGAGACACCAAGATCCACCGAAAGTTGTCGTCTTCCTCCTTCTCGTCCTCGTCCTGGCCCTCGTCGTCTTCCTTGTCCCGTTCCTCCTCTTCCGCGTCGTCGCGGTCGTCGTTGTCGTTGTCGTCTTCCCCCTGTTTTTCTCGCCACTGCGTGGGCCGCAAGGGTGGCCCGAAGAGACGCGCCAAAGCCATCCCATTGCCCCCAGAGATCTCTGTGCTTATTATGGTTACCCGCTCTGTTTCACTACGCGTGTCTCTTCGCATAATTACCGTCAACTCTCACGGGCGGGGTTTCCGCGTGGGCTGGCGGGGACGCGCGAAGCGCGAAGAATTTCAGATGTTCCGCCCCCGCCCGCGCGCGGCGCGCCCCTTCCCCCTCGCCATATCGTCGGAAGCGAAGCCGCGCGCGAGCGCCTTCAGTTCGCTTGGTGGGAACACATTCCAGCTCCAATATCCAGTCGCGTCACCATTGAATCTCATGCCATGAAAAAGCGGGCGGGAATGGGGAGCGCTGACTCGCTCGGTATGGCTGAGTTGACTCTATTGCTCATGCTGCTCCTGCTATCACTCCTCCTCCTCCTCCTCCTCCTCTTCCTCCTCCTCCTCTTCCTCCTCTTCCTCGTCCTCGTCCTCGTCCTCGTCCTCGTCCTCGTCCTCGTCCTCGTCCTCGTCCTCGTCCTCGTCCTCCTCCTCCTCCTCCTCGTCCTCGTCCTCGTCCTCGTCCTCCTCCTCCTCCTCCTCCTCTCCTCATCCTCTCCTCCTCCTCCTCGCCTCTCTCCCTCCTCTCCTACTCCCTCCACCTCCTCCTCTTCCTCCTCTTCCTCTTCCTCATACTCCTCCTCGGCCTCCCGGCCTCGTCTCGTCTCGTCCTGTCCTCGATCTCGTCCTCGTCTCCTCCTTCCTCCTCCTATCTCATCTTCGTCCCTCCTCCTCACTCCCTCCATCTCCTCCTCTTCCATTTCCTTCCTCCTCATCCTCTTCCTCCGCTCATCATCCCCCTCATCATCTCCTCTACTCCTCCTCCTCCTCCCCCTCCACAATTACACAATATGAAAATGCTCTCCCACTTCCCCTGATGGCGTCCCGAAGATGGCCGACCCCCCCCGCGTACTGTTTTTTTACACACAGGATTCCCGGGAAACGGGTTTTCGCCTGCGTTTTTTTCCAAAAAAACTGCTCTCGCTGAGGCGCCGGCCTCATTTCTGCTCCCGAATCGTTCCGAATCGTGCTCCCGCTGCAGCGTGGACCTCATTTTCGGATCGGTGTTTGGCCTCCGTCGTTCAGGATGGCGTTCTCGCCCCAGCGCGGGCCTCTTTCTCGCGCGCCCATCCGCCCGCCAACACCGCGCCGCACCACCACCACCACCACCACCACCACCACCACCACCACCACCACCACCACCATCACAACCACCACCAGCACCAGCACCACCAGCACCAGCACCAGCACCTGCACCAGCACCAAACACCACATTCCCGTGCCATTCCATGCCCCAGCACTACGCGCACACACGACACACACAATACTCACAACACACCCACCACACACCACCTCCTCACCACCACGACACCTACTCACCTCCACCCCACAACCACACCACCCCACAACCAGCTCCCATAAGCACCGCACCAAGCACCTAGCACAGTCACCACCACCACCACCACCACAACCACGCACACACGCACGCACGCACGCACGCGCACCACCACCACTACGCACGCGCGCGCGGAGCCACAGGTCCGCTACGACACGCGTCCGCGGATAGAGAAAATCAGCGCCATGGTAAGGGATGGGAGGGAGGGGTAGGGCGTCAGATATGACGCGAGCGCACCTTGCTTGTCCCCCTCCTCCTCCTCTCTCCCCATCTCCTCATCCTCCTCCTCCTTTTTCCTTCTCATCCTCACCACACCACCACACCTCCACCACCATCATCCTCATCCTCATCTCATCCTCATCATATCTCAGCCTATCCTCATCCTATCCTCATTCTCCTCATCATCCTCATCCTCATTCCTCATCCTCATCCTCATCCGCTCCTCATCCTCATGTTCATTCCTCATCTCATCCTCATCCTCATCATCATGATTCCATCATCTTCTTCATCATCATCATCATCTTCATCATATTCATCAACTCATCATCATCATTCAATCAATCATCATCAACAGCATCATCATCACAGCATATCCTCATCATATCATCATCATCATCATCATCATCATCTCTTCCTCTCTTATTCATCATCAATCATCATCATCATCATCATCATCATCCTTCGCCTCTTCCTCCTCCTCCGTCCCCTCCTCTTCTTCGTCCTCCTCGTCCTCCTCGTCCTCCTCGTCCTCCTCGTCCTCCTCCTCCTCCTCCTCCTCCTCCTCCTCCTCCTCCCCCAATCCTGTGCCTCCTCCTCCACCTCCTTCTCCGCTGGGGTCGCGTCGCTGCTCGCGTCGCCAGCGTGCCCGGGCGCGCGCGACATACGAAGACCCGTCCTCCATCGTTTGGAGCAAGACGAACTGAGACAACGGCAGCTCTCCTCTGTCTCCGCCCGCCTCCAACTCGACTTGCTCTTGCGCTCTCTCTCACTCTGTCTGTCTGTCTGTCTGTCTGCCTGTTTGCGTCTGTCTCTGTCTCTGTCTCTGTCTCCGTCTCCGTCTCTGTCTCTGTCTCGTCTCTCTCTCTCTGTCTGTCTGTCTGCCTGCCTGTCTGTCTGTCTGTCTGCCTGTCGGTATGTCTGTCTGTCTGTCTGTCTGTCTGTCTGTCTGTCTGTCTGTCTGTCTGTCTGTCTGTCTGTCTGTCTGTCTGTCTGTCTGTCTGTCTGTCCGTCTCTCTTTCTCTCTTTCTCGCTTCTTTTTTTGTCTGCCTCTCTCTCTCTCTGTCGGTACCTGTCGAGAGCCCCGAAAGGGGCTGCGCCAATCCCGCGTCTGCTGTCCCCGCCGCCCGCCCAGAGGCAGCTCTCTGCACCGAGGGGCTTCCAGCCCGCCCAAGTCGAGCGCCGCGGTGAGCCAGCACTCGCCAGCGCGGACGTCCTCAATGAAGCCGCCGCCACACTTCTCCGCGATCGAGATCTGCTCTTCCCAGCGCCGGATCTTGAGGCGCTGCGGATGCTGCCCAGAACATTCATCTCCCGCGGCCGCGTTCCGCGCCTGCCCCCGCCCCCACCGCTGCGCGCCGCGGCAGCGGGGAGAGTGGCGTGGCCCACCCAACCGTGGATTATTTGACGGCGCTGCTGCACGAGATTGGCGCGACGCCCATCGATCGCCCAGCGCCCCATCTAGAACCGCCACCACTGATCGATCGACTGCCGCGGCGCCCTGTGGAGCCTGAGCACCTTGGCCGCTCCCCTTGCGCCCCAACTCGCGACGCGATTCCCGCGGCTCTTGGGCGCCCGAAGTATCCGTTTGAGCCGGGCCCGGGGCAACTCGGGCATGAATTCCCGAAAAACTACCCGAGTGAGCCCTGGCCCAAGTAACCCCTGATGAGTTGGGGCTCTGGACGCCCGAATAAACTGGAGCAGCTCTGGCCCAGGGCACCTCGGGTTCGGGTTCCCGAAAAACGAAACTCGAGCTAGCCCTGGCCCGAGCTACCCCTGATGATTCGGGGCTCCGAGGCCCTGCGCTGGAGCCCGGGCGCTCGATCGAGCCCCAGAGGAACGTTGCCCAGACAATCCTCGGAAGCTGCCCCATGCGGCGAGATTTTGGGGCCCAGCTGAAAGTTGCAATTGACCCCCGCTCATGAAAAGCTTCGTTTGTTCGCGCCACTCGGCATGCGATTTCAAGACTGGACGTGCTCTTCCGGGCGAGCACCGCGCCCGCGAAGGCAAGGCTGCCCTCTCAATCACCTTCTCCATCATTTTCAGATACTAGCCGAGTCCGGGCCGGGCGCTGGCCTGGCGCGTCTACTCTGGACCTGCGCCGAGACCTGTCTCCTTGAGCTTGGCCACCACATCTGCGACCATCTCCCCCATGTACTCCATGGGCGCGGCCGCGCGCGCGACGTCGCCGGCGTGGCGGGCGCGGGAGATGCAGAACTCGCGCGCGTTGAAGCTCCTGCCCCGCGCCTTCCAGCGGAGCTCCAGCCCCCGGACCATCGCCTCCAAGATCGTCACAAAAATCTGCGGACGGACGTTGCAGCGCGCCTTGCAGGGGGCCCCTGCCCCCCTCTGTCTCGCCCGAGGCGATCTGTCCAAAATTGGCCCGCGCCGAACTCCGATTCCAGATCGCCACCATCAGCGCGATCTCGGAAAGCCCTACCACGGGCTACCCCCGGGAGTTTCGCGGCATTGAAGGCGGCGCGATGATCGACGTGGCTGGTGGCCTTCCTGAGGTTTAGCTGCGCAGTGATCTACGGTTGCCGCCGCTCCCTGGCCAGCTCTGCAGCCCAGCGCCCGCGCGGCTGCCGGGCGCGAGCGCCGCCTGCGCCGACATGCAGGTCAGGGCCGGCAGCGGCTGCGCCCGCGCGTAGCCAGGGAGCTCGCGCACCGCGCAAACCTGCGGCGGGTCTGAACTTCGCCGAGGTAGTTGCGCCAATCACCATGGGCGGCGCTGTCGCCATCGACATTGCCCCTTCCGCCGGGCATGCCAAGGCTCTCCGTCCGTGAGCCAGGTTCGCCCTCGGCTCGTCATTGCACTCGCTCGGCAATTCTTCGATGACCTCCGCAACGATGCCTTATGGGGCCTATGGGCTGCTGCCGCCCTCACTGGGCTTCGCCGGCGTTTTATCGAGCTTCTCCTGGGTGGCCAGAGGCCAGAGGGCTGCGCGCTAGCAAGTCCAGCCGCGCAAGTGTCCAATCGTCCCGCTCTTCCTTCACAATCCGCCGCTCTTCCTCCCGGGGCCCGCGCAAGTCCGCGCAGGACTCCGCCGGCGTGGCTTCCGGAGCTCGGGCACCAGCTATCCGCGTTCAGTTGTCATGCTCGACGGAACGCGCTACTGTCTCCTGCATCTGGAGATGGCGGCGAGGGGCAAATGGCGACTTCAAATCCCAGCGCCCCCGGCGCATCAAGAACTGGGGGCCGGCCTCCACTTGGGCCGAGGCGGCGGCGGAGAAGGCGACGCGGTGGCGCGACCGGGAGACGACGGCGACGGCTCTCAGAGGAGCGGCGGCGGAGCGCCAACACAAAGTTCCCGCTGCGCGGGGAACAGACAGCAAGCAAACGGGAGCCAATCAGGACCGTCGTAGCCGCGACGGCCGCTTTGCTCAACAGGCTCGCCGTCGTGCCCCAAGCGCTCAAGCTACCCATAGCCGAGGGCGAAGCGAAGGTGCTCAGCTCCGGCAACGAGGTGGCCAGGAAGGTAGTGGAGCAGACGCAGCCCCATGGCTGTCGAGCAGCTACGTACTTGGACGCCGGGGGCATGGAGACGCGCGCGGGCAAGCCCGCCTCCTTCTCCTGCGCGCGCGCGAGGACGTCAAGGAGCGCATCACTCGTTTCCGCGGGGCGCGGGCAAACCCCAAGATAGCGCGCAGCAGAAGGGGTGCTAAACTTGGGACCTGCCACGCAGCACGGCTTGCAGGTGGCGAGCGCGCCCGCGTCCAAGATAGCAGCCATGACAAGGCTCACGAGGGCGGGCTGGGGCAAGGCGCCATCAGCTACATCGACGTGGCTTGCGTCTCAGCTCGACCAGACACCGCGCCAGCTCCGCGAATGCATCGCCGCGGTCGAGCCCATCTATACGTGGGCCCAGCTCGTCATGGGCGGCGGCGTCAGTCACGAGATCCTGGCCAGGGCGCGGGAGAAAAGGGAGCCCCTCATGGGGGGGGGGGGGGCCAGGAAGCCGTGGAAGCTCAATGCTGGCCCTGCCAGCGCAGTGATCACGTGCCTCGAGAAGCTCAAGTGGAGGCACTGAGGCTTCGCGACGTGGACCGCGGGGGCGGGCATCGAGCTGGACCTCGCATCGCTCGCGCCCAGCTGGATTCGCAAGGTGGCGAAAAATGGCTTTCGTCAGCGCGAAGTGGGAAGCGTGGTCGAGGCAAGCAGAGGCGGCGCCTGAGACGGCGGCGCCGTCGAGCGACCCCCGCGGCTACTGGCTCGATCCTCTGTGCATGATGCTCAGCGCGCCGCAGACGGCCAGGCGCTGGCGGTTGGGCTTGCGAGCGACAAGCGCCCTGCGCTCCACCGCCCTCGGCGGCCAGTGGTCGCAGCAACGCTTGGCCAAACGCAAGTTCTCGGACATGGACTACTGCCTTATATGCGACGTGAGCTGGGGCGGCACGCTCCGCCATCGCTTCTGGCAGTGCCCCCGCGAGCGCGACGCGCGCGAGGGGGCGGTCGAGCGCTCGCCAATAGGATGGCCAGAGGCGAATCGGGCAATGTGGTTTTGCAGTTATGGCGCGACATCGATGTAGAGGCCCGGCCTACGGGCCGACCCCAGGCTTCAAGCAATCTGTGCCTCGAGCCGAGCTGCGCGCCATCGTCCAGGCGCTGAAACACGCCGTACTGTCCGTGGCCATCAAAACGGATAGTCTCTACGTGGTGGAGGCCACGTGCAGGGGCCCAGCGTGGTGCTTGCATTTACGGCGCGACCACCTCGACCTATGGAAGCAGTTCTGGCACCTGGTGCAGGACCAAGGTGGGGCCTTGGAGGGCCGCAGCATCTCGCGGGCCAAGGCGCCCCAGTCGGAGTTGATCACGACGGATCGACCGGACAAATGTTGGCAACGACCGGGCGGACATTGCGGCTAAACGGGGGCTCCGATATCATGGGGTCCGTGAAAATGCGATCGCAAAGCGCACCGAGTTGCTCCAGGAGCTCCGCCAGGCGGCAGCGTGGACCGCCAACTACCAGTCGATGCAGGACGGGGCGGCCTCCGACAGGATCGAGACGGTCGGCCGCAAGACAAGGCATGCGAGAGGCGGCGTTCGCCCCGAGAGAGCGAACGACAAGCGAGTTCACCCTGCGATAGCGCTTGGCGCTGTGCCGCACGCCCCCATCGCATGAACTAGGCTGGAAGTGCGCCAGATGCCCTAGGTTGGCCAGGCCCCGGGCGGGAAGGAAGCGGATGGGCGCGGAGCCGTGTCGCGCGCAGCCGCGCAGTGCCGACCCCCCCGCGGGCCTTCAGTTTGACGCCCCAGGACCTGGCCCCAAGAGGACCCTCGATAGAGCTTCAAGGAATGTCGAGAGCAGAACCGTTCGTAGGAGAGTCACTGGCAAGAGTGCACCGCAAGCCCCCGCCCCCACCCTCTCGCCCTCGCGCGGGCCTCCCTGCCGGCCCCCTCCTTCCCCCAGCGAAGCTCGCGAGAGCAGCGCCCCCCCGCAGGGCGCGCCGCTTGACCGGGCCACTGTGTGCCAGGACCGGGGCAAGCCTGGCCTCGACCCCGCCCCCCCCTACTCGTCCTCGGCGGTGCCCCTCCCATGCCCCCCTCCACCCCCAGGGCGCCATCGCCCGACCCGTCGGCGGAATTCGCGCGCATGGCGCGTCTGCGCGTCTCCTTCGCGCCCGTCCTGGAGACCCCTTGGGCTCGCGGAGGCCCCCGGGGCCGCGGTGGAGGCTGGCTCGAAGAAGCGCCGTCGGAGTTCACCCCCCTGTCGGCAGGTGCGACGCTGTCCCTCCTGGGGAGCCGCTGCCAATTGAGGGGCCCGTCCCGCCCGCGAGTGCTCGTGGCCACCGACTGTACATTGCCAATGATATCGCGGTTGTGCTCTATGTGGGGCGCAATCAGATCGCGGGGGCAGGTCGCAGCTGTATAATTACTGCGACCCTGACCTGTTGGTTGACAACCACCAGCGCAAATGGCGCAAGGATAATTTCATGTCAAGGGCCCACCCAAAAGAGCCAAAGGTGGACCCCCCATTCCCGTGTCCAGAGAGCTCGTGGCCACTGATGGAGCCGCTTGTTGGCTAGGCCTCATATCGCTAAACTAGCTTCGGTGTGAATTCGTTTGGTTTAGTCTTGTGTGCTCGTGGGCCGAGTAGGGTCTCGAATGGTGCGTCGGCGATGTCGCATCCCCCTCGCTCGACTACGTTATTTGTCTGTGCGTTGGCGTTGTCCTGTGTTACGTGATAGATTGTGCCACTACGCTGTTCCCATCTCTCTTTTAGTTCCCGAACCCGAACTCGGCGCGTCATCCCATGTGCTCGCTGCTCGTCCTTGCCCTCATCGTCTTCCTTGTCCTTTCCTCCTCTTCCTCGTCGTCGTTGTTTTCCTCCTCGTCCTTCCCTCGCCCCCACGCGGCCCCAAGGACTGCCCTCTGTTCACTTGGTTGCCCGCTGTGTTTCAGTACATGTGTCTCACACGTCTATTTTCCGTCAACTCTCATAGGCAGGGTTTCCGAATGGGCTGATGGGGATACTTCTTGGTCAGCGGCCGCAGGCGAGCGCGCAAGCGGCAAGTCCAGTCAGAGCGGGGCGCGCAAAGACGAATTAACCTAAAGCGGTGTGCCGAAGCCTCACGCGGCACCTCAGCGGCCAGCAATATATATATATATATATATATATATATATATATATAAGCCGCAGGCGGAAGCGCCAGCGGCGGAAGGTCGCGAACGGGCCGCGGACGCGACTACATTACCTAACGCGCGCAGGGCCGCGGATCAGGCGGCTCACGACAGCGTCCAGGGAAGACGATGCAGTCCAGGTGCCATGACAGCCCCTGAACGGGCATGCAGGTGCGTCCAACAGGCCTGAGGTTGGCACCGAAACCACCAAACGCAGCCAAAATGGCGCGAAAACGTCCCAACGTCCAAGAGCGAACAAGGGAACGGCCGAAGACGCCAGCCCCAGCCTGTCGGGTAACACAGAGGTCGGGGTGGTAAGTCCAACGAGGATCCCAACGGCGGCAGCGAACCGCGGCGTCAGCGACATCAAGGTGCATCCATGTTCCGAAACGACAACCACACCAAGACGTATCGGCCCAGACCCAACGGGTGAAAGGGCACCGAATGCACGCTCCCGTCGAAACGCGGCGTGTGCACGGCACAGTGTCACAGTGCAGTCCAATGAGGCGGAAAGCACAAGCGGAACGAGACTGTGTATACCCAGGCAAGTCCCACAAAGCCACTGATCCAAGATCGCGGTAGGAAGCCGTCCAGCAATTACGTCCAGAGGGCACCGATCCATGGAGCCTGCAGGGTACCACAGGCCGACTGGGGACAGGTAGCAACTGAAGAGCAGGCGGCAAGTCGCGACGTAAGAAGCGCATCCAGGGTGTGGAGAGACTGATGGGGATACGCGAAGCGTGAAGAATGACAAATGCTGTCATTATGCGAGTTGTTTGTAGATGTTTTGATGTGCTCTGCCACACTGCACTACGGTACGTAATGATCGGTCATGTTTTATATGCGGAGCAACGTTTGCTACGATACGCCATGCATTGTTATTCAATGCTACACACTACTGAGATGTCTTGACATGTTAAGTGGTGTTATGCTTCGCGGCATTTTGCTTTAACGTGATGGACAATGTATGTCACCTCATTGGATGTCACCCCGTCGTGTCGCGTTGCGCATGTACGCCTCCGATAGGATACCACTCGACTTGGGTCGCGACAGGGTCATCTTTTGACCAATCTGCAGATGCATTGATCTGACCAATCCCTCCTGTGACAAGACCACACGTGGGCAAAAACGGTCACAACACGAAGCGGCCGCTCCGCCCAAGTGCCCCCAGACATTCAGGTCCAGGAGTCGGAACGCAGGAGAAGCATTAAGTACACATACTGCTGCGCCGTGGACATTGGGCACAGCCAGCATGCTTACACGAAACTGAAATCGCAGAACACAAGATCGACACTGCCGGAGCTGGCACAACGCACAATGCACTCACTCACTCACTCACCATACTCGGAGGCCTGGAAATCGGCACCAACACCAACACAGGGGGTTGCCTCCACAGGGGGAAGATGATCCTAGATTCCGGTGTTGGTGGTAATATTTCGGCCACCTTGGAAGCCATAATATTACCACCATCAGCGAGATCGGGATCTTCTTCCCTCCATGGAGGCACACCGCCGATATTGGTGTTGATGTCATCCTCTAGGCCTCCGACATACCCTTCTAATGCGGCAGCAAATCTTAGCCACCCATAATACACAACAGCTCTCCCCTCAGTGGCAGCCCGTGTTGTTGTACCTGCACGGCTGGTCCTCGAAGCAGCACAGGCCGGGGCAACTGGAGTCGTAGACGATGGGCAGGCCCGCGTTGATGCCCTTCACGGCCTTGCACTCGGCGTCGTTCGTGGGCGTCGTCCTCACCTTCTGCTGCGCCAAGGCTGCGGAGTAGCAGCCCGTGTTGTTGTACCTGCACGGCTGGTCCTCGAAGCAGCACAGGCCAGGGCAGCTGGAGTCGTAGACGATGGGCAGGCCCGTGTTGATGCCCTTCACGGCCTTGCACTCGGCGTCGTTCGTGGGCGTCGTCCTCACCTTCTGCTGCGCCAAGGCTGCGGAGTAGCAGCCCGTGTTGTTGTACCTGCACGGCTGGTCCTCGAAGCAGCACAGGCCGGGGCAGCTGGAGTCGTAGACGATGGGCAGGCCCGTGTTGATGCCCTTCACGGCCTTGCACTCGGCGTCGTTCGTGGGCGTCGTCCTCACCTTCTGCTGCGCCAAGGCTGCGGAATAGCAGCCCGTGTTGTTGTACCTGCACGGCTGGTCCTCGAAGCAGCACAGGCCGGGGCAGCTGGAGTCGTAGACGATGGGCAGGCCCGTGTTGATGCCCTTCACGGCCTTGCACTCGGCGTCGTTCGTGGGCGTCGTCCTCACCTTCTGCTGCGCCAAGGCTGCGGAGTAGCAGCCCGTGTTGTTGTACCTGCACGGCTGGTCCTCGAAGCAGCACGGGCCGGGGCAGCTGGAGTCGTAGACGATGGGCAAGCCCGTGTTGATGCCCTTCACGGCCTTGCACTCGGCGTCGTTCGTGGGCGTCGTCCTCACCTTCTGCTGCGCCAAGGCTGCGGAGTAGCAGCCCGTGTTGTTGTACCTGCACGGCTGGTCCTCGAAGCAGCACAAGCCAGGGCAGCTGGAGTCGTAGACGATGGGCAGGCCCGTGTTGATGCCCGGCACGGCCTTGCACTCGGCGTCGTTCGTGGGCGTCGTCCTCACCTTCTGCTGCGCCAAGGCTGCGGAGTAGCAGCCCGTGTTGTTGTACCTGCACGGCTGGTCCTCGAAGCACAGCACAGGCCAGGGCAGCTGGAGTCGTAGACGATGGGCAGGCCCGTGTTGATGCCCTTCACGGCCTTGCACTCGGCGTCGTTCGTGGGCGTCGTCCTCACCTTCTGCTGCGCCAAGGCTGCGGAGTAGCAGCCCGTGTTGTTGTACCTGCACGGCTGGTCCTCGAAGCAGCACAGGCCGGGGCAACTGGAGTCGTAGACGATGGGCAAGCCCGTGTTGATGCCCTTCACGGCCGTGCACCCGGCGTCGTTCGTGGGCGCGTCCTCACCTTCTGCTGCGCCAAGGCTGCGGAGTAGCAGCCCGTGTTGTTGTACCTGCACGGCTGGTCCTCGAAGCAGCACAGGCCGGGGCGCTGGAATCGTAGACGATGGGCAGGCCCGTGTTGATGCCCTTCACGGCCTTGCACTCGGCGTCGTTCGTGGGCGTCGCCCTCACCTTCTGCTGCGCCAAGGCTGCGGAGTAGCAGCCCGTGTTGTTGTACCTGCACGGCTGGTCCTCGAAGCAGCACAGGCCGGGCAGCTGGAGTCGTAGACGATGGGCAGGTCCGTGTTGATGCCCTTCACGGCCTGCACTCGGCGTCGTTCGTGGGCGTCGTCCTCACCTTCTGCTGCGCCAAGGCTGCGGAGTAGCAGCCCGTGTTGTTGTACCTGCACGGCTGGTCCTCGAAGCAGCACAGGCCAGGGCAGCTGGAGTCGTAGACGATGGGCAAGCCCGTGTTGATGCCCTTCACGGCCTTGCACTCGGCGTCGTTCGTGGGCGTCGTCCTCACCTTCTGCTGCACCAAGGCTGCAGAGTAGCAGCCCGTGTTGTTGTACCTGCACGGCTGGTCCTCGAAGCAGCACGGGCCAGGGCAGCTGGAGTCGTAAACGATGGGCAGGCCCGTGTTGATGCCCTTCACGGCCTTGCACTCGGCGTCGTTCGTGGGCGTCGTCCTCACCTTCTGCTGCGCCAAGGCTGCGGAGTAGCAGCCCGTGTTGTTGTACCTGCACGGCTGGTCCTCGAAGCAGCACAGGCCGGGGCAGCTGGAGTCGTAGACGATGGGCAAGCCCGTGTTGATGCCCTTCACGGCCTTGCACTCGGCGTCGTTCGTGGGCGTCGTCCTCACCTTCTGCTGCGCCAAGGCTGCGGAGTAGCAGCCCGCTGGTAGACGATGGGCAAGCCCGTGTTGATGCCCTTCACGGCCTTGCACTCGGCGTCGTTCGTGGGCGTCGTCCTCACCTTCTGCTGCGCCAAGGCTGCGGAGTAGCAGCCCGTGTTGTTGTACCTGCACGGCTGGTCATCGAAGCAGCACAGGCCGGGGCAGCTGGAGTCGTAGACGATCGGCAGGCCCGTGTTGATGCCCTTCACGGCCTTGCACTCGGCGTCGTTCGTGGGCGTCGTCCTCACCTTCTGCTGCGCCAAGGCTGCGGAGTAGCAGCCCGTGTTGTTGTACCTGCACGGCTGGTCCTCGAAGCAGCACAGGCCGGGGCAGCTGGAATCGTAGACGATGGGCAGGCCCGTGTTGATGCCCTTCACGGCCTTGCCTCGGCGTCGTTCGTTGGGCGTAGTCCTCACCTTCTGCTGCGCCAGGACTGCGGAGATAGCAGCCCGTATTGTTGTACCTGCACGGATTGTCCTCGAAGCAGCACAGGCCCGGGCCAGTGGAATGATGATCACGGTAAGGATCGTGTTGATGCCCTTCACGGCCTTGCACTCGGCGTCGTTCGTGGGCGTCGTCCTCACCTTCTGCTGCGCCAAGGCTGCGGAGTAGCAGCCCGTGTTGTTGTACCTGCACGGCTGGTCCTCGAAGCAGCACAGGCCGGGGCAGCTGGAGTCGTAGACGATGGGCAGGCCCGTGTTGATGCCCTTCACGGCCTTGCACTCGGCGTCGTTCGTGGGCGTTGTCCTCACGCTCATTTGCTCATGCCGATTCACCTGCATCATCTGGGAGCTCTTCTGGAGCAGGCCCGTGTCATCTTGCTCTCCCGCGGGGCACTGCTGCCCTACAGCGCAGGAAGCTTGCGGGCCCGAAGCGTGCGCGAGTGCCAGCAGCGAGGCCGCGGCGATGAGGAGCGCCATCGGCTGCAAACTGTAGTCTTTCTCGCTTCTAGCAAAACAAAGACAGGCGCACTTGAGCCAAAATGGCTATAGATTCTGCGCCGTGGACATTGGGCACAGCTGACACCAAAAAAATGTCGAGCTACGCGCAAGCATGCTGACACAGCTGACACAGCAGCATAGCTGACACAGCAACACAGCTGGCAAAAACACAGCATGGACATTGGGCACAGCTGGCACGAACATGCTGACGCAGAAAAACTGTCAAACTACGCGCAGTCCTGAGAAGTTGCAGGACGCGAAGCTCGACACTGCCTGAGCTGCCGCAACGCCTACCTTGATGGCCCAAATGGGTGGGGGCCAAATCAAAGACCCCGTACCTGCTGTTCGACGGTCTCCAAAATGGTTCCAAGAAGCCCCGTAGGGCCCCAAAGGGACCAAGAGTCCCGCGATTTGAAGGCTCTGCCCTCGTCCTCGTTGTCGTCTTCCTCCTTCTCGTCCTCGTCCTGGCCCTCGTCGTTTTCCTTGTCCCGTTCCTCCTCTTCCGCGTCGTCGCGGTCGTCGTTGTCGTTGTCGTCTTCCCCCTGTTTTTCTCGCCACTGCGCGGGCCGCAGGGGTGGCCCGAAGAGACGCGCCAAGGCCATCCCATTGCCCCCAAAGATCTCTCTGCTCACTCTGGTTGCCCGCTCTGTTTCACTACGCGTGTCTCTTTGCAAAATTCCCCGTCAACTCTCACGGGCGGGGTTTCCGCGTGGGCTGGCGGGGAAGCGCGAAGCGCGAAGAATTTCAGATGTTCCGCCCCCGCCGGCGCGCGGCGCGCCTCTTCCCCTCGCCATATCGTCGGAAGCGGAGCCGTGCGCGAGCGCCTTCAGTTCGCTTGGTGGGAACGCATTGCAGCTCCAATATCTCATGCCATGAAGAGGAGGGCGGGACTGGGGGGCGCTGACTCGCTCGGTATGGCTGAGTTGACCCTATTGCTCATGCTGCTCCTGCTATCACTCCTCCTCCTCCTCCTCCTCCTCCTCCTCCTCCTCCTCCTCCCCTCTCCTCCTCCTCCTCTTCCTCCTCCTCCTCCTCCTTCCTCCTCCTCCTCCTCCTCCGCCTCCTTCTCTTCGTCCTCGTCCTCGTCCTCGTCCTCGTCCTCGTCCGCGTCCTCCTCCTCCTCGTCCTCCTCCTCCTCCTCATCGTCTTCCTATTATTTTTATTATTCTTCTTATTATTCTTATTATTCGTCTTCTTCTTATTCTTATTATTATTAGTATTATTATTATTAGTATTAGTATTATTATTATCATTATTATTATGGTTAGTAGTCTTCTTAGTCTTCTTCTTAGTATTAGTATGATCATTATTATCCTTATGATTCGTCTTATTCGTCATCATTTCTTCTTATTATTCTTATTATGTTTCTTTCTTATTAGTCTTCTTATAAATATTATTCCTCCTCCTCCTCCTCCTCCTCCTCCGCGCTCTCCTCCTCCTCCTCCTCCTCATCACCTCCTTCTCCTCCTCCCTCCTCCTTCTCCTCCTCCTCCCTTTAGGTATCATTTTTTATTGTTATGATTTAGTAGTGTTGTGATTATTATGTGTTATCAGTATTATGTTTAGTATTATTATTATTTACTACTACCTACTTCTACTACTACTACTTAATATACTAGTACTAGATATTATTCGTTATCATTATTCTATTATTAGTAGTAGTAATGATTTAGTAGTACTACTATTGTTAATCATTGGTATAGTACTGGTATTGTTATTCTTATTATTAATATTAATTATTATAGTTCTTATGTTGCTATAACTACTACTCCTTTCCTCTCCACCACCACCTCCTCTTCCTACTCTCCTCCTCTTCCTCCTCTTACTTCCTCTTCCTCCCTCTTCCTCCTCTCCTCCTCCTCCTCCCTCCTCCTCCTCCTCAGTCACTCGTCTCGTCCGCGTCCTCGTCCGCGTCCTCGTCCTCCTCCTCCTCTTCCTCCTCCTCCTCCTCCTCCTCCTCCTCCTCCTCCTCCTTGTCCTCCCCCCCACTCCTGTGCCTCCTCCTCTACCTCCTTCTCCGCTGGGGTCACGTCGCCGCTCGCGTCGCCAGCGTGCCCGGGCGCGCGCGCCATACGAAGACCCGTCCTCCATCGTTTGGAGCAAGACGAGCTGAAACAACGGCAGCTCTCCTGTCTCCGCCCGCCTCCACCTCGACTTGCTCTTGCGCTCTCTCTCACTCTGTTTGTCTGTCTGTCTGTCTGCCTGCCTGTTTGCGTCTGTCTCTGTCTCTGTCTCTGTCTCCGTCTCCGTCTCTGCCTCTGTCTCGTCTCTCTTTTTCTCTGCCTGTCTGTCTGCCTGTCGGTCTGTCTGTCTGTCTGTCTGTCTGTCAGTCAGTCTGTCTGTCTGTCTGTCTGTGTGTCTGTCTGTCCGTCCGTCTCTCCTTCTCTCTTTCTCGCTTTTAATGTCTCTCTCTCTCTCTCTCTCTGTCTCTGGGCACCTGTCGAGAGCCGGGGGGGGTTGCGCCAATCCCGCGTCTGCTGTCCCCGCCGCCCGCCCAGAGTCAACTCTCTGCACCGAGGTGCTTCCAGCCCGCCCAGGTCGAGCGCGGCGGTGAGCCAGCCGTCGCCAGCGCGGACATCCTCAGTGAAGCCGCCGCCACACTTCTCCGCGATCGAAACCTGCTCTTCCCAGCTCCGGATCTTGAGGCGCTGCGCATGCTGCCCAGAGCATTCATCTCTCGCGGCCGCGTTCCGCGCCTGACCCCGCCCACACCGCTGCGCGCCGCGGCAGCGGGGAGAGCGGCGTGGCCCCAGCCGTGGATTCTTTGACGGCGCTGCTGCACGAGATTGGCGCGACGCCCATCGATCGCCCAGCGCCCCATCTAGAACCGCCACCACTGATCGATCGACTGCCACGGCGCCCTGTGGAGCCTGAGCACCTTGGCCGCTTCCCTTGCGCCCCAGCTCGCGACGCGAGTCCCGCGGCCCGAGTCTTGGGCTGCCCTCTCAATCACCTTCACCATCACTTTCAGATGCTAGTCGAAGTCCGGGCATGGCGCTGGCCCGGCGCGTCTGCTCCGGGCCTGCGCCGAGACCGCTCTCCCTCAGTTCGGCCACCACATCTGCGATCATCTCCTCCATGTACTCCACGGGCGCGGCCGCGCGCGCGACGTCGCCACCGTGGCAGGCGCGGGAGATGCCAACGGAGCTCCAGCCCCTGGATCATCGCTTCCACGATCGTCGCACAAATCTGCGGACGGAGGTTCCAGCGCGCCTCCCGGGGGGCCCCTGTCCACCTCTGTCTCGCCCGAGGCGATCTGTCCAAAATTGACCCGCGCCGAACTCCGATTCCAGATCGCCGACATGATCTCGGAGAACCCAACCACGGGCTACCCCCGGGAGTTTCGCGGCCTTGAAGGCGGCGCGATGATCGACGTGGCTGGTGGCCTTCCTGAAGTTTAGTTGCGCAGTGGTCTACGGTTGCCGCCGCTCCCTGGCCAGCTCTGCAGCCCGGCGCCCGCGCGGCTGCCAGGCGCGGGCGCCGCCTGCGCCGATATGAAGGTCAGGGCCGGCAGCGGCCGCGCCCGCGAGCCAGGGCCAGGGAGCTCGCGCACCGCGCAAACCTGCGGCGGGTCTGAACTTCGCCGAAGTAGTTGCGCCAATCACCATGGGCGGCGCCGTCGCCATCGACGTTGCCCCTTCCGCCGGGCATGCCAAGGCTCTCCGTCCGCGAGCCAGGTTCGCCCTCGGCCCGTCGTTGCACTCGCTTGGCAATTCTTCGATGACCTCCGCAGAGATGCTTTGTGGGGCCTATGGGCTGCTTCCGCCCCCACTGGGCTTCGCCGGCGCTTTGTCGAGCTTCTCCTGGGTGGCCCAGGGGCCGGAGGGCTGCGCGCGTCGCCTAGCAAATGCAGCCGCGCAAGTGTCCAATCGCCCCGCCCCCCGTTCACAATCCGCCGTTCTTCCTCCCGGGGCCCGCGCAAGTCCGCGCAGAACTCCGCCGGCGTGGCTTCCGGAGCTCGGTCCCCAGCTATTCACGTTCAGTTGTCATTCTTGACGGGCCGCGCTGCTGTCTTCTGCATTTGGAGACAGCGGCGAGGGGCAAATGGCGACTTCAAATCCCAGCGCCCCCGGCGCATTAAGAATTGGTGGCCGGCCTCCACTTGGGCCGAGGCGGCGGCGGAGAACGCGACGCGGTGGCGCGACCGGGAGACGACGGCGACGGCCCTCAGAGAAGTGGCGGCGGAGCGCCAACACAAAGTTCCCGCTGCGCGGGGAGAAGACAGCAAGCAAACGGGGGCCAATCAGGACCGTCGTAGCCAAGGCGGCCGCTTTGCTCAACAAGCTCGCCGCAGGGCCCCAAGCGCTCAAGCTACCCATGGCCAAGGGCGACGCGAAGGTGCTCAGCTCCGACAGCGAGGTAACCAGGAAGGTAATGGAGCAGACGCAGTCCCATGGCTTTCGAGAAGCCACGTTCTTGAGCGTGCTGGGCATGGAGACGCGCGCGGGCACGCCCGCCTCCCTCTCCTGCGCGCGCGGGCGACAAGAAGCGCATCCCTCGTTTCCGCAGGGCGCGGGCGCGCCTCGAGATTGCGCGCGGGATGAGGGACGCTAAACTTGGGACCTGCCACGCAGCACGGCTTGCAGGTGGTGGGCGCGCCCGCGTCCAAGATGGCAACCATGGCGAGGCTCACGAGGGCGGGCCGGGGCAAGACGCCATCAGCTACATCGACGTGGCTTGCGTCTCAGCTCGAGCAGACACTGCGCCAGCTCCCCGAGCGCGTCGCTGCGGTCGAGCCCATCTACGCGCGGGCCCAGCTCGTCATGGGCGGCGGCGTCAGCCACGAGATTGGCCAGGGCGCGGGAGAAGCGGGAGCGCCTCATGGGGGGGGGGGGGGGGGGCAGGAAGCCGTGGAAGCACATGGATGGCCCAGCCAGCGCAGTGATCACGCGCCCCAAGAAGCTTAACTGGAGGTACTCAGGCTCCGCGACGTGGACCGCGGGGACGGGCATCGAGCTGGACCTCGCATCGCTCGCGCCCACCTGGATTCGCAAGGTGGCGAAAAATGGCTTTCGCCAACGCGAAGTGAGAAGAATGGTCAAGGCGAGCGGAGGCGGCGCCTGAGATGGCGGCGCCGTCGCGCGACCCCCGCGGCCACTGGCTCGAGCCGCCGCGCATGATGCCCAACGCGCCGCAGACGGCCAGGCGCTGGCGGTTGGGCTTGCGAGCGACAAGCGCCCTGCGCTCCACCGCCATCGGCGGCGAGTGGTCGCGGCGACGCTTGGCCAAACGCAAGTTCTCGGACATGGGCATCTGCCGGATCTGCGGCGTAGGCTGGGGCGGCACGCTCCACCGTCGCTTCTGGCAGCGCCCCAGCAAGCGCGACGCGCGCGAAGGGGCGGTCGGGGCCGACGCCATCGGGAAGGCCAGGAGAAGCAACTCCAACGACCCCTTCGTCACGCGCGCGCTCATGCCTGGAGCGAGCTTGCCCCGGGTTCCGCCGCCCATCATGCGCGAGGAATGGCACTGCGACAAGTGGGAGAACGGCCTTGTCATCACGGGCGCGGCGTTCACGGACGGGTCGGGGCGCTCCTCGATAGGATGGCCAGAGGCGAATCAGGCAGGATGGTTTTGCAGTTATGGAGCGACATCGATGCATAGGCCTGGCCTACGGGCCGCCCCCAGGCTTCGAGCAGTCAGCGCCTCGAGCTGAGCTTCGCGCCATCGTCCAAGTGCTGAAACACGCCGCGCTGCCCGTGGCCATCAAGACGGATTGTCACAACGTGGTGGAGGCCATGCACAGGAGCCCCGCGTGGTGCTTGCATCTGGCGCAGGACCAAGGTGGGATCTCGGAGGACCACAGCATCTCTTTGGTCAAGGCGCCCCAGTCGGAGTTGATCGCGACGGATCGACTGGACAAATGTGGGCAATGAGCAAGCGGACATTGCGGCCAAACGGGGGCTCCGATATCATGAGGCCCCTGAAAATGCGATCGCAAAGCGCACCGAGTTGCTCCAGGAGCTCCGCCAGGTGGCGGCATGGACCGCCAACTCCCAGTCGATGCAGGACGAGGCGGCCTCCGACAGGATCGAGACGGTCGGCCGCAAGCCGAAGCGTGCGGGAGGCGGCGTTCGCCCCGAGAGAGTGAATGAAAAGCGAGCTCACCCTGAGATAGCGCTTGGCGCTGTGCCGCACGCCCCCATCGTGTACAAACTAGGCAGGAAACGCGCCAGATGCCCTAGGTGTGCCAGGTCCTGGGCGGGAAGGAAGCGGATGGGTGCCGAGCCATGTTGTGTGCAGCCGTGCAGTGCCGACCCCCCCCCGCGGACCTTCGGCTTGACGCCCCAGGACCTGGCCCCAAGAGGATCCTCGAGAGAGCCTCAGGGAATGTCGAGAGCAGAACCGTTCGTAGGAGAGTCACTGACAAGAGTGTTCCGCAAGGCCCCGTTCCCACCCCATCGTCCTCGTGTGAGCCTCCCTGCCGGCCCCCTCCCCCCCCCAATGAAGCTCACGAGAGCAGCGGCCCTCAGCAGGGCGCGCCGCTTGACCAGGCCACTACGTGCCAGGACCAGGACAAGCCTGGCCTCGACCCCGCTCCCCCCTGCTCGTCCTCGATGGTGCTCCCTCCCTCGCCTCCCTCCACCTCCAGGGCGCCCATCGCCCGACCCGTCGGCGGAATTCGCGCGTAAGGTGCGTTCGCGTGTCTCCTTCGCGCCCGTCCTGGAGACCCCTCTGGGCCCACGGCGGCCCTTCGGACCGCGGTGGAGGTTGGTTCGAAGAAGCGCCGTCGGAGCTTAACTCCTCTCGGCAGGTGCCACGCTGTCCCTCCTGGGGAGCCGCTGCCGCCTGAGGGGCCCGTCCCGCCCGCGAGTGCTCGTGGCCACCGACTGTACATTGCCAACGATATCGTCGGTTGTGCTCTATGTGGGGCGTAGTCAGCTCGCGGGGACAGGTCGCAGCTGCATAATTACTGCGACCCTGACCTGTTGGTTGACAACCACCAGCGCAAATGGCGCAAGGAGAATTTCATGTCAAGGGTCCACCCAAAAAAGCCAAAGGTGGACCCCCCATTCCCGAGTCCAGAGAGCTCGTGGCCACTGATGAGGCCGTTTGTTGGCTAGGCCTCCTATCGATAAACTAGCTTCGGTGTGAACTCGTTTGGTTTAGTCTTGTGTGCTAATGGGCCGAGTAGGGCCTCGAGTGATGCGCCGGCGATTTCGCATCCCCCTCGCTCGGCTACGCTATTCGTCTCGGCGTTGGCGGTGTCCTGTGTTACGTGATAGATTGTGCCACTACGCTGTTCCCATCTCTCTTTTAGTTCCCGAACCCGAACTCGGCGCGTCTTCCCATGTGCTCGCTGCTCGTCCTCGCCCTCATCTCATCCTTGTCCTTTCATCCTCTTCCTCATCGTCGTTGTTTTCTTCTTCTTCCTTCCCTCGCCCCCACGCGGCCCCGAGGACTGCCCTCTGTTCACTTGGTTGCCCGCTGTGTTTCAGTACATGTGTCTCACACGTCTATTTTCCGTCAACTCTCCTAGGCAGGGTTTCCGAATGGGCTGATGGGGATACTTCTTAGTCAGCGGCCGCAGGCGAGCGCGCAAGCGGCGAGTCCAGTCAGAGCGGGGCGCGCAAAGACGAATTAACCTAAAGCGGTGTGCCGAAGCCTCACGCGGCACCTCAGCGGCCAGCACTGATGGGGATACGCGAAGCGTGAAGAATAACACATGCTGTCATTATGCGAGTTGTTTGTAGATGTTTTGATGTGCTCTGCCGCACTGCACTACGGTACGTAATGATCGGTCATGCTTTATATGCGGAGCAACGTATGCTACGATACGCCATGCATTGCCATTCAATGCTACACACTACTGAGATGTCATGACATGTTAAGCGAGTCATCTTTTGACCAATCTGCAGATGCATTGATCTGACCAATCCCTCCTGTGGCAAGACCACACGTGGGCAAAAGCGGTCACAACACGAAGCGGCCGCTCCGCCCAAGTGCCCCCAGACATTCAGGTCCAGGAGTCGGAACGCAGGAAAAGCATTAAGTACACATACTGTTGCGCCTTGGACATTGGGCACAGCCAACATGCTTGCACGAAACTGAAATCGCAGAACACAAGATCGACACTGCCGGAGCTGGCACAACGCACAATGCACTCACTCACTCACTCACCATACTCGGAGGCCTAGAAATCGGCACCAGCACCAACACAGGGGGTTGCCTCCACAGGGAGAAGATCATCCTAGATTTCGGTGTTGGTGGTAATATTTCGGCCACCTTGGAAGCCATACTATTACCACAATCAGCCAGATCGGGATCTTCTTCCCTCCATGGAGGCACACCGCCGATATTGGTGTTGGTGTCAACCTCTAGGCCTCCGACATACCCTGCTAGTGCGACAGCAAATCTTAGCCACCCATAATACACAACAGCTCTCCCCTCAGTAGCAGCCCGTGTTGTTGTACCTGCACGGCTGGTCCTCGAAGCAGCACAGGCCGGGGCAACTGGAGTCGTAGACGATGGGCAGGCCCGTGTTGATGCCCTTC
>CAUYUJ010008156.1:0-42016 GCA_963575745.1 Prorocentrum cordatum | reverse complement strand
TACTACTACACACTACGACTATTACTACTACTTCTACTACTACTACTACTTCTACTACTACTACTACTACTACTACTACTACTACTACTACTGCTACTGCACACTACTACTACTACTACTACTACTACTACTACTACTACTACTACTACTACTACTACTACTACTACTACTACTAACTACTTACTACTTACTACTTACTACTTACTACTTACTACTACTACTACTACTACTACTACTACTACTACTACTACTACTACTACTACTACGACTACTACGACTAACTACGACTACTACGACTACTACTACTACTACTACTACGACTACTACTACTACTACTACTACTACTACTACTACTACTACTACTACTACTACTACTACGACTACGACTACTACTACTAATAATAATACGACGACGACGACTACAACAACTGTGACTACTACTACTACGACTGCTGCGAGCACCACTGCTACTGCTACACTGTTGCTGCCACCAATACACTAAAATGATCCTCGCGAAGGACCGAAGCTGCGAGGCAAGCGAAAAGAATGAGGGTGTCGTCCAAACTGATGGACTGGCGCGCATATCTTGCCGGGGCGGCACCATGCAAGCACCACTGCAGGGGACTTCGGTAAGCTCTCTCCACGGGGCCACGAAACGCAGAAGGCTGTGCCACACTGGGGGCGGGTGCGGCATGCAGACCCTGGAAGTAGGGCCCTCGGTGGAGGTCCCTGTGGGGCCACGAAACGCGTGAGGGGTGCGCCAAAATGAGGCGGCGGCGCAATGCGGCCATTGGCATTTGGGCCTTAGCTGAAGCTCCCCATGGGGCCACGAAACGTGTGAGGGCTGTGCCGGAATGAGGCGGCCGCGCCATGCGGCCCTCGGCAGTGGGGCATTAGTTGGAGCTCCCGATGGGGCCACAAAACGTATGAGGGTTGTTCCGAAGTGAGGCGACGGCGCCATGCGGCGTTTAGCATGTGGGCATTGGTTGGGGCCCCCCCTAGGGCAACGAAACGTGCGAGAGGTGTGTTGACATGGGCATGCGGAGAGCAGAGGCAGGAGGGAGGGGCTGAGAAGAAGGAGATGGGGCTCGGCGCTATCTCTTCAAAACGGTGGCCCAACACCACAGGATGGCTGGGAACTGAAAGTAAAGCTTGAGGAACCTTACTCATCACTTTATCCCTCCTCCGCCTCCACAAGGTCTTCACATCTCATTATACTCGTGACTCCCGTTTCATCCTCTAACTCTTCCCCCATATCCTGTAAGTGGATTGCACTCGTTCATGATCGCCGCGAAGTCGCCGGCATAGCACTTGGGCACCCCAAGGGGCAACAGCCAGGGGGTAAGACACGTCATCGTGTGCGCCCAGACTGTTGGGATGCTTCGAGCGAGGTGGGCTGTCGGAGCCCTCACTCTTGCGAGCCTCCTTCATCACCGCGATGCAGCATGCAAAACACGTGGGCACCCCAAGGCAGAGCCGCCCAGGGGGGTGTTGCACGTGCCCCTTCGCGGTCAGATTGCGGGGACGCCTCGACGCGACGCTGGTGTTGCCCCCCCCCCCGACTCCTCCACATTCGTAGCCCCATGAGATCACCGCGATGCAGCAGGCATAGCAATTGGGCACCCCAAGGGGGAGCCGCCGGGGGTTGTCACACTTGCCCGTTCGCGGCCAGATCGTGGGGGGCGTCTGAGGCGAAATTTGTGTTTTGGCCCCCCGCCTCCGCTCCGTTCAGAGCCCCACGGTCTAGTGGGCAGCGCCCTTGGGCTGTCCAACGGAGGAGCCGCCAGCGAGCGCACGGTGGCCGCAAGACTCTCTCACCCAGACACTCACAGCGGACAGCGCCAGGTATGAAAGGCACCTAAAGGAGACCTCTGCGTCGAATAGTCATTCACTCCTATTCGTCCGTCCTCCTCTTCCTCCTCCTCCTCCTCTTCCTCCCCCTCCGCATTCTCATCCTCCTCCTCCTCCTCCTACTTCTACTCCTCCTCCCTCGCCGTCCTCCTCCAAACTCCGCATCATCATCATCATCATCATCATCATCATCATCATCATCATCATCATCAGCATCATCATCAGCATCATCATCAGCATCATCATCATCATCATCATCAGCATCATCATCATATCATCATCATCATCATCATCATCATCATCATCATCATCATCATCATCATCATCATCAGCGTTGTCATCGTTATCATCATCATCATCATCATCATCATCATCATCATCATCAGCATCAGCATCAGCATCAGCATCAGCATCAGCATCATCCTCCTCATCCTCATCCTCATCCTCATCCTCATCCTCCTCATCATCATCATCAGCATCATCATCATCGTCGTCATCATCATCAACATAATCAGCATCACCAGCATCTTCATCATCATCAGCAGCAGCATCATCATCATCCTCATCACTACCAGCAGCATCAGCATCATCATCATCATCGACAACAACAGCATCTGCATCATCCTCAGCATCAGCATCACTCATCGTCAGCATCATCATCAGCAGCACAAGCATCCTCATCATCATCATCATCATCATCATCATCATCATCATCATCATCATCATCATCATCAGCATCATCGGAATCATCAGCATCATCACCATCAGCATCATCAGCATCGTCATATCGTCATCAGCAGCCTCATCATCACCATTATCATCAGCAGCATCATCACCAGCATCAGCATCAGCGTCAGCATCATGGTCAGCATCATGATCATCAGCATCATCACCCTCGTCACCAGCCGCCTCATCACCATCATCAGCATCAACATCCTCGTCGTCGTCATCATCATCAGCATCATCATCATCAGTATCATCATCATCATCATCATCATCATCATCATCATCATCATCATCATCATCATCATCATCATCATCATCATCATCATCATCATCATCATTATCAGCATCATCATCACCAGCATCATCAGCATCATCATCACCGTCATCCTAATCATCATCACCATCATCAGCATCATCATCATCGCCGTCGTCCTCTTCCTGCTCCTCCTACTCCTCCTCAGCCGTTATCATCATCACCATCAGCATCATCAGCAGCATCATCAGCATCGTCATCATCATCATCATCATCATCATCATCATCATCATCATCATCACCAGCAGCATCATCAACATCATCATCAGCATCGTCATCGTCATCACCAGCAGAATCAGCATTATCATCATCATCATGAACAGCAACATCATCAGCATCATAAACATTACTCATCATCATCACCAGCATCGTCATCATCAACATCATCAGCAGCATCATCACCATCATCAGCATCACCATCATCAGCATTATCAGCATCGTCATCAGCAGCATCAGCATCGTCATCAGCAGCCTCATCAGCATCACCATCATCATCATCATCATCAGCATCACCATCATCATCATCAGCAGCAGCATCGTCATCATCATCATCATCATCAACAACATCATCATCTTCATCAGCATCACCATCATCATCAGCTTCATCAGCAGCAGCAGCATCAGCATCAGCATCAGCACCATGGTCATCAGCATCATCATCAGCATCATAAACATCCTCGTCATCATCATCATCATCAGCATCATCATCATCACCATCACCATTATCATAATCGTCGTCACCATCATCAGCATCATCATCGTTGTCGTGATCCTCTTCCTGCTCCTCCTCCTCCTGCTCCTCAGCCTTCATCAGCATCATCATCAGCATCATCATCAGCAGCATCATCATCGTCGTCACCATCAGCATTATCACCAACAAAATCATCATCATCATCATCATCATCATCATCATCATCATCATCATCATCATCATCATCATCATCATCATCATATCGTCATCGTCGTCATCACCATCATCCCTCATCATCATCCTCATCATCATCAGCATCATCATCGTCATCATCATCATCAACCTCATCCGAATCCTCATTAGCATCAGCAGCAGCAGCATCATCATCATCAGAATCATCATCATCACCGCCACCACCACCATTGTTACCATGATCATCCTTATCCCCATTCGCTCCCCACAAAACAACCTGGAGGCGGTGGGAAACCCCAACTGGAGCCCACGACCCCGTCTGTGGGCGGACCCTCCTGGCCACCTCGATGCACCGTGGGCCCCAAGGGCCCGCAACGGTGCAGGACGCCCGCACGCCCGCAGGCCTGCCTCCGCCCGCCCACGCCGGCTCAGAGTCGGTCCCCGGGCCCCTCCCGGAGCACTGCCTCGACCTGCGCCCAGCCGTGGCCACGAGAGGACGCCTGGAGGCCCCAAGAGAGGGGCGGGCGCCGTCGTCGTCCTCCTCCGCCTCCTCCTCCTCCTCCTCCTCCTCCTCCTCCTCCTCCTCCTCCTCCTCCTCCTCCTCCTCCTCCTCCTCCTCCTCCTCCTCCCGCGCACGAGCGCGAGCCCACACCGAGGCGGGGGCAGGTTCGGCATGCTGTGCCGCGGGCTCTGCCCCATCGCGCCTGGGGGCGGGCGCTCTCCCGTGCAGAAGGCACTGGTGGACTTAAGTCGGGCGTGTCCCCCTACAGGGGGATCTTCGACGAAAAATAAAAAAAATATTCAAAAGATATTCACAAGATTCCCAAAAATACTGAAAAAATAGTCGCCAGACTATTTTCTACTGTTTTTGAAATATTCCCCCTGTAGAGGGACAGGCCCGACTTCACGCTAGGGCAGGCGCCCCCAGAATCGAATCGACAAGTCGGCTCCGAGATCGAAATGAATCGGATCGGCGGAAATCGGCAACCGAGTCGGGAAAAGTCGAATCGGCGGCAATCGGCAGGTAAGTAGGCCTCCGAAGAATAATCGGAGCCCGAATCGGAATCCGAAGCCGAATCGAATCTGAATCGGAAGCCATCGATCGAATCGAATCGGAGGAGTCGAAATGAGACCTGTTATGGGCTGGTTTCCCCCAAAACGACGAAAGCCCTTCCAAAACCTTCCGATGGATGATGCTGCGAGCGAGACGTAAGAAAAATGCACGCATGTAGTGTGACGTGCGCAGTGGGGATTAGGATGAGGAGCAAGCACGACCAAATGAAAAAAACTCCCGAAATCCTCCGAAAAGCCTCCCGGAACTGGGGTTCGGGAGGGTTTCGGCTGTTTCGAAAGAAAGCCAATACCTAGCGAACCCAGGACTTTCTAACAGCAGACCAGCACAGCTACCGAGCACCATCCCCATGCCTAGCCGCGGCCACCCAGGGCCCTTGCACGGCGAAAGCCAGCTAGGTACACGGATCGAGGGCGGGTGACTTTCAAGATGTGGTGAGACGGCAACGACACCAACGACGTCAACGACATCGACGACGACCAGCGTCGGCGACGGCGGCACGGAGAACGACGACAGCCCCTGGCACGTCGCGGCGTCTGCGCACGCGTCGCCTGGGCTGCTCGTGGCAGACTCCCTGTCCGTGTTCTCCGTCTGCATGGGCACCTGGCTCCTCGCCGCGGCGCTCGCCGTGTTCGTTGTCGTCGCGATCATGCTGGACCTCTTTGGACCGTTTGGGGTTTTGCAGCAAATTGGCGGCGCGCACAAGGGGGTAGGGGGAGGGGGGAAGGCTTCTTGAAAGGAGGCTGCTTCTTAGAAGGCGCCGGCCTTACATCTTTAGACAAGACCCGCACCTTCTAGAAGCAGGGGTGCCTCTAAGAAGGCTTCCCCCCTCCCCCTACCCTCCTCTGCGCGTGGCCTAGAAGCTGGAACACGCGTTGCGATCAGCGGCGACGCGGGACACGAAACGTCGAGCAGCCACCGCAGGGGCGCGGCAGAGCTTTCTGCGCACCGGAAAACATGGAAAAGGAGGAGGGCAAGCTGGAACGCACGCGCGCGGCTGGACTCGCATGCGCACCACGCGGAGGCCACTTGAGGCCGGCGTACACGCCGCGCGGGAGCCAAGCGCCCGCAGTACGTGGGGCCACGCGTGCACTGGGCTCACGCCTGGGCATATCCCGCCGTGCGGAGTCAACACCTTGGAGGCAGGAGCGCGAGGCGGCCGCGGCTGAGGCAGCCGTCTGGGGCCTCCCAAAAAAAAACGACTCGCCAGATCCGATCGCTGATCCTCGTAGTCCTCGCCTTCTCCTCCCTCTTCCTCCTCCCTTGTTCTATCTCCTCTTCCTCCCTTCTCCTCCTCCTCCTCCTCCTCCTCCTCCTCCTCCTCCTCCGCCTCCTCCTCCTCCGCATCATCATCGTCATCATCGTCATCATCGTTATTATAATCATAATCATAATCCTAATCAGCATCAGCAACATCAGCATCAGCAGCATCATCATCATCATCATCATCATCAGCAGCAGCATCATCATCATAATCATCATCACCAGCATCATCACCAGCATCATCATACTCATCATCATCAGCGCAATCATCAGCAGCAGAATCATCATCATCATCATCATCAGCAGCAGCATCAGCATTTTCATCATCATCATTATCATTATCATCATCGTCATCATCATAATCATCATCAGCATCATAATCATCGTCATCGTCATCGTCATCATCAGCATCATCATCAGCAGCAGCATCATCCGAATCATCATCATCATCATCATCATCATCATCATCAGCATCAGCATCATCATCAGCATCAAGATCATCATCATCATCGGCAGCAGCAGCAGCATCAAGATCTGTGGCTGCCGTCCTAGCGCTGCGCAAATTCTTGCCCAGCGCGTGCAACAGCTACACGGATGTAGGGTAGGTGGCTTTAAACACGTGGCTGTCGCCTTAACGGTTTAGCGGCTTAGCGGCTTAGCGCCACGCAAATTCGTCTTCAACGCTTGCAGCAACAATGTGTATGAAGAGCGGGCAACAATAAAAATGAGAACAGCTTCAGGCAGCTACACGGATTGAGGGCGGCCGCTATTTCAAAACAAGGCTCTGGAATTATTACCGCGTAAGCTCGTCTGAAAGGGTCACGACGGCTCCACAGATGCAGGGCGGCTCCATTTCAAAACGGGACTCTCGCTTGAGACTTCCCCCATCTTTGTCACGAAGCTTTGAGGTGTGAAGCAGATACACGGGTGGAGGGCGGTTATTGCTTCGTGTCACACGGGGGTCTCGCTTGAGATGCAAGTCGTCTCCTTTTCAAAGTGAGACGATCGCTTGACACGAGCTTCGACCTTACGATTTTGCGCCTGCAACACATTCCTCGCGAGTGCAAAGATGGAGGACGATTCCTCTTCAACAAGAGGCTCCCGATGAGTGGCAGGCCCCATGGAGCGCACGTCTTCCTAGGGGGCGCTCCCCGTAGCAAAAAGGAATGGTTGCAGGAACTTGTGAGGAGACTTTGGAAGGGAGGGTGAACATCCACATCGTGTACGACAGCCCTGGATAGGCCTCCCGAACGAAGTACTCCCACCCTCCCCCTCAGAAATAGTGGGGTAGGGGTAGGGTTCGCATGCGGCCCCCCACTGGAGGCACTCGTGAGCGAGGTAGAGGACAATCTGCTCCCCCATGCTGCCACCGGTGCGTGATGATGGAAGGCCACAGGAGAGCGACATCACGAACGGTAGCAAGTTGAAGCAGGATTATATCACACGAACGTCTGTACTCCACGATCTTGATGATCCACCGACCCTGTCGGCGTGTGTGAGGGCCATCCGAAGCGAAATTGAGCAACGTCGGAGTGGAATCGAACGGAAACCCCTTCCCTTTGATACCTTCCCCGCGAGGGGGGGTCCGGGGGGGTCCCGGGGGACCAGCGCTCAGACTGAAGATGGGAGTTCGGCTGTCCTGGGCATCTTTCCGCTGCCCCTCTGGGGCGCTTTCACGGCAAACGACAAGGACAACCACAGAGACAGGCGGATGGCTCTCGTTTCGTGAAAAGATCCAGGCTTACAGCTCCTTACTCGGATTACCAACCTCGAGGTCGGTAAGGGCTGTCTCAGCTAGTTCTTTGACCAGCTGGGCCAACGGGATCGGTGCTTTCAAAATTATCGGCGAATTCGTGGCCCCCTTGGGATGTCTACCCTCCGAAGCACGCTGCTTTTGCAGCCTTCTGCCATGGTTCGGGAGCTGACCTGGGCAATCAGGATTACACTAAGCGGGGTATACTCATCAGCATGACCGAATAAGTAGGGCACATGTCCGTGGGGGTTATGCACTAAATCGGCGTGGCTCTGGCAGAATCCTGGGCAGGTCTCTTGGGCTCTGCGCTGCATCGCAGCGTGACTGCCGCATCGTTGTCTACAAGCTGCACACAAGAAATTTCTCCCCCAGGGGTGTCGTTGGTGGTCCTGGGGGGGACCCCAAAACTACCCCCCAGAGGCCTCCGAGAGCGCTCCGAAGAGACCCCAAACAGCATCCCTGAGGACTCTGACCCACGTCAGCGTCGTCGCCGCCGCCGCTGCCGCCGTCGCCGTCGCCGTCGTCATCATTGTCCCCCTTCAGGGTCGGCGGCACCGGCCGTACGGCCTTCGCAATAGTCAAAAATAGTCGAAAATCGTCCCCGAACTATTTTTCATTATTTTGGAATGCTCCTCCTGTGGAGGGACACGCCCGACTTAAACTGTGCACTGCATCTCTCCGCTCCGCCTCCGGTGCCCTCGCCGACGATGCTCGTTCAATGCTGCACCGCCAGCAGTCCAGCAGTCTGCGAAGGATCCGTTCTCTGGCGCCCTCGCCTCCGTAGAGCATGTCAAGAAGGAGCACCTCGAGCACAAGAACAGGATGGCCAAGGAGCGGAAGGACTCTCTGGAGGAGAGGGGGCCAGAGCTGCCTCGGCTCCGACGGTGCTCGAGAAGCAGGAGAATGCGGGTGTCGAAGCCGTTCCTCCCTGTAGCGAGCTGGATGATGAGCCCGATGCCGAAGCAGATGCCAACGGCGAACGCCCAAAGGCAGGGAGGTCCAGCCTCCGCTGCTGGAGGGGCCTGCTGCAGAGACGGGCGCTCACGAGCCAGGCAGTCGGTCGAGGCTGGCGTTGCAGCAGCTGCCGAGGCCAAGCGGTCCAATTCTGAGCCCCCGCCAGGGTGAGAGCCTTGGCACCAAGGGGGCCAATCACAACAGGTTCGGTAGAGTATATGAGGATCCCCACAGGTGTCACCAAGTCCAGGTCTCCAGATTTAGGCTCGGATGTTCCCTCAGGACCCACAGTTTGGAGTTGTTCCATAATCTCCCCCCTCTTTGGGCACAGGGCGAGAGGCCTAGGCGAACAGGGGGCGGTCGAGAAACCAGGCGGGTTAGTGGACCTCAGGAGGTCTTGTCTTCTTCCACTGGACGGAATGCCGAGGGAGGGGGTTCGGATCTAGGCCTAGTGTGTAACGGGCTTACCAAGACCCCTCCATCTCCTCCTCTCGACAATTTCTCCCTGACCATCGAAACCTGTAATTGTACCGGTTGGCGTTCGATCGAATACTGGCTGAAGCTCACTTCGGCCCACAGTATCAGTTCGGGAGCATCACTTGCGTGGAGACAGAGTTGCTGAAGCCGGCAGCTGGCTACTCAGACACCAGTGGAAGGGGATCTTCTTGCCGAAGCACTCTCGGGCTTGGAGGTGGCACACAAGGAGGTGTGGCTGTGCCGGCGCGCTCGTGGCTTGTTGGCTTGCACCATGCGCTTGGCTCCGGAGGCGGAGTCCTAGTGCCTGGCAGAGCATTGCTGGCCACGATCCATCTTCCGAGCTCCACCCCGCTGGCCATCGCCGCCCTCTACTTGCACACTGACGAAGGGCTGCCGAACAGAAACCTTGACATCCTCGGTAGAGTGGGGGCGTTGACCTAAGGAAGGATAAATAAGGAACGAAGCCCCTTCTTTCATCCCAAGGAATAACGCATAAGGAACGATAAAAAAACAATTAACGCATAAGGAACTGTAAATAACGCATGCAAACCTAAGGAACGACCGAGCCCCTTCTCAAAAATAAATGTTCCTTATTCAAGCCGCTCACTGTAGAGTGGGGGTGCTGCGGTCATCCTGGCGCACGAAGCGATTGTGGGTGCCGATGTCAACAGTCCCCCTGATGTTATCTCTTGGGGAGTGAGTTCCGCGAGGAGCTTGTGGAGTTGGTCCGTCCTGACTGTGAGGCTATTTGCTACACAGGTCAAGGAGGCATGTCGCTCATCGATTATGTTGCTGTCTCGCCAGGTGTGTGCAAAGCTATTCAGTCTGTTGAGAGGGTCACCTCCACGGTGATTAAGACCCGCACCCCCGTGCAGATCAAGCTTTCTCGGTGGGGGCTGGTGCTCGAATTTGGTAACCACGTGCTGGACGCGGCTCGAAAAGGCATGGTTAACCAAGCGTGCAGGGGGCTGGATGTATTGTACAAGAAGCTCGCGAAGAAGGCCGAACTCGAGCTGTCTAGGGCCGGTCGGGTTGGCTTGCACTTCTATGGAAGCAGAGGGAAGCCACCCGAGCTCCAATGGGCCCCCATCTGGATCCCGTCAAGTACCCGACTGTGGTTGCTGTGACATGGTTGGCCAACCGTGTGCGGCAAATGTTTGGTTCTCTTCAGGCCGGTGAGCAAGACGGCTGTTGTGGCGAACGAACTCCGCCTCTCGAATTTGTGCTCGACGGGACCGGGCAGTACCGTCTCGCCCTCGACGAGGGAGCTGCCCTGGCCTCGGAGCTTGCTCGGCCGGCGGAGTTGAGAGAGCTGAGGTGCTTTCCTTTCTGTCCAAGGTGGAGAGGGGATACGAGGAGGTGAAGAACCAGACCCAGGAGGAGGCAAGGACGGGATGGAAAAACTGGCTGTTGGCCAACATCGGTAGGGGCGGCAGGAATGCCCACCTTGCGAGGAAGCCTGCTCCTGGGTGGAAGCCAACCACCACGCTGAATGCGGGTGGCCTCGTCATTTCCGATCCGTTGGCTCTGTTGCGCTCTGAATCCGAAAGATTCCAGAGCCTCTGGAAGGCCACTCCTGAGCCGCTCCAGGGGAGGGGGTTCTCTGGGGTTCAGGAGGCCCTCCCGTATTTGGAACCTGCTTTTATCCGAGGAGTGTCGGCCAGGTATCCTGTCAGGTCCGCGCAAAGTGTGGACGGCTTCCACATGAGGCATTATACTTGGCTCTCCGATGAAGCCCTCTCCGTGGTGGCCGTCCTTTTCTCCTTGGTCGAGACCCTCTCCACCCTCCCCTCCCAAATCAGGGCTATCCAGGTGGCGTTGCTCATGATACCTTCAGGGGGTTGGCGCCCGATAAGATTGTTTGTTTCCCTCTTTAGGCTACGGGGTTGGTGCAGCAGGATATATGCCCAACAATGGGAGCATTCCCAGATAAGGCCGTACTTTGCTGGTTTCAAATTTGCGTCAGCCTGTGATGATGTGCGGCGTCAAGTCTTGCGATCCGAAGTAGGAATCTCGAAGGGTGAAGTATCAGCGACATTGTTGTGGGACACGACTAAGTTCTATGAAACATTCCAGATGGATAGGCTTCTTGAGCAGTGCAGGCTGTTCGGTTTCCCCATCGCCATCGCGCAGCTCTGTGTCAACACGTACCGCAGTGCTCGATACCTCTGCTTGTCTTCGATGGTCTCTGGACCACACCACGCCTTGCTCGGTGTCATCGCGGGCTGCAGCTTCGCGACCACTTTTGTACGCATTCATCTGGTTGGTTCTTTCGATCAAATGGCTGCCAAGCTGCCAAAGAGTGTGAAGTACTGACCAGTACATCGATGATTCGGAATTACACTTTACAGGGAAGCCCAGAAACGTGATCAAGAGTATCAAAACAGCGTCGGCAGCCCCGCATCATGTTTTTGTCTCGGAGCTTGGCTGCGAGGTTTCACGCGAGAAGGCCAACTTTGCTTGTTCCAACAAGGCTGTCGCCAAAGAATTGCGTGATTTCCTTTGCGATTTGGCTGGGCCTGTGGTTGAGAGTGCTACTAAACTGGTGATCGATGACACGGTTGGGCGTCCGAGAAGGGTTACGAGAAAGGCTACCAAATTCGTCATGCGACTCCAGAAGTTCCAGGAGCAATCCGGGAAAATTAGAGCGCAGGGGAAGTCTTTAGGGAGATGTTCTAAACGCATCTTCGTGTTGGGCATGCTACCTTGCACCGAACATGGTGCGGCTGTGCATGGTGTGTCAGACAGGGAAGTTCATTTGATTGGGCAATCAGCGGGTAAGATACTCCGACCGCAGGCTGGTAGCAGATCTCTCACCTCGCTCATGATTCTAGCGGACGTCCCCTCCTGGAGATGTGAAGTCGCCCCGATCCTCAGGTTTCCCAAGGAGGTCTGGGCCGCTCACACCCACTCGTACCCGTATGGGCTTCCGTCCCAGGAGCTCAGGATGGCTTCGGCGGCGGGCTACCAGGATGAGGAGGTCAAGGATTGGAAGAAGGTCAAGGGTCCCCTTTCAGCCTTAAAGTTATCGCTGAAAAGGGTCTCTTGGAGTATGAAGGCTTTCGCTACGTTGCTGAACGATTTCGGAGAGGAAGTGGTGCTAACCTATGTCTCGCCGTCACTGTTGAAAGGTATGCTGTTTGGTGCGGTGCTGAGGTCCTTAGAGCGCCTCGCCAGCAGCAAAGCGAACATGTATTGCCCGAGATTGCGCTTCGATGTCCTTCGAGCGAAGCTCCAATCGAAACGATCGACCCCGCTCGGTAGAGGCTGTGTGAAATCGCTGGCCTGCGGGGCGATCTGGACTCAGAGTCGCGCTCTAGAGCGTAAGTACCAAGTTCAGTCAACTCAGTGTGCCGTGCGCGGAGTATGCGACGACTCGGAGTTCCACAAACTGTGGGAATGTACGCAGTGCCAGGCACAACGGTTGGAGGTCGCTGCGCAGGCGGACATCACCCTGGCCCTCGCGGCGCAAGCAGATCCTGTCGAGGAGCTTTTTTTGACCCGAGGAGTTGTTACCCACCCTGGGGACACGTACCCCCGACCTCCGTTGCCTGGGACCACTGACCTGCGCTGGACCGACGAGTCCAGAGAAGATGGAGATTTTTGTCAGGGACGTATGTTCATAGATGGGAGCTTCAACGTGCTTCAACGTGCTGGGTGGGGAGTTGTTCAGGTGTTGGATGGTGGAGAAGTGGAGGGTAGGCTGCTCGGACCCGTCCCTCCCCATTGGTGGCCTCCCCCCAGGCAGGTGGGTTTCAGAGTCTTGCGATGGCTGCAATCCAGCTAGTAGGTGATAGTGTTATCTATTCTGAGTGTCTAAATGTGTTAATCAGAGCCAGCAGCCTCCCGAGCAGCAGCTTAGCGATTTTAGACCTTACGCAGGCATGGTGCAATATGTCGCTCAGGGGGGGGGGCCAAAAGGGCTATGGATGTTGCCAAGGTTAAAGCCCAGTGGGACCTGCAGCCGACGCCGCTGCTCGAGCTGGAGCTGCAGAATACCTTCTTGGTCAGAGAACGAGGAAGCGGAGCTCCAGCGTCGAATCGGAATTGCCAAGCTTGCTTGCAACCTTGCCTCCTCGCTTCTCCCACTCTGGCCTAAGCTTGACCGTTCTGAGGTCGAATCCATGTGGAGCTAGTATCTCGTAGAGCTCTTGGCTTCACCAGAGCTAGCGGAATTCGGGAACAGGGTGGAGCTAGCACTTCGTAGAGCTCTTGGTTATACCAGAGCTCAGGGTGAAGCTAGTACCTCGTAGAGTTCTTGGCGCGCCGAATTCATCCGCCCCCCTCGTGTCGAGTCTGGTCCGTCGGTCCCGTCTCTCTCTCCAGGTCACGAGCGGCAGAGAGGGCGAAGTTTTGTTTCTTGTGCTTGAACCGTAACAGGGTGAAGCAAAGAGAGTCGGAGCCCGCGTCAGGAGTGTGTACGGAGCTATGGGGCTGTAGGGCGATTGGAGCTATAGGGCTATAGGGCGATTAGGGCTATAGGGTTGTTGTGTTATAGGGTTATAGGGCTATAGGGCTATAGGGCAATAGGACCATAAGGCTATACTTATATAGGACTATAGGGCTATAGGGCTGCAGGGCTATGGGGCTATCAGGGCTATGGGGCTATAAAGCTATAGGGCTAGCGGGATCTGCCGTCAGAGCTCTGAACCACAATTCTATCTCACTTGAATGCAGTGACAGTGCGTTGCTCACTGTGTGCCTCGGGTGTAGATGTTATTCCAGCCACGGACAGATTCGAGGACTGTCCAGGCGCTGCAGTGATCGACCCACCCGTCACACCCAGGACAATTGAAAGCTTCGAGCGAAGGGCAAGCATCACAAGCGCCCTGGTGTTACAGTCGAGACGGGTCCCTGGTCGATCCTCTCACTCTTTCCTCGTCGCCGTCCTTGTCAATCCTGATCCTCCTCCTCCTTCGGGATGGAGGGGCCAGAAGGGAGGAGCAGGGGGAAGGAGGGAGGCGGAAGGAGTGAACAAGGAGGAAGGAAGGAGGGGGGAGGGAGGAGGGAGGAGGGAGGACAAGGTAGATGAGCATGAGAAGAGAGGAGAAGCAACGAGCAGTGTGCGCGCGTGCACGCTTGGGAAGAAGAGGAGGCAACAACATGGTAGCACAGCCGGTGCACATCGTGCACCGAAAGGACTGGCGGCGATAGCTCGAGTGGGGCAACCAGGTACCGATACCGCTACTCCCTGGACCTCTCGGAAGGTCAGGGTTGGACCTAGATGCTGTTGTTCGTTTTGTTGTTTTGTTCCCAACCATCCTGTGTTGTCGGGTCCTCGTTTTGAAGAAACGGCGCCCCGCGTTCCTCCTCCTCTCCTCCTCTTCCCTCCTCCGCCTCCTTGCCTCTGCCCTCCGCATGTCTCTTTGTCGGCACACCCCTCACACGTTTCGTGGCCCCGCAGGGAGCTCCAACTACGGTCCCAGTGGCAGAACTCGCATGGCGGCCTCGGGCCATTTCGGCACACCCCTCACACGCCTCGTGGCCCCATACGAAGCTCCACCAAAGGTCCCAGTGGCGGACCTCGCATGGCGGCCTCGGGCAATTTCGGCACACCCCTCACGAGGATCGTGGCCCCATAGGGAGTTCCACCTAAAATCCCAGTGGCGGACCTCGCATGGCGGCCTCGGGCCATATCGGCACACCCGTCACGAGGATCGTGGCCCCATAGGGAGCTCCACCTAAGGTCCCAGTGGCGGAACTCGCATGGCGGCCTCGGCCCATTTCGGCACACCCCTCACGCGCTTCGTGGCCTCATTGGGAGCTCCACCGAAGGTCCCAATGGCGGAACTCGCACGGCGGCCTCGGGCCATTTCGGCACACCCCTCACACGCCTCGTGGCCCCATACGGAGCTTCACCAAAGGTCCCAGTGGCGGACCTCGCATGGCGGCCTCGGGCAATTTCCCAACTGGCGGAACTCGCACGGCGGCCTCGGGCCATCTCGGCACGCCCCTCAAACGTTTCGTGGCCCCGCGGGGAGCTCCACCGACGACCCCAGCGGCGGAACTCGCACGGCGGCCTCGGGACATTTCGGCACACCCCTCACGAGGATCGTGGCCCCACAGGGAGCTCCACCGAAGGCCCCAGTGGCAGGGTTCGCGTAGCGGCATCGGGCGATTTCGGCACACCCGCCACGAGGATCGTGGCCGAGCTCCACCGAAGGCGCCAGCGGCTGGGTTCGCATGGCGGCCTCGGGCCATTCCGGCACACCCCTCACGAGGATCGTGCCCACATTAGGAGCTCCACCGAAGGCGCCAGTGGCAAGGTTCGCATGGCTGCCTCGGGCCATTACGGCACACCCCTGCCAAGATCGTGGCCCCATAGGAGTTCCACCGAAGGCGCCAGTGGCAGGGTTCGCATGGCGGCGTTGGGCCATTTCGGCACACCCCTCACGAGGATCGTGGCCCCATTGGAGCTCCACCGAGGGCGCCAGTGGCAGCTTCCTTCATGGCTCTCAAAGCCCTCTCCTGCTTCTTCTCCTCGGTCAGGGGGACGCCGTCCTCGTCGTCGTCGGCGGGCGACGACGGGCGAACGTGTCCCTGAGCATGTCGGGCTCCGGCAGGAAGCCGTGGCCACATAGGGAACGTGGGCGAAGATGGTATTCACAACTGCGGTATTCACAACTGCGTATGGTTGGGCCTTTCGCCAGGTTAATGTTTTGTTGTGCTATACCTGTTTTCCAACACCTCCCTGCCAAAACGAAGAAGCAAAAACACGGCCGAAGTCCTGCAGAACAGCACTCAGGTCCAGCCCTGCCGAGGGCTCGGTCTGACCAGGATCTCAAAGCGCATCCCGCGGTGGCGACGAAGGCCTTCCAGGAGGCCCCAAACGGGGACAACCGGCTCCAAGGTTCGATCGTTCGGCGGCACGGAGCGGCCCACCCGGCGGGGCTCCCTCGGGTGAAGCCCTTGACCGGGCTCGCCCGCGGCGACGCGGACCAGCCCCGGGGGCCGCTGCGGGCCTTCCCAGCGGATGCGGGCCTGCGGGGAGGGCGGGGCGCTTGCTTTGTCGGGGGGGGGGGGGCAGCCTCGAGAGGAGGGCACGCCGCTCCGGCCCGGCCGACCCTGGGCTCGCGATCGGTGCATGCGGTCAACCCGTACATTGCTCTGGGTGGGATATGAATCGAGGGGTGGGCGACTAGCCTTCCGACGGAGCTTGCCCATCCCCCCCCCTCCTCCACCTCCTCCTCCTCCTCCTCCTCCTCCTCCTCCTCCTCCTCCTCCTCCGCATCCTCCTCCTCCTCCTCCTCCTCCTCCTCCTCCTCCTCCCTCCTCCTCCGCCTCCTCCTCCTCCTCCTCCCTCCTCTCCCTCCTCCTCCCTCCTCCCTCCCCTCCTCCTCCTCCTCCCCCTCCACCCGTTCCGACAGCACGTGCCCAACCCCCCCCCCCAGCGGATCCAGGGGGTGCGATTATCGCCCCATCCAGAGTAAGGACGCACGGTGAGGATGCAAGGGCCTCGGAAGGCCGTGTCGACACTCTGCGAGCGAGGCGCGGCGGGGGACAGCGGCCAAGCATGGGCCGAAGGGGAAGGATGCAGGCGTAACTCTGGAAAGTTGCTCGTCCTCGCTATGCAGGTCGACTGTACGCCCTCCTCACTTGCCTTGGCCAGGAAGGCGCATGGCGCCGATCACGAGCCCAGGGGGATCGGCGCGGGTGCATGCCCGGCGCCCCCCAGGGCCGAGGGGTCGCCACTGCGGGGCAGCGGCGCAGAAGCAGCTCCAGGCCGACCTGCCGTCGGACCCAGGACAGAAGAGCACCCCTCAAAGGCATGAGACCCTGCGCCGGCCAAAAATGAGGAGCGTACGAGGGTGCCCTCCCCCAAGATGCACAAGAGCCTCCATTGAACACGAAGGCACCCGTGTGGCGGCAGTTAGATTCACCTCTTGCTCCAGCGTGCGGGCGGCCGAGAAGAAAACCGCTTCCTGTCGGTTGCGCCCTAGGTTGCGCCCTCGGCGATCGAAAAAAAAACATCTCCAATCGGTTGCGCCACAGGTTGTCTGCGCGCACCGTGCGACAGTCCCCTGCGCCCGTTGTCTGAAGGAGGAGGAGAGGGTACTGCACAGCTGTGCATGAAGGGTCGGGTATGGTATGGGTGGGATTAGCTACAGTCGGGGCGTTGACCTAAGGAACCCTAAATAAGGAACGAGGCCTCTTTTTTCCATTAGTGAACCTTCGATTTCCTGTCGAAAACATAAGGAAAGCCTGAGGCAAGCCGTGAAACACTTCAGGAACGCGGAGCCCCTCCCCAACGAAAAGGGTTCCTTCTTCAGGGCCCCGACTGTAAGGCCGCCCATCATCCGACTCATTTCCTTTCCTGCACGTGCGCGCGCCTCCCGCCAGAGGGCGGGAAGGAGAGGTGCGCGCCTGCGAGAGGCGGGTCGGGCACCTCCTCCGGGAGGCCCTGCGGCCTGCCGCCGCCTGCGGCGGCTGCCGCCGTCGATCGTTCGACAGTGCCTCGTTCAGATCAGCTGCCGCCTGCGAGGTCAAACTCGCGATGGCCGAGGCGGCAGAAACGACGGCAGGTACTGCGCAGGGCCCCCGACACGCGAGGCACCGCGGCGGATGGCGTCCCGAACCGTGTGCGAGCGGGCTCGTCGGGTCGGACGGAAGGGAGGGGGGGGGCAAGCAGGAGCTCGGCGCCTCAGCTCACGCAGCTGTTTCTCTCGGCGCCTCCCCGCGCCAAAAGCAGCCACGTCTCGAGGAAGGCGTCTGGCGAGGGTCCCGAAACCAGCTGCGTGCAGCAGTTTTCGAACCACCCCTCGGTGGCCTTCCTTTCGTCCGACCGATCGCCAACCCAGGCCTGGGCCGCCCACCCCGCCCGTGAACGTGCAGCTTCGCCATCGAAGGCCCGTCGCCGAGCAGTCAGCGCGTAACTCGCCGACTCCAGGTTCATTGCCTCCCCCCTCCCTGAGCCAGTCCTCGTTCGTCCGAACCGAGCTTGGGGCAGAGGCCTCCCGCGCGCCTCCTGCTTCGGGGTCTCGTCTGCTCTCCCCCGGGGCGGAGGTACACGATGCCTCACGGCCACGGCTCGAACAAGGCACGCGCGCGGAGTGACCTGGCCAGCACGGCGAACGCGCGCCTCACTCGGCGAGCAGCGTCAAAGCAAGAACGAATGCCGCGGCGGCACGGGGGACGTGCTCCACTCGGCGCGCGGCACATCGTCAAAGCACGATGTGGTTCCGCCAGTCCTGCCTCACGAGGACTCTGGCAAGCCAAGACAGTCCCAGCGTAACGATGTTGCAGGCACGGTGGACGTGTGTTTCACTCGACGCGCAACCAGAAAATAAGACCGGTTGCGGACACGGGCACGGTGGGCGTGTTCCACTCGCTCGCGCCGCAAACACAAGAACGGTGGCTGTGCTAGCTTGCCTTGCTCAACTCGGCGAGCAAAACATCGTTGAAGAAAAAATGTGCTTCCCCAACCCTCCTGTGTTGGGCTCTCGTTTTGAATAAAGCACTGTGATCGCATCTACCCTCCTCCTGCCCTCCGCCTCTCCTGCCTCCTATATCTCCTCCCTCCTGCCCTCTGCATCTCTCGTCGGCTCCTGGAAGGGGCGCGCCTGTGCGAAACTGACGCCACTTTCGCGGGCTCCTGGGAGGTCGCGCGGAGTGGAGTTGTGCGGGGACCCAATGAAGACCTCGCGGCTCCCGGAGGGGGATGCGAGATGTTAAACTGTCGCCACTTTCGTGGGCTCCTGGGAGGTCGCGCGGAGTGGAGTTATACGGGGGGGCCAGTTGAGACCGTCTCGCGGCTCCCTGGGGGGCCTGATACGCGTGAAACTGTCGCCCCTTTCGTTGGCTCCTGGGAGGTCGAGCGGAATGGAATGGTGCCGGGACCCAGTTGAAACCTCGCAGCTACCTGGGGGGCTGCGAAGTGTGAAACTGTCGCCACTTTCGTGTCGCGCAGCGCTCGGCGCTGTCGCATGGCAGCTCGCACGGCCCCACGAGGACCCTGAGGCAGCTCAAGAACCCCACAAGACGTCCCGAGGCTTCTCCCAGAAGCCTCCAAGACGGCTCCGTCCCAAGATAGTTCAACCGAGCCTCGTCGGAAGAGCTCGGTAGAGCCATCGCGCCAAAACGACCCCGATACGCCAAGCAGGCTCCCACGAGGCCTTCCACACACCTCAAGAGGCTACCGAGGAGGCCCCAAAAGGCACCCAGGAGGCCCCAAATAAACTCAAGAAGCCAAGAGGTTAAGCAACAATCATGCAACGATACACCCACGACACGCTACAGTATTGTAGCGCTGCCTCCTAGGCTGCCCCAAGATGGCTCTGCCGAGGCTGTTCGGGAAATATCGAACTACCATCCTGCATGGACGTCGAAGCTACGCTGGTACAGCGTCGAGTTTGAAAACAAAAACGCTAGATCATCATCATCATCATCATCATCATCATCATCATCATCATCATCATCATCATCATCATCATCATCATCATCATCAGCATCATCATCATCGCAGCATCAGCCTCAGCATCAGCATCAGCATCAGCATCATCATCATCACCATGATCATTTCATATCATAGTCATCGTCATCGTCATCATCACCATCATCAACAGCATAATCAGCATAATCATCATCATCATCATCATCATCATCATCATCATCATCATCATCATCATCATCACCATCATCATCATCATCATCATCGTCATCAGCATCATCATCAGCATGAGCATCATCCTCATCGTTGCCATCATCATCAGAATCAGCATCCGCGTCACCGTCACCGTCATCTCATCTTCATCAGCAGCATCATCAGCAGCAGCTTAATCAGCAACATGAGCATCACAAGTATCATCGCCATCCCCAGCATCATCATCATCATCATCATCATCATCATCATCACCAGCATAATCATCAGCATCGTCACCATCGGTTTCATCATCAGCAGCAGCATCAGCATCCGCGTCCGCATCATCATCAGTATCGTCATCATCCTCAGAATCACCATCATCATCACCACCACCATCATCATCAACATCATCGGCATCATCAGCATCAGCAGCATCACCATCACCATCAGCATCATCATCAGCAGCATCATCAACAGCATCAGCATCAGAATCAGCATCATCATCATCAGCAGCATAAGCATCAGCAGCAGCAGCATCATCCTTATCATCATCTCATCCCCATCATCAGCATCATCAGCAGCAGCCTAATCAGCAGCATTAGCATCACAAGTCTCATCGCCATCCCCATCATCATCAGCAGCAGCATCATCATCAGCATCAGCATCATCATCGTCATTAGCAGCAGCATCATCATCATCAGCAGCAGCAGCACCAGCACCAGCACCAGCAGCATCTTCATCACCACCACCACCACCATCATCAGCATCATCATCATCATGGTCACCATCCTCATCCTCATCCTCATCCCCATCATAATCATCAGCATCATCATCAGCATCAGCGTCAGCATCATCACCAGCATCAACATCATCATCATCATCATCATCATCGTCATCATCCCCATCATCATCATCATCAGCAGCATCATCAGCATCATCATCATCATCATTATCATCATCAGCAGCAGCATCATCATCGTCATCATCAGCAGCACCAGCATCAGCATCAGCATGATCAGCATCAGAATCATTATCATCGTCATCGTCATCATCGTCGTCAGTGTCATCATAGTCATCGTCATCGTCGTCGCCATCGTCTTCATCGACATCATCATCGGCATTGTCACTGTCATCACCACCACCATCTTCGTCGCAGTCGTCGTCGTCGTTACAGCGGTCATCATCATCAGCAGCAGCGACGGTACCGTCATCAGCACCGTCGCCGCACTGATCGTCGCCGCCGTCATGACTGGCATCGTCGTGGTGACAAGAATCATCACCGTCGTCATCATCATCATCACCAGTATCTACGGAGCCCACAAATGTACACCACTACCGCATCACTCGCCCCCTCCCTCTTCCAGGAAGGAGGAGAAGGAAGAAGAGGCTGGAGGCGGGGAGGGGGGATGAAAGTGGTGGTGGTGCATCTGCTTGGCACCCGCAGCCGTGGAGACCAGAAGGCAACGACACCGCTGCTTCCCCGACCTCTCTCCCGGGGGGCGCTCTGACCAGGCCTGCGAGGCGAGTCGAGCGGTGGCGACGGGGGCCTCCCGGGAGGCCGAAAAAGCGAGAAAACGAGGGAGAGGCCCCCGTATTGGTACCCTTTTTCTGGGACGCGCACAGACATAGTTACTAGTACTATATGTTCTCCTTGGAGGCGCGCGCCCGACCCAAACAGGTAGTACTCCCATCTTGTAGTATATGGTTTCCCGAGCGGCGTGGCCAGAGAGCGCCCGCCACGACGCATCTACTGCAAGAGTTCTCCGTGCGCGCGTCACCCCTGGGGAGGGGCGACGCACATATAGTAGAAGTATCTTCAGGTGACGCCGATTTTCCTTGGCGGCGCGCACAAGGGGGTGGGGGGAGGGGGGGGGGCGTCTTAGAAGCAGGCTGCTTCTTAGAAGGCGCCGGCCTATCATCTATAGATGAAAGGCCCACGCCTTCTGAGAAGCAGGGGTGCTTCTAGGAAGCCCCCCCCCCCTCCCCCCACCCCCCTCTGCGCGCGGCTGATTTCCCTCCTCTCCGCAGCCGCAGCGGCCCGACAAGCATTCCGTGTGAGCCTGCGAGAGCGGGGGCGGCTCTGGAGCGGCCCGGCAAGCATTCCGTGCGAGCCTGCACGAGCGGAAGCGCCTTCGGGGTGGCCCGACAAGCGCTCCGCGCAAGCCGTCGCGACTCGAATCCGACGTGTTTTACGAGGGATCGCGGCATCGGCAGGCCCCTCACGACAGCCGCTGCCGTCGCCGCTGCCACCGCCACCTCGCCGCGCCGCCGCCGGCCGCCCTGCCGCCCCCGGCGCGCGCGGGCCGAGCGGGCGAGCGGGCGGGGCCTCCGCCCGCTCCGCTGGCCCGGCAGGGGCGGCGCGAAGCCCTTGGCGGGGGGGGGGCAGAGGGAGGACGGAGGACCAAGGAGGAGGAGGAGGAGGAGGAGGAGCAGGAGGAGGAGCAGGAGGAGGAGGAGGAGGAGGAGGAGGAGGAGAGGAGGAGGAGGAGGGAGGAGGAGGAGGAGGGGGAGGAGGAGGAGAGGAGAGGAGGAGGAGGAGGAGGAGGAGGAGGGGGGAGGAAGGGGGGAGGGCGCAGGAGGAGGGGGGAGGAGTGCGGAGGAAGACGAGGGAGGGGCCACGGCGAGCAGGAAGAGGCCCGAAGACCTGGAGGACGCTCCAGAGTCCGAGCTCTGCTCGGCGCTCCGGCCCGCGGCGCTGCCAGGGAAAGGCCGACGACTCCGGACGGCGTGCTGCGAAAGGCACCCCCTCCCAAAAGACGAGCCCGAAGCGAGGAGAGGCCGCAGCACGAGCCCCAGAAGGGGCCCACGGTCAGGAGGGCCGGGGACGGGGAGCCGCCCCCTTGGGAGGGCCACGGCCGCTCGCTCGTCCGGAGGCGCCGCGGGCGGGAGGAGAGGAGAGGGGAAGGGGGCCGCCGCGGACGAGGGAGGGCCGGAGAGGGCCGGAGCGCGGGGAGCCCGGGGGGGGCTGCGGGGGGGAGGAGCGCAGGGGCCGTGCGCGGAAGCGGCGTGCGGGTCTTGGCCAGCGTCGACCTTGGTAGGCGTCCTCTCGTGGATCATCCTCGCGAATCGGCGGCGGCCAGCATGAACCACGACCAGCATCGGCGTCGACAAAATCACGTGACGTCTGGGTCACGTTCAGTGCGATTCTTCCCCCTCGAGGGGCCTCTGAAGAAAGGGGAGCGGGAGGACGAGGAAAGTCGTCGGCAGCTTCCGGAGGGCTTCCGCGGCTTTTCGGGCGCTGCTGGAGTTTATCGGCAGCTCTCGGGGTCTACGTATACCCGGCTTTCTGGATGGCTTCGGAGGAATTCAAAGAAGGATGGGGAGCATGAGGAGGACGAGGAGGAGGAAGGGGACCATAACGATAACCAGCGGTCCGCATCTTCAAGGCCTGGAGGAAGAAGGGTGAGCGGAGTCCGAAGAGGGGGAGCAGGAAGAAGAGGTTGGGCGTAGCGTGCGCACCCGCCCGCCGCAATCACGCACCCACTCCTCCTCCTCCTCCTCCTCCTCCTCATCCTCCTCCTCCTCCTCCTCCTCCTCCTCCTCCTCCTCCTCCTCCTCCTCCTCCTCCTCCCCCCCCTCCTCCTCCTCCTCCTCCTCCTCACCCTCATCCTCACCCAGCTGGTTGTCGGGCCCTAGCTCGGGCCACGAGCGGCCGTCAGGGCCGAGTCTGGCATCGCCAGAGCGCCATCGACGAGGCCCCGCTGATGGAAGCCGTCCCAGGCCCCGAAGGCCTCCGAAGCCATCCAAAAACCTCAGGGAAGACCCCCACCCTCGCCTTCCCTGCCCCACCCCACCGATCCTGATTCCCTGCCAGTATGCGTATGATACCGGAGAAAACCCGATCATATGTTTTTAGCGCTATAGGGCTATGGGGCTACAGGGCAATAGGACCATAAGGCTATAGATATGTATGGCTATAGGGCTATAGGGCCATGGGCATATAGAGCTATAGCCTTATTAGGCTATAGGACTAGAAGGCTAGAAGACTATAAGGATATAGGGCTATAGGGCTATAGGGCTATAGGGCTAGAAGCTATAGGGCGATAGGGCTATAGGGCTAATAGGGCTACAAAGATAAAGGCTATAGGGTTATCGGGCTATAGGGCTATAGGGCTACAGGGCTTTGGGGCTATAGAGCCATAGGGCTGTAGGGCTATAGGGCTATAGGGCTATAGGGCTATAGGCCTATAGGCCTATAGGCCTATAGGCCTATAGGGCTACAGGGCGAATAAGCCTATAAGGCTAAAGGCTATAGGGCTATAGGGCTATAGGGCTATAGGGCTATAGGACTATAGAGCTATAAGGCAATAGGGCTACAGGGCGATAGGCCTATAGGGCTATAGGGCTATAGGGCTAAAAGGCTATAGGTCTATAGGGCTACAGGTCTGAATGGCTATAGGGCTATAGCACCCGGGCGCCCGGGCGGGCCGCCGAAATCGGCGACGCAGCTCGCGGGCACCCAGGCACCCGGGCGGGCCGCCGAAATTCCCGACGCACCTCACCTAACTACATGAATCCGCTAGGACTCCTACAGAGGCAAGCTCTGATTGGGGAATATAGATATACTCACGCTTTGCCATCCAGCCAGCCGATCGGAGATCCATCTGGGTCGCCTCATCCCACCAGTGATGTAAAATTGCGAAGTCAACGTTCTTCCTTTCAAAATGGACGCGTTGGTGCCGACGTTGCAAGATGCGCGGCAGGAGCGGGACGTGGCGCACATCACGCGCGCAAGGGAGGCGTGTCGCTCTCGCCCCGGCGCCGCGCACGCGGGGCGCGGTGCACACTCTTCGCACGCCACTTGTCGACACGCGAGCAAACGAAATTCTCGCGATCGCCTCGGGGCCGCACAGGTTCCGCCTGAGAGTGGCACTCCTCCTCCGCGGCGCATGTCTGTCACTCACCAGGTGTAAGGGGCCCCGCGCGAGCGGGCGACGCGTCGCGCTCGCCCAAGCTCTGTGCACCTCTCGCCTGGAAGTGGCGTTCCCGCGCGGGCTGGGCGCCTGCTTCGTTGGCCGGATCACAGGTGAGCGGCAGCGGGGCCATGGTGTCCTTGCCCAAGGACCGCGCAGCTCGGGCGTGGAAGCGGCAACGCTGTGTCGGCGCTGCGCATACTTCGGCTTCGCCGCGCCCATCGGCACTTCTCCCGGCCCCGCCGCCGCGGGACCCGCGCAGAGTTGCTATCGCCAAGTCGTCGTAAGCTGGATCGCACGCGAGCGCCTTCCGTTCGCTAGGTCGGAACGTTTTCACATTCCGGTGCCCCTCTCTTAAAATGGGATTTGCCAGAGCTGTGTTGGGATGAGCGTTGACGTGAAGCAATGTCGGGACTTCACGCGAGGGTCAATATTGATCTACGAGGTTTTATGGCTTTGGTGGCGCGAATATCAAATTCCGGTGCCAAGTTGACGCACAAGATTCTTGTGGTGTTGGTGAAGGGTGGGGATGGACGGGGCCCGCTGGCTCGTTTGACCTGGCTACACAACTTGACTCCTCCTCCTCCTCCTCCTCCTCCTCCTCCTCCTCCTCCTCCTCCTCCTCCTCCTCCTCCTCCTCTTCGTAGTACTATCATTATTGTTATTCTTATAAATATTATAATGGTATTATTATTGTCATTCGTATTATTATTATCTATCTTATGAGCTGTATGATGAGTAGTCGTAGTATGACGAATAGTATTATAGAAATGATGCGCATTCTTCTTAATCATGTTCGGATTATGCTTATCAAGTTTATTGCATTAGTCTTCTCAGTATTAGTATTGTTCAGTTTTCTTATTAGTGGTATTATTATCCATATGTCCAATTGTCGTATTCACGTTATGCTTCTCATTCGTCTTATCATGAATATATTATACTTAAGCCTATTACTTGTATTACCATTCTAACCATATTCGTAATAGTAAAAGTATTACGCTTGTTCGTAGCATTAGTATTGCTATCAGTAGTCATGTTCGTCTTCTTGTTTTCGGATTCGTCTTCTGTGTTCGTATTACTATTACGAGTCGTAGTATTGTTCGTAAAATGCTCACTAGTCCTAGTATTATGCCCATAAGTATGCATACTAGTTTGCGCATTGTTAGTACCATCGTTCGTATGAATATCAATATGCTCGTTCGCCGAATTAGCATTCGTGTTCTTGTTGTCCTTCTCGTACTTCATAGTATTGGTGTTAATACTATTATTAGTCGTGTTCGTATCCGTACGATGTTTCTTGTTATTCCGAGTAGTATGCTCTTTCGTCATAGTATTCGTTTTCGTAGTATTGGTAGTCTTGTGATTAGTTATTCGTAGTACCATTCGACTTCTGGTTCTTAACATTCTTAGTATGACTAGTCGCAATATAATTACGATGATACTCCTTGTTAATCTGATTCCTCTTCTTTGACCTCCTCCTCCTCCTCCTCTTCCCCCTCCTCCTCCTCCTCCCCCCATCCCCCTCCTCATCCTCTTCCTCCTCCTCCTCCTTTTCCTCCTCCTCATCCTCCTCATAATGTTATTCGTTTGCCTTCGTAGTTGTACTTATTATTATTACTATTGCTAGTCTCATTATTACTGGGACTATTGTTCTTACTCTCAGTATCTTGCTTAATCGTATTATCATTAGTACCAGTATTAGTCTTATCAGTTTTCATATTACGAGTATGAATATTATTATTAGTAGTCGTATTACTCTGATTCGTCTTATTATAAGTATCAGCATTGTTCTTACTATTACGATGCTTAGTATTATTATGATTCCTCCTCCTGCTTCTCCTCCTCCTCCTCTTCCTCCTCCTCTTCCCCCCCCCCTCCATCCGCCGCTTCTCCTTCGGACGACTCGTCAAAACCATGTTCGCGCCTGCCCGCGCGGGCGATCGAGCACATGTGCAAGTCTACCCGTAGAATGAGGACGCACACTGAGGATGCAGGGGCCTTGGAAGGCCATGTCGATGCTTTGCGAGAGGGGCGCGGCCAGCGAGAGTGGCCAGGGATCTGCCGAAGGGGAAGGGTGCAGGGGGAACTTTGGAAAAGTTGCTCATCCTTACTGTGCAGGTGGATTGTACTGCTGCTTCCGCACGCGCGCGCGCGTGCATGTGCTCGCGCGCGTCGCGCACGCGCGGTTCTGCGCGCGGACGCGCGCGCACCTCCCCCTCCGCCGGGGAGGAGGAGGGGGAGGGGAGAGGAGGAGGAGGAGGAGGAGGAGGAGGAGGAGGAGGAGAGGAGGAGGAGGAGGGGAGGAAGAGGAGGAGGAGGAGGTGGAAAAGGAGGAGGAGGAGGAGAAGGACTGGCAGGGAGGCGGCGCCTTTGCAGGACGCACGGCGGTGCGCACCCGGCTTGGGCAGCAGGACGGGCGACACCCCCACCCCAAGCGCGAGGCACCAAGCGTGGTGCCTCGCGCTGGCTGGTGGTGTCGCCCCCTGGTGGTGTGGTCCCCCCCTCTGACCCGGAGACGTCCCCTAGGAGAGGGAGGAGGAGGAGGAGGAGGAGGAGGAGGAGGAGGAGGTGGAGGAGCAGGAGATGGAGGAGGAGGAGGAGGAGGAGGAGGAGGAGGAGGAGGAGGAGAGGAGGAGGAGGAGGAGGAGGAGGAGGAGGAGGAGGAGGAGGAGGAGGGGGAGGAGGAGGAAGAGGAGGAGGAGGAGAGGGAGGAGGAGGAGGAGGAGGAGGAGGAGGAGGAGGAGGAAGAGGAGGAGGATCTGGATTCGGAGCGACGGCGGAACGACATCGGCACTGGAGCGCTCCACCCCCTGACCGCGACGAGGACCACGACGGCCAGGAGCCCCCCTTCCAGGGCAGAGGTAGCCGTTCACCTCACGCTGCGCACGGTGCTGCTGTCCATCCAGCTGCCGATGCCAGAGGAGCAAGAAAAATAGGAGAAGGGGCATGGAGCAGCGGGGACATCCAAGACGGGGGCGTCCAAGAGGGCGATCAGCAAATCGTTGGCCCGAGGCATGTGCGCGGACGAAGGAGGGACCTGGGGACGTATTGAGAGAAGGAAAAGGGCCACGAAATCAGAGGAGCATGTCCCCGGTCTTGATAGCCACCCCCATCCCCCAAGCTCCCCCCCATCTTAGCAGCTCCCGAAAGGGGAAGGAGGAGCAGGGAGGCTGGGAGGCTGGGAGGCTGGGAGGAGGAGGAGGAGGAGGAGGAGGAGGAGGAGGAGGACGACGAGGAGGAGGAGGAGCACAAGGAGGAGGAGGAGGCAGGAGGCGGGCGAAGCAGGGGCGGGCGCAGAGACAGACAGGCCGCTCCTGGATGCCGAGGCATTCTCTTTTGTCCTGCGTCCTCAGCTCCTCGGACGCGGGGGGGGGCCCTTTCCACTTCCCCCCTCTCCTCTCCATCATCCCTCACTTCTCCTCGTCGTCGTCATATGTTCACATCAATATTATCCGAATCATCCACTTCGTCATCTTCATCATCCCGAACAGAATCAGGGGCGAACATAATCACAATCGTAAACAGCATCACCCTTGCTTTTGTCATTATCCTCGCCACCATCTCCCGAATCATCGCCATCATCAACAACATCATACGATTCAATCGTCAGCATCCCGATATTCATCAGAATCCCCATCGTCATCCCGTTCCTTTTCCTCCTCCCCCCGCTCCTCCTCCTCATCATCATCCATTCCTCCAGCAAACTCAATATCACGATCGTGATGAGGGTGGAAATCTTTTCAACTGAGCGAACAGAGCAAAAGCACGCAAGTGTCCTGCAACTCTGCGAGGCGGCTATGAATCTTGAGCCAGATAACAGAAGTTGAACGGAATCTGGGCGTTTACATTGAAACACCCCCCCTCTCGGCCTGCCAATACAGGCCACATCTGGTTGTTACCGGTGGGAGATGGAGCTAAGTCAACAGCACTGAGGCGTCAACGGCATAGGGTTACACGTCGGTCGGAAGAAGTAGGTAGAAACATGAAGTAAGAAGGCGGATATAATAGATTGGGTCCAGGTCCTCCCTGGGAATTACAAAACACAGCAAAAGCATGTCGATTCTTGAAGTAGGAAGGCGCTCGAAGTAGATTGGGATGTGGGAACCCAAAAGTACTTACAGTCAACGACCGGCGTGTAACATATTCCCAAACAAGTTCATGCGCGCACGAGAGCACGCATAACTCAAAAGAATGAATGCGCCAGCATGCACAATGCAAATAAAATGGCAGTGCATAATATGACTCGCGGCATGGCGGGGCATCCGAATTTCTTTTGTTTGCCGCCACTGCCAGGTCGCACACGCTCGTCTGAAACATCCCACATTAAACACGCGATATACCTTGTAGAAAAAGGGGGTCGGAAGATGATCAAGGTTTGCTATCATTCAGGGCCGCTTGGGCCAGATGGATGTCGACCTCAGCCTTTCCCCATTGACCCTGGGCCTTGCCAAATTCAATGCGACCGAACTCCCTCTCTCGGTTGCGCCCCTCGGTGCACGCGCGCGCCCGCGCAGCGATCGTCGGTCCAAGTGCCACCCTCTTCATCGGGCCAAGCTCCCGAACATCTTCCAGGGGTTGTCTCGGATCTCTGCTTGGCTGGCTGGTCGCACGCCCCTTTGCACCTGCCAGCGGCTGCCGAACAAGTGAAATCTAAGCGGCTGCTACGGGGGCACAACCAACCCAGGTCACAGCCCTCCCGCAAGCGCTCATAGAGCGCACCCGAGCGAGGGCTGACAGCCCAAGACAGGTTGCTAGTCCACAGACGATCGTCACCAGAAAGGATCCAAGCCTGCCACGGGCTCTCCTCGCCCAGCCGGCTGCCTCGGTCACGGGGGCAATCGTAGAGCTAGCCCCCCCCCCCCCCCGAGGTCGCGCATCCGCTTGAACTGCCCAAGCCTGCACATCGCCAAACGCAGTGTCGAACAGCATCACGCGCGTTCTGGTGCCTCCACCCGTTCAGTTTCACCCCCCCGATGCTTCCCAACGGCCACGTCGAACGCGCTGTAAAAGACCCCCAGACCGTCGCCAATGCCAGCGAACACCTGCGCCAACTCTCTGGCTAGGAACCGCTCTACAATCGCGCCCGTTTTAAATGGCTCCGCGATCGGTGGATACCGCTGAATCGTTGGAACACTCTGATGGCCAGTGCGGCAGCGCTGCCTGGCCAAAGGATTACAAACTAGGTGGCGCGCACGTTCAATGCGTTCCCGCTCTTGGAGTTCGGGCACGTTGCTGATATACCTGGGTTACGTCACCGATATCCCAATCACGCGCCAGACGGGGGCTGCGATTCGGGGCCATGGGGCCGCGGTCATCTTCGACGCCGCCAGGGAAATTGGCTTGCATGGCCATCGCTAGTCTCACCAAATCATCGTCATTGCCCCAGCCGCGCCCCCACAACGCGTTTCGCCGCGCCGGCGGGGCCCGCGGGCAGGCTTGGACCGCGCGCAGCAAGCGCTGCCATACAGCTTCTCGAACAAGCCCCGGCGACAGTCACAGTGCCCCCCGGCGAAGGCGCTGCCCAGAGGACCCTCCAAGTCAGGCGCCTCGCTGTTAGCGCGGCCTCTGACTCGGTCACCCCACCGCCTCCTGACCCCCGCAGTCAGGCCCAAGGCCCCGGCAGGGGGCCCCCTGAAAATTAAGCTCAGAATGAAGGCGGCCCCGGGCTAGATCGCCCTGGGCTTCGGCAAGGCGCCTGCGAGGTAACATCGCGGACTCAGGATTCGCAACGCGGCGAGCACTCGCTCGCGCCGCCCAGCCCACTGGGCCCCGCGACCGGCGCGGTGGAAGGAGGTCCACGGGGCGCCTCCGCGGGCGACGGGGCTGACCCTGACTCGCCCGCGGGCGTTTCGCCCTCGGGCTCCCCTTTGCCGCCACCCGCACCCATGGTTACGTCGCCCTCTGGCCATGGCGTTGGACCCGGCGGCTCCGCGGGCGAGCTCTGCCCCTGGCAGTCCGTTGCGACCGCCTGGCCCCGAATCCACTTGCCGGCGTTGCTCGCTTCCGCTTCCCCCCCGGGATCAGGATCGGCCGGCGCCATCCTCGCGGGCCTGGGCCCCCGAGCAATCCCTGGAGGGTCAACGGGCCCAGGCGCGATTGAATAACCTGGCGGGTTAAGCGGAGCCGCCTTGAACGGCGGGCCCCCACCTCTGGACGCGGCCCCCGGGCCCGCGGGGCCATCGCCTCGACCCCCGATCGCGCGACTCATTGCCTCGAGATGCCCAATTACTTCCTCCGGCGCCTGGGCGGCCCGCGCCGCGGATCCCCGTTTGGCGTCCAGCGCGAGGCGAACCTCCTCGGCCTCGGCGGCGCCTTGTTCGCTGCCGTTGAGGATCTCGCGCCTCTTGGCGGATAGTTCGGTGCTTCTCGCCGCTTCACCATTGAGTAAATCGTAACTATGTTCCTTGGCTTCCCCTTCAGTCTCCTCGAGCTCCCTGCCGCGGTCGAGGAGCTCTTCGCCGCGGTCCAACATGTATGCGAAGGCCTCCTGGAGCGTCTCTTGCATCTCGCTCTCACTGCCCATCGCGCGCCCGACAGCGCCCGCGGCGTCGCGCGGCAACCCGGCCACGCGCGCACCATGTCTTGGTCTCGTCGAGTCGGGCGTTCTGGATGATGCGTAACGGACCAGATCGTGAAACTGCGCCACGCACACTCCATCTCGCCATCCAGGCTGTTGACGTTCACCTTGGCCATGGGCGCCCGGTCGGTAAGATCCACCTCCAGGCTGCGAGCGATCGGGCCCATGATCGGGCCGAGATCGCCATCCGCCGCGCCCGCGCTGGCCATCGCGATGGGTTTGAGCGACATGTAGGCGGCGAGGGATGAGGAGCGAGAAAGAATGAAGCCGACGTCAGTCGCTGCGACTTGATATGACATGGCTGCTCGGCACCTAGCAATCAGTCGCGGGGGCAATCTCGCGCCCGCACTCTTCATGGCATCGACCCGTTCCCCATCACGCGCGCCCTCACCCCCTCGCTGCGCGCATACTTCGCTAAGGCACATGCTAAATTATCGCCATCACCTTTTTCTGCGACCTCGACGCATCCGCCCCGCATTTTATCCTTTAAACCCAATATGTATATAATGCGTATTACTTTACATCGGCCTCTCCCGCGGGCAACAGCCATCGCTGCTGCCGCATCACTGGCGAGGACAATGTTGCAGGGTACCCCACAGTAACTCAATACTTCGTCGATGCAAAGAACAACATATGACCCTTCTTACCATTCCGCATTACTCTGGTCCGCCGGGTGATAGGTCTATTGCCGAATGGGTCGACCTCCACGACATTATCATATGGTTACCCCACATTACCAAACCCCGCTAGTGGATGTCCCCGTCTTCTCGCATCCTTTGGAGTCGGTCTCAGTCCACAGTGAGTTGCGGGGGTTATTTGAGGAACAACGAAATGAATGCATATCTGGTACTGACGCGACTTCAAATATTTCCCTAGCTTAACTAGGGCTCGCCAAGATCCATCGGCGGGCGCTGACACATGCTGGGCTCATTGTATTTACTGAAAACTGCACGTCGGACCGATCCTGGGCCAAAACATGGCACGGGCCACCATCGCCTGCTAATTTTTGTTGTCCGCTTCACGCGATGCCCCCTCACGCTGCTCGCGCCGCGGCAACTCCCCCCCTGCCCGCGGCGCCTCGCATCGGATTCTGCTCTGCTCCAACCCCAACTCTCCCAATATAGTTCTGCGCGCGTCGCGGGTCGGCCCCGCGCCGCGCTCCGTCCTGAAACTACTCCACATACCGCTTAGGGACCCTGATACACGCCCTATCCCACTGCATTTCCAAGTCGTCCCAAGCCCAGGTCAAGGCTTCCAAGCACGTTGAAAAAATGGCCGCGCACGGTGGGCAAGGGGCACCCACGCTCGCGCTTGACACGCAGGGCGACGCGCGCCCGGCTTCAAACCCTGTCTTCCTGCAGAATTCCATGCGACAGCCTTCCCACTTACCCATTGCATCACGGGCGCCGCACGTTAAATTGAGCAGCTTGCCACAGCCTGGATCATGGTCTTCCAATGGCAAGATCACACGGATGTCTTTCTGCGCCAACGCAAAAAGGAACGCGCGTAGACGGTAAGCGATCGACATCTTGGACTCAATCTCTCTTTTCCCCCCCTACCATCCAGCACTCATCCTCGGAGGCGTGGACCTACACAGCCTGTTGTCATGAAATTGGCCCATTTCCGCATGATTCGCTTCGTCTGTTAGTCCGAACATCGACTCGCTTCTCATGACATCGCCCCGACTCTCTGCGCGCCGTCTTCGGCCTGGCGCATCGCTCGCGCCGCTGGCCGGCTCAAGGCAGCGTTTTGCGAAGCATCGACACAATTTCACGCGTGCCTGACGCCCCCATCCAAGCCTCACAGTTGCAGCTCGCGCATTTCCATCCGTGCTTGCCCCAATTCACAGCGCGAGCGAACTCGGCGGCAGCGCCCCCAGCGCCCCCCCCACCAAACTTCCTACCTTGCGTCGCGCCAATCATCTGGTCTGCACCCCCGCCCTCTACTACGTCTCCACTGTCACTGTCCCGCGTGGCCCCCCCACGACACGAGCTCCATCTTGGCCTATGGGCCAGGAAGCATCCGCTCCCTGATTACGCAATCTCTTCTGCACCACGTAACCTTCTGCCCCTCTGGCGTCGCGAGATCCTGACTTGGGCTCTTCGTCTTCGCTCGCATGATATTCTACGACAGAAACATGTCCGTCTTCGTCTTCTCTGAACCCACTGCCGATCTGCAATCGCACCGCGTGCTCGGCGATTCCGCGCGGCACAGTTTTACGGAAGCGACCGGGATACACCTCCTATACGTTGGCTATTCCTTCCCCTATAGCCCAAGATGCCCGCGGCACCCCTTACACCTGTGGCTCAGTTCTAAATCTATCATCGGTGAGTTAGTCATGAACATAGTTAGCTGCTTGATTACCCGTTCCTCTCCGCGAAATTTTGGACGCCAGGCCACAGCTGCACGCGCTGCCTCGATGAACCCCTACCTCGGAGTCACTCAACATCCCCCGCACTGGCGTGGCTCGCCAACTTGACGCTGATTCCGCGTGCTCAAAAAGCCCGCTGAAAATTGGCATCTCGCATACTTCAAGTGCAAGACCCAAGTGCTTCAGTCCGCACTCGATTATTCATCTGATTGTCTCTTCACCCACTCTATTCTGGATGAATGCCATTAATCCGTTAAGACTGGCGCACATCGAGCCTGGCCACAGTCGGCCCCGTTGTTTTGCGTTTGACGATTACTTCCACTCTCGAGATCACGTCGGCACGGCCAGATCTGGCGCCAGCACCATCTTGTCCGCCATGCCCGTTACAAGGACTAATGAATACGCTTCGGTCACACGCGCGAACACCGCTGCCTGACTGCTGCCAGATAGTTTGACTTGTCTGCGCGTCTCGCTGGCAATTGCGGAAATTAGCACGTCCTGTTTATCGGTGATCCACGTCGCGGCGACCTCGTCAATGCCGCCTTCCAGAAATGCCGAATTAATAATCTGCATCGCCTCGTCTTGCTCGCCCTCAACTCGATTGCTGCGCCCTGCTTGCTGCTCCCCCGCGGGAAGCGCGCCAGCTGGCCACTGCGGCGCAGCGTAATTCTCCTCCGCGGCTTCGGGCTTCATTGCTTCAACATTCGCCCATCCAGCGACGGCGCTGTCACTTGGGCCGTTGCCGTTTAACCTCCAAGCGCGGCTAATCTCCGCGACGCCCCCCGCCTGCTCATCGACGACGCGGGCGGCCCTCATCTGATATACGTTCCCCGTGCCTTAGCTCCCCCACGTGCCAATTAGGACGCAATCCCGCCACGGGGTCGAACACCCCTGCGAAGGGGCCCCAGCGGGCCCACATGACATGCGCCTTCGCCGACCAGCGCCCAGATTCATCAGTGGTCGCTTCGCGTGTTATCCAAACCCCAATTGCGGACATGCGCTTCTTCCTCTTCGCGCCCATCATGTTCCCTCTTGTCAATGACGTCTCATGTGACCTGAGCCGATACCAATCTCGCCTGTGCCAAGCAGCATGCCTAGGTTATTCTTTTAATAAAAAAAATTGCGACTCGCGCTCTGCATCCGGCGCTCCGCGGTTCGCGATCGGCGTCGCCGCGCGCATTGACGCGTCATCCGCAACACCCAGGGGCGGCTCCAATTTCAACGAACCTTGCCCTTTTTTACGGCTAGTCCCCTCGCCTGGCGAGGTTTGATTTGAACTCTGTCTGCCTGCGCCGGAGCCGACGGTACGGTTGCAGCCACCCTCGGCTGCACTTCATCACCCATGGCTTTAGGGTTTGGCTGCCAGGGCAGCCCCTCTGCTACATTCACCCCACCACAACATCACCTTTCTCCCACACCCCACTTGCGTCGACACTCTGGCGAGCGGTGGGCGACTTATCCAGGGTCTGGCCCCGACAATGAGTTCCCGGCGCATCTCGCGCACGCGCACCCGTCATCAGACAACTCCTGACTCGCATTTGAGCCCCAACGCGCATCTGCCTTTCGCTCTAGCTTTGAGATGCACGACGCGCTCGCCAATTTCAGGCAGCGGCCCTCGGAAGGCGCTCCGACATGCTGCAGGAGTTATCTTTCCATCGTAACCGATGGTGAATTCGTTGATCGGCGATGAGGCACGCGACGCCGCCCGTGGCATTTGGCGGCGGCGCTCCGCAAGTTCGGTCGTTGACATCGAGCTTAGAGCCCACAGCGCTCGCGCGCCGCCGCCCGCCCCTCATTGTTTCTGGCCGCCCACCCAAAATCATCACTGGCCGCGGAGTCACCCGCGGGGCCTAAACGCACTCCCACTGACAACGCCGCCGACGACCTCGCAGGCTCCCTCCACGCGGTCAAAGACGATTCAACGTCACTCTTGCGCAATACTTCCCCGCGGCCGGCGAGTGAAATCACATCGCCCGCCACGTCGGTCGGATGCCTGACCGCCCCCCCCTCGGCCAGAACTCTGCCCCAGATAGCTCCGTTCCCCCTGCGGCACACAAGCCGGGGATACCCCGACTCGACTTCTTCCCGCGATTCGCATTTACCCTTTGCGATCAGCCTCTCCAGCCACGCACGCGTCTTCTATTTCTCTCACGCCACTTCCGCCCCCTCCACTCGCGTTGACTTCCTCTGTTCCTTTAGCGACGCCCATGGGGCCAAATGAGGGGGGCTCGCTGCAAGGAGCCCCTGCCTCGGAAGATCCTTCTCGCCGCCCACCTCGCCGACCAGCGGCATGGTGAATTGAAATGTCCCGCCACGCGCAGTGGGCGCCGCTCTCTTGCCTGAGGTTTTTGTTCAAGGGGGCTGCGCGATCGACATGTCTGCCCCGGTCCAACACGATCCTGCCACCTGCTTACAATTTCTCGCGCTTTCCTCACGTCAGCGATTGCCAGCAGGACTGCGACATCATCTCCCACTTGACTTCGCCGTTGAACAATGCGTTTTCACGGTGCTGTATCATCGCGCCGCTGGCCGCACTGCAGCGCCTTCCGTTCTTTGAGGCCTCCTCTTGTTTACATGGGAAGTGGGCGCGAACGGCGGGCGGTCCAAAAGTGTTGTAGATTCCCGAATTCACGATTACTACCACTGTTCCCGCGCTCGGTTCAGGACCGCCACCCGGCACGGCGTTCGCCCCATTCGATCGGATACCAACCTCGGCTAAGCCCGCTTTACATCCAAGTGCCTCAGAGTAGCCATTCACCAAACACTTCAGTCCTGAGCACCTCATCCGTTGCCCCATGCCGCGCGCCGTCTTTCTCACCCTTGCTGGAGCCTCCCAGGGGCTCTCCGGCGGGGCTGGATGTTCCAGATTTACCTCGTAACATCCGGAATCTATTTCTGGCTGTGGTTACCCGACGTGGTATCCGCTTTGGCCACCGTACGTCTGGCCCACCTCATCTGCACTCGCGGTGCACTAAGCTGCTATCTGCCCTTTTTTGCCCGCCGCATGTGTAAGATTCTCGCCCACCCACAGGCACGTGCCCGTTACCACAGGGCTCACCACCAATCAGGTACGCTGTTTTACCTGATCCCTTGTGCCCTCCGCAGTTTCCTTTCCTGTGCCCTTTCGACCCGTCTGGATAACTTTTACCGATGCCTGTGTTATTGCCTTTTACATGTGGCTTTGCATTCCAGGATTACGTGGCCCGTTCTGCCGCACTTATAGCACGTCATGTTGTCTCCCCCTTGTCCTTCGTCAACTGCATCCACATCCCCGTCTCCCCAGCTCTGTCCTTCATTCCGCCCATGATATCCGCCATCCGCTGCAGGCCACCAGCTAGCCCCATCATCGCACTCCTCTTGGTATCCTCCCGTGTAAGTACCCGATGTATCGCGCTCTTCCTCGTTGCTGAGTTCCCCAATTTCCATGGCATCGCCATGCGGGGTATCGGTGTCCGACCGCTTCCTACGCGCCCATTCCTCGCATCTGAGGCACAAATTCTGATATGACTCAGTGGTAAATGAATCAAGTGTCTTGCAGCAGCCCAGCTGTCAGTCATCAAACCGGTATGCTGCGCGCGGCTTGTAGGAGAGCCGTTATCTTGAAGGGGAGAGGCAGTTCATCGGATTTAACGAGTTTCTAAATTTACACCAGCGCGCTCGGGGCCCATGGCTGGGGCTCATCTTGGCTGGTAAGGTTACCCCAGCTACCGCGGAATACCTCTTGTGAATTCTCATGGAGGCGATTCATCCTTCACCCTCCCTTAGGCCGTGCAATTAACACCGTGCAGTGATGCTTTCCAATCCTTTGTGAATACGCACCACAGGTCCTCGTCCAGTTTACTGATCTCGTCCATGTCCAGGGTGCCCTCTTCTTCCCCTTGGTTGTCTTCGCTTTGTGTTTCTAGCCTGGCCCTGTTATACTCTGCGGTTGTTATTCGTCCGCTCAGCATTGTTATGGTATCTCTTTCCTCGCTGGGTCCTGGAACCGCTCCCACCAACTGTTTCCGATATTATAGTGGATGCCTTGAGCGCCTTGCGGCTGCCGTTGTTGACCTGCGCCCGTGCATTGAGTAATCGCTGGTTCCACTGACGGAACGCTGTCCTGTCCCCGCTGAAGCTTTTGAAAGACTGGACGCCGTTGGACTCGCTCATGGGCATTTGGGGCCTGTTGCCCCTGCTCGGCTCAACTGCACCAGCGTTCTGCGCGAGTTCCGCGCTCGTGCTCATTTCCTCTCAGAGACTGTTCCAACACAGCCACTATCTACTTCGCAATTACAGTTTCTGTGTCGTGCCTGCTCTCGCAGACGATTATGTTCAGTACTGCTGCGTTGGATCCACCAAACAGGTTCTCCAATGACATCACGTGAACAATAGATAGATCTTGATTACCTGTGCGTTCTTGCTCCTCCATGTAACTCGCCATTGCACCGTGATCAGCCTGAGAGCCCGCCTTGACGAACTCGTAGTCTCCTTGTCGGTTAGCCGTTTGGCAGTCGACCCCCAATTGGTGAGGTGATACTCGATCCACTCCTGTCTTGTATGTGGGTATTCCGACTCCTGGTCTCGCTGCCATGACTGCGCTCCGCTAATATGCACATTCGGCAGAACGATGGTTCATGATAAGCGGGCACAGAAGGAGTACACAAGTAGTTATCCTGCACCGATGCGAGGCGGTTTTATACATCTCGCGCCAAACGCCGGCAGTTGGACGGCAACTGGGTGCCTGTCATCATCATCATAACCAGCAGCAGCAGCAACAGCAGCATCAGCAGCATCAGCATCAGCATCATCATCTCATCATCATCAGTATTATCATCAGCAGCATCGTCACCATCACCAGCAGCATCATCATCCTCATCAGCAGAGGCATCGTTGTCATCATCACCATCCTCATCCTCCTCCTCCTCCTCATCCTCATCCTCATCCTCATCCTCCTCATTCTCCTCATCCTCATCCTCATCCTCCTCCTCCTCACTCTCCTCATCATCAGCAGCAGCAGCATCCTCCCCTGCAGCAGCAGCAGCAGCAACAGCAGCACGGCAGCGGCAGCGAGGCGCCCAACCGAACGGGCGATCCTGCCGCAGGCGCTCCTCCTCCCGCGCCCGGCGCTCCAGCTCCCAGCGCAGCTCCTGGCGGGCGGGGGGGGGAGCTGGGACCAGGGAGGAGAGGGAGGGAGGGAGGGAGAGAGGCAGCGAGGGAGAGGGAGGGAGGGAGGGAGGGAGGGAGCGGATGGAGGGGGGGAGGAAAAGGAGGAGGGAGCACACCACCTTCGATGGGCCCCTGCTGCTGCTGCACTGCTGGACGGGCCGCCCTCGCAACGGCGAAGCCCTTTCCCTGATCGGGAGACCTCGTGCCCGGCTCTCGAGGCCGCCCCCCTGTTGGAGGCGGACATCACCCCACGCCAGGCTGTCGCGGGCGCTGCAACCTCGGCCTGCGGGCCTCGAGGCGGGGGCAGTGCTGCATAGATGGCTGCCCGCGCACCGGGCAGTGCAGAACTCCCCTCGGCGCGGCCAGGTGGTGCGAGGGGTGGCACGACTCGGCGAGGGGGCGGGGCTCCACAAAGCTCAGTTGACCCGAGGTCGTCGGGGGCCCCCCCACCCAGTCCCGCTCGATGCCGGCCCACGCCTCTCGGGGGAGGGCCTGCGCACGCTGCCGAACTACACGCCTGGGCCTGCAGTGCGAAGTCCAGAAGTCGGCCAACTCGCCTCTGAGGCTAAAACTTCGGGCACGCATGTCGCAACGCTGAGCAAAGTAAAGCGAAGTTCCTCCGAAGAAGCTTGTGGCCAAAATCTCGCAACCTGCAAACCCTCTCAGAGAGACTGGTCGAGTACCCGCGAACGCGTCGAGTCCCACGAGCACCTCGCTCGCAATCTGGGGTGAACAAAACCGCACGCTGAACCGCAGACAGCCGTCGCAGAACCTGGCCTGCGAAGGGCTGTGCCACACCAACTCAACCTGACTGCGCCCGCTCCGCAGCCCAATCGGCGAAGCGATCTGCAGCCTGACCTGACAGCGACCAGGCTTCTGATCTGCATGCAGTATAAGTTCAAATCGGAGGATCATAGATCCTCGGTTCTCCAGCCCTCCCTCGGCTACACGCAAGAGTGACCCTGGGTAAGAGTGACCTGTGGTGCGCGGCTTTTGGGGGGCCGCGGGGAGACCAAACCAGGGCGCGCAAGCCGCTGCTACCGCGTCGTTTTCAGCCATCTGAGGACCCATCCGTGCCCGCACCAAAGGTCACTCCGGCGAGAGGTCCCTCTTACGTCTAGTCGACTCCCCCCCGTCGGCCTCTATCTTGGCCTGCTGCTGCGAGATGACGAAATCCTTGCCCCCGCCCTCTCGCTCGGAGAGCTGGCGCGCCTCGGCCGCGCCAGCGCGGAACGCTGCGCTGCGAGCGGCCGCCGTCGCCGCCGCCGTCATCCAGCCTGCCTTTTGCCTGCCTCCTGCCTGCATCCTGCCTCCGGCCAGGAACCTGTACTTAGCTCCTGTTCCTCCTCCTCCTCCTCCTCCTCCTCCTCCTCCTCCTCCTCCTCCTCCTCCTCCTCCTCCTCCTCCTCCTCCTCCTCCTCCTCCTCCACGTCCTCACCAAACCTCTGACTTCGTGCTATTTTTCAGCAACGGGGACCGCTGTCGAACCTAAAGACAACCAGGAAGCGAACCAGGACGAACAGAAAACAGGGGGTCAGCAGTTTTAAGACCGACGTCACGAACACGTGAGAGGAGGGAGAAAAAGAGGGAAGTATGGATGAGGGAGCAGGAAAGTGGGTGGAGAGTCGAGGGAGGGGAGAGGCAGGGAGGGAGGGACGGAGGGAGGGAGAGTGGATGGCTGGGAGGGTCTGAGGAGCATGAGCATGCAGGCAGGGAGCAGGGAGGGAGAGTGGGCGGATGGGAGGGTCCGAGGAGGAAAAGAAGTCGCTCTCCTTCCTCTTGGCCGTTGGATCGTGTTGAAACGAATGTGCGCGGAGCGACGGCGAGAGCTCACTTTTGAAAGCGGCCCGCCATCCATCCTTTTGTTTGCTGGAGCACTTGTAGGCGAATGTGCCCGACACCCGGGCGAGACCTGCATGTCAAGACCATTCGCCCACTGCCCTAGTGATTGTTGGAAGCATCTGAGCCGACTGTGCCCAGAAGCTGGGGCAAGATCCGACGATTGAAAACGACGCGCCCTCAGGCCCTGGTGACTGCTGGTAGCTTTTAGTGCGAATGTGCGCCGCGCTAGGGCGCGAGCCACATCTTGAAAAAGCCCCGCCCTTCATCCATGTAACTTTGGGGGCTTCTGCGCCTCGGGATCACGAGCCTTTCTGCCTCGGACGCAACGCCCGCACCTCCCCCATCGCCCTGCCGACACGCCCAGTGGCGCGACGAGGAGGAGCTGTTCATAAGTTTGTGGATGCCATGACAATGGACACTCTAACAATCCTATCATTGAATTAAAAAGTGCTTACAATATGTACAACATGTTCTAAACATGTTTCAAACATGTTACTACATATTTGACCATGTTTGACATATGTTTGGACATCTGGAAATTATTTGGCAGCATGCTTCCTATCCATTAATCGACTTCCACAATCATCAGGACGAGGGATGGAGGATGATGGAAGAGAAGGAAGAGGCAGAAAAAACAGGAGGACGAAAAGGAGGAGGAGGAGGAGGAGGAGGACGCTCTCCATACAGGGGGGACCCGGCAGAGGGAGGGGACAGGAGGGGGGCGACGGGGGTTGGTCGTCGCACCATCGGCGGTCGTGGGCGTCGTGGTCGACGCGTTCGTGGTCCATTCGCTTGCCGCGGCCGCAGCCGTGGCCGTCGTCAAAGAGGCGTCGCCGAAGCCGCGACCCGCCCGGCAACCGCCGCAATTATCGGCGCGGGCGCCGCCGAGCCTCCCCGCGCGGCGGTGGCAGCCCAGAGGGGAACTGCCAGCCTAACGCCAGGCAAGTGCGCTCAGCAGCATCTCGGCACTACCCCATGTGCAGGGCTCGAGGAAACCGCGGGGCCGGAACCAGCTGCAAGCAGCACGGACTTCGCACCCCCCTTTGTTCCAATACCCCAGGAGAGCCCAGAATCGAATCGATACAGCGGGCCGGCGATCACAACGAATCGGATCGGCGGAAATCGGCAGCCGAGTCGGAAAAAGTCGAATCGGCGGAGGCCGGCAGGTTAGCAGGCCCCTGCTGAGAGATCGGAATCCAAATCGGAATAGTGGCTCCCCTCCCCCTTCTCCTCCTCCTCCTCCTCCTCCTCCTCCTCCTCCTCCTCCTCCTCCTCCTCCTCCTCCTCCTCCTCA
>CAUYUJ010008155.1:0-42023 GCA_963575745.1 Prorocentrum cordatum | reverse complement strand
CTCCTCCTCCTCCTCCTCCTCCTCCTCCTCCTCTTCCTCCTCGTCGTCACATCAATCATCGACCACCGATCCTCGACCCTGCTCCTCCTCCTCCTTCTCCTCCTCCTTCTCCTCCCACTTGTTTGCGCAATGCCGCCGCGCCCATCAGGGGCACCCAGCGCGCGCGCAGTTAAACACTCAATTACGACGCGCCCTTCGTTTTCTCTTGTTTTGAGCGTTCGTTCGCAGGCCGACGCGCATCGCGCAGTGCCAGATTTCATCGTCTGGAGATGTCCATAATGGAAGACGTACGCCAGAGCCTATGTTAAATTGGAAATCCAGTCGACCACCGTTGAAGGGCTTGATTTAGTTTCCAGGCCAAGATGGCTATTTCTGTATTGTGGACAAGACAGAACTCCCCACGCGCGCGCGTGGGGAGTTCCGCATTGTCCATATATTAGGAAACATGCCCCACATCCCGGCCACCGTTAATGAAGGCTCAGCGCCGGCCCCTGGCACCCCGCTGGGGTCGCGGAGGGTGCGAGGGAGGGCGGGGCAGCAGCGGCGGTGACCGGGGCGTTGAACCAGGCTGCGCCTGCTGGGCGGAAGGGCGGTTGGTGGAAGAGAGTCGGGCCAGCAAGATGCGCCTCGTGAGAGGGGGCCGCAGAGAGATCGCTCTCTCCCCTGCGCGGGGCGGCCCCGAGGCAGGGGGGTGACCGCTCCAGCAGCCCCATCTCCCTCGGAAGCTCTCGGCTGCGCTGGCGAGGGCAATGGCGCCAGCGATCCCGGCTGTGTTGCGAGGGCGTCGTCATCGAAGTTCTCGGCTGCGCTGGCGAGGGTGATGGCGCTGGTGATCCAGGCAGTGGCGAGGGTGCTGGCGTCGAAGCTCTCGATTGTGCTGGCGAGGCTGATAGCGCTCGAGATCCAGGCTGTGCCGACGAGGATGTTGGCGTCGAAGCTCTCGGTAGCGCTGTCGCGGATGCAGGCGTCGGTGCTTCCCGTTGAGCGGCGCCAGCGGCGCTGGCGGTGCTGGCGCCGCCAGCGGCGTCCGCGGCGCCAGCCTCGCGCTCGCAGCCGCTCCATCAGTGCAGCCCGCGGCGCAGGCGGCGGCCGCGGCACTGGCGGCGCCCGCGGCGCAGGCGGCGCCAGCGGCGCTGGCGGCGCATGCGGCGGCCGCGGCGCCCGCCCGCGGCGCCCATGGCGCCCCCAGTGGCGCCCGCGGCGCCAGGGCCGACGCCAGCAAGCGCGCCGTCCGCCGCCGCCACCGACAGCGCGGCCCCGGCAGCGGCGGCAGCAGCGGCGTCCGCGGCCGCAGGGCTGGCGAGCGCCGCGGCAGCGCAGGTCGCCGCGGCGGCCGCGGCCGCAGCCGCAACGCCAGCGGCGGAGGCGGCGGCGGCGGCGGGCGATATGGCGGCGGTGCGTGCCATGGCAGCGGCGGTCGCCGCGGCGCCGCCGCCACGGCTGGCCGTGGCGACCGCCTCGGCAGCCACGGACGTCGCGGCCGTCGTGGCGGTGGCGCCGGCCAGGGTCGCTCAGGCCCAGCCGGCGGCCGGCGGCGCCAGCGGGCCGCGGGTCCAAGCGGCGTCGCCAGACGGCGGCAGGCCAGGAGGTGCTGCGGCGCTGGCGGCACGGCCGGCGGCTGCGCGCCGCTGCCGCCGCCGCCGCGCCGCGGCGGACTCCTATCCGCGCCGGGCCAGAACGCGCGCTTGAGCCAGTGGCGTGCTCGAGCCCAGACGGCCTTGAGTCAAGGCTACGAACACACACGCACACGGACACGCACACACGCAAACACAAACACACACACACAAACACACACACACACACACACACACACACGCACACGCACGCATGCACGCACGCACGCACGCACGCAAGCACACATGCACACACGCGCACACACGCGCACGCACACATGCACATACGCACGCACACGCGTACACACAAGCACACACATACCCACACGCACACACGCACACACGAACACACACACACACACACACGCGCACACACACGCTCGCATACACGCACGCGCGGACGTACGCACACGCGCACACACACACGCATGCACTCACGCACACACACAAGCACACACATCTGCACGCACACACGCACATACGCACACACGCACACACGCAGACACACACACACACACATACACGCACGCGCACACACACACTTGTGGCGGTCGTGTCTCACGTGCAGCGTCGAGGTGGAGTACCCGACGCACACGCACACACACACACACACGCACACACACATACACACACAGACACACGCACACACGCTCACACACAGGCACGCACACACACACACACACACACACGCACACACGCACAAGAGCACACACACGCACGGAGACGCACGCACACACACACACACACACACACCTGCACACACACACACACACACACACACACACACGCACGCACACACGCACACACACACACACGCACGCACGCACACGCACGCACGCACGCACGCACACAGACACATATTCACACACACACACAACCGCACACACACAGAAACAAGCACGCACACACAACACGGAGACGCACTCGTACTTACGTACATAATACGTATGAGCACGCCTGCTCGCGTAAACTTGCGGGTACGTGTGCCAGTGCGTCGGGCCACTTTCGATGGGTCATTCTGTGAAAGCCGTGTGCGATTCGGAATGGGCAGCCAATCCGTGCGCGCTAAGGGTTCCCTGGAATTTGCAGGCCAACGCTGCGGTCTTTCTCTCAGGAGGGGAAAAAAACACACAGACACAATTAATCGTCGATTCTCCAGCAAATACGGGGAAATATGGGAAGTGGGGGGGAAGAGAAAAACCCAGAAACTATGAGAACTTGTTGGGAATTATCTTACTTGTGTGTATTTATTTGTGTGTCCTTGTGCCCCCTCATTCTCTTCTATGCAATGCAGGCCTCTCCGCGCGCGCCTCGCGCTGCAGGACGCACGACAGCCGCCGAGGTGACGCGGGCCACCCGACATCTGTGGAAACCATTCCATCGGACTCCTTCGGGTTCTCTTGGGCTTCTCAGGGCGTGAATTACCTGCCCCGCTTTCGCTTCCAGGCAAAACCAGGTCGTACCACGCGCCTCCGCGTCAAGCGGCATGACCGGTGCAGGCCGTAGTTTGGCATCGCTTGGTATCTCTTGGAAGCGAGGGTGGTCAAAAGCGGGGTAGGTTTGTTTGCCCCCTAGTTTCCAAAGGTTCCTGCAGGATTCCTCCATATCCCCTCAATTCCCGCGGCTCCCACGCGATGCCTCAGGACCCTTTCGGAGGCCTGTGGGTTCATCGCAGTTTCCACGGTTCCACGGCATGCCTTTTGGAGTTTCCGTGATATGGACATCAAATGGCGCGCGCCGAGGAAACGTGAATAAAGCATATGTGAAGACGAATGTATTTGGCAATCTGAAGATACAAACACGAAAACGACATTTCGCGCGAAAATTGCTAGTTACGAAAAGCTGAAACGAATAGGACAAACAAGCTACAAGTTTCGTCATGTCGTGGAGCAGGGCCGATCGGAGGGAGGTTAGTGGTGTTGGGGGAGACGGAGGAAGAGGGAGAAGGATGACAGAGGAGGCGAAGCGGGTGGCACTGCCACCAGCCTGAGCCTGTGGAGGAGGAGGACTAGGAGGAGGAGGAGGAGGAGGAGGATGAGAGGAGGAGGAGGAGAGGAGGAGGAGGAGGAGGAGGAGGAAGAGCCGCGTCAGATTGAACAGTGATGGGCTCGCTTCGTTCTGCTGTACGGATCGTTTGTTGTTTCTCTCGGCCGCTCCGTGGGTTTTTCGTTGCCGTCGCGTTTTCTGTGGTTCCTAACTGCGTCTCCCAGCTTGCCGCTCGTCGAACGGCTTGTTGTGAATGTTGCCCTTGTTCATCCTGGTAATGGTGGCGGTCACTACACCTCCTCCCCCTCCTCCTCCTCCTCCTCCTCCTCCTCCTCCTCTCCTCCTCCTCCTCCTCCCCTCCTCCCCCTCTCCTCCTGCTCCTCCTCCTCTCCATCCTCCTCCTCTCCTCCTCCTCCTTCTCCTCCTCCTCCTCCTCCTCCTCCTCCTCCTCCTTCTCCTCCTCCTCCTCCTCCTGAGTCCCGCACACACTGCACGCGCGCTTTTGGCAGCAAGCGCTTGGGCCCACGCCCCCCTCGAGCGTGCAGGTGCCCTCGCGGCGGGTCCCCCGCGCACGCCCACCGCCGGCATGGCGACGGCAGGCGAACGAGGACGACGAGGACGACGAGAACGACGACGCCGCAAACTGGAGGAGGAGGAGGAGGAGGAGGAGGAGGAGGAGGGGGAGGAGGGGGAGGAGGCGGAGGCGGAGGAGGAGGAGGGGGAGGAGGAGGAGGTGGAGGACGACCATAACTCTGGATGTGTGGAGGCAGAGTAGCGCCAGCGTTCGGTGCAGTGGGACGCTCCGCATTCCCGCCGGAACGCCCTTCGGTCAAGTGCCTGCGTTCGACGGCGTGCGTGCCATGCGATGGCGCCAATGCGCTCACCGATGGCAAGCAAAAGCCCCCGCCCCAGACTCAACGACCCCACGTCTCCCGTCCGGCGGCTGAGCTTAAGTCGGGCCTGTCCCTTTACAGGGTGAAGATTCAAAAATAGTGAAAAACAGTCTGGGGACCATCTTTTGACTATTTTTGGGCATCTCTTGAGTATGTTTTGGCTATCTTTTACTTTTCGTCCAAAATCCCACCGTAGGGGGACATGCCCGACCTGAGGCTGAGCCCATTGGACCGCCGAGTTGGCCTTGGATGGAGCCTGCCCGGCTGCCGAGCGGGCTGGCCTCGCACCACCCCTGCCGGAGCCGAGAGGGCACCCCACCGGCACCCCGCATCTCGGAGTTGGCGCGCGACCGCGCCGCCAGGGAGTGCGAAATGTTGCGAAGTAATCGGAAACTGGGACAGATACACTACCAGTGGCTGGCTGTTTTTCAATCCTAGGATTTCTTGAGGGTCGAGGACGACGCCGGGGTGGTCTGGTGTATACTTTTTCCCCCGAGGCCCCGGGAAGACAACGAAAAATGGATACGCCAGGGCCCCGTATACACCAGGATCCGCTCTCCCGTGCAAATTCCAACGCAGGGCTGGAAGAAGCGTCGGTGTATAGAGTTCGATTCCCTAAATAAACGCCCGCTCCTGCGAGGGGCTGGTCGCTTCCCGCCAGCCCTGAAGTACGGCGGGCGACCGGGGGGGCGCGTGTCGATGTCTTGTTGCCTGGCCCCGGCATGGTCTTGTATTGCGAAGTCCTGACGGCCAGTGCTTACGACCCTGAAGGGGGACGACGATGACGACGACATGCGACGATGACGACGACGACGACGAGGACGACGACGACGACGACGACGACGACGACGACGACGACGACAACGCTGACGTGGGTCAGAGTCTTCAGGGATGCTTCTCGGGGTCTCTTCTCAACGATCTCGGGGGCCTCTGGGAGGCAGTTTGGGAGCCTCTTGGGAACCACCCGGGGGCCTCTCGGGAGACTCTTAGGGGCCTCTGGGTGCTTCCTGGGGGCCGTCTTGGGGGCCTCTTGGACCGTCTTGGGGCGATCTTTGGGGCCTCTTGGGCCGTCTCGGAGCGTCGGGAAGCCGAAAGGCGAGAAGGCAAACATCTGCCAAAAAACCAAAGGAAGTCAATGAAGTTTGCCTCGTGGGAGTGCTCGTGGAGGCCTCGTGGACTTGGAGGCCTCTTGAGCTGTCAGGGGACCATCTTGCGTCGTGGACCGATCGTTCGGCGATTCGGAGCCCTCTTGGACCGTCTTTGGAGCCTCTTGGGGCACCCTTGGCCCGTCTTGCGGCTTTTTGGGGCTCCGGGAACCCCCGGTGGGGATTGCATTCTGACCCGGGACCCTCTCGGGACCCCCCTGTGGACCCCCCTGGCAAGAGAGGGATCAGAGCGAAGGGGCTCCTTCTTCGACTCAACTACGACGTTCTTCAACTTGCTTGTTCCTTAGATTTCTTGGGAGTGACCACGACGACGACGACGGCGGCGGTGGCGACGACGACGACGACGACGACGACGACGACGACGACGAAAACGGAAAAGCGTCTCACGCACGCCGCAGGGTCGGCGGCTATCGCATCCAGCGGAACCCCTGCGGCCGAGCGGGGTCCCCCGGGGAAGCCAGGGCGGGGGCCGGGGACGGAGGGCGGGGAGGAGCTGCCCGCCCTCTCCCCCCGACCCGCAGGAGGGCCGCCGCTCGGCCCGGGAGAGCCCGTGGCTCGTCAGGGCCGCCGACCGCGCCGCGCCGCCGGCGCCCTCGCCGAGCGCGTGCCGGGACCGCCTCCCGGGCGTTCGGTCGGGTGTCTCCAGAAGTGCCCTAGGCCCAGGGTGCCCCCAGGATGTGCAAGGAGGCCCCCACGGCCTCCAGTCGAGCAGCGGCGGAGCGTCCCGTGGCTCGCCTTCACTTCGGGCCCGGCAGAGAGTGTTCTAGGAACCTATTGTGGTCTGCACGAGCTGTTCTTGGAACATTTCTGGCGAGGCCGTCTTGTTTTAACACGTCGGGCCTATGTTAGAACAACGTTGCTTTTGTTTTTCGAACACTTCTGGGTTCTAAGAACATCTCGTGGTAGGCCTATCGGAATGCCGGGACGGTCGGTCCCTGCTCAATCCAGAGCACGCTTCACGAGGTCTGGAGGGCCCCAGGGGGCTCCAGAATCCGGCCAGAAGTGTTGGGGGCACCCTGGGCCAGAGGCACCTTTCTAGCACCCCCCGATTCGGAGGCGACGACCGGGGCGACCAGCCCAGGGATCGCGCAGGAGCTGCACGCTCTCGCCGGGGGAGCGCCGCCGACGCTCTGGGCCGCCGGCGCCCCCGGAAGCACGCGTGCAGTGCTCCCCCCTGCGGCAGGGGCGCCCGCGCCCTCGCCTCCGAGCCGTGCGCCGTCGTCCGTCGGTGGCCGTCGCCGTCGCTCGTCTGCGCCGCTGCGCCTCCTCGTCGGCCGCCGGCCGCCGGCCGCCTTGCGGTGGCCGCCTGCGGCTCGTCGTCCGTCGCTGCGCCTCGCCGCCGGTCGTCCGAGGCGGCGGTGGTCGCCGGCCGCCGATCGCCTTCGTTGCCGCCCCCGGGTCGTCGGCCGTGGGCGGTGGGGCCGTCGGCCGCCGCCCGTCGCTCGTGGTCCATCGGTGCGCCTCGCGGTCGGCCCTCGGCCGCCGCGAGGCGGCGACGACGAGGAGGACGACGACGAGGACGACGAGGACGGCGAGGACGACGGCGACGACCAGGACGAGGAGGACGGCGAGGACGGCGAGGAGGACCACGACAATGATGACGACGACGACGACGACGACGACGACGACGACGACGACGACGACGACGACGACGACGACGACGACGACGACGACGGCGCCCAGGAGGCCTTGCCGTCGGCGGCTGTCGCGTGTTTTGGTCGGCCGCCGTCACCGTCGCCGTCGGCCGCCGTCGTGTGTTTGGTCGGCCGCCGGCCGCCGTCGCCGTCGCCGTCGTCGTCGTCCTCGTCGTCGTCGTCGTCGTCCTCGTCGTCGTCCTCGTCGTCGTCGTCCTCGCCGTCGTCCTCCGCGTCGTCGTCCTCGCCGTCGTCGCTGGCGTCCTGCCCCTGCGCCCTGGCCTCCAGAGGCCCGCCGCGGCGCGCTCCGAAGGGACAAGCGACCCGGTGCCGGGCGCAGCCCAGGGGGCGGCCTCGGCCCACGGCGGCCCTGACTGTTCCAGGGAGGCCCACGGAGGGGAGCCTGAGGTTCTGATGTTCCAGCCTACTTTGGCCTTGACCGCGAGAAATACAACCCGAAGCTGGAGGGTTGTCCCGTGCCGGGCCCTGGGAGGCGATGCTCGTTCGGCACGGTTTCTATGCCTGTCTGGGCGCTCGAGATTATCTCTGGGACGTGGCTCTGAAGTACGATGGGAGCAACACATGAGCCTGAGGGCCTCAGCGTTGTGCGGGGAGAGCTCGCGGCACCCTGCAGGCCAGGATCGCTCATGGCAACCTCCGGTCGGGGACGGGAAGCTGGTTGTGGGCTGTGTGGCCGCGACGAAGCCGCCCGGCGGTCCCCGGAGGCCGTCGAAGCTAAAGGTGGTGCGAGAATGCCGACGACCGACATTCTCCACGCTCGCTCCAAGGAGCCCCCGTGGCTAGCAAGGGTACAAGAGCGTACAGGCGCTTCTCCATGCCAGCCGCAGGAATGTTGCTGGTAAGCGGAAACGATTGCTGGTAGGCGTCCCCAGAGGACCACCGGAGAGGCCCGAAGATGCCCAGGTATTGGAAGCAGGGCCGGCCGTCCTGCCGCTGCTGGCAGGGCGTCGGGGGGGGGGGAGGGTGTCAGACCTCCTCCCCGGAGAGCAGGAGCCAGGCGAAGGGCCCCACCGCATGCACCTGTGAGCATCGCCGTTGCGGGTACCGCCCTCGGTGGATTGCCCCAAGGGGCCACAGAGCGTGTGCCGAAACTGGGCGGGGACGCACGTGGGCACAGCCATTGGGGCCTGCGGTGGAGCTCCCTATGGGGCCGCGGAGCGTGTGAGGGGTGTGCCGAAATGGAGCTGGGCCCGCAATGCTAACGTCGCCGCTGGGGCCTTCGGCGGGGCCCCCATATGGGGCCACGAAGCGCGTGAGGGGCATGCCGAAATGGGCGGGGTGGACGCATGCGACCGTCGCCTTTAAGGCCTTCGGCGGGGCTCCTTATGGGCCCACGAAACGCATGAGGGAAATGCCGACATGGGCTGGGGGTGACGCATGTGCTCACAGCCAGTGGGGCTTTCGGTGCAGCTCCCTATGGGGCCACGAAGCGCTGTACTGGGTGGCGCGGGACGAATGTGGTCGCAGCCATTGTGGCCTTCGGTGCAAGTCCCAATGGGGCCAGGAAACGCCGTACTGGGTGGCGCGGGACGCATGTGGTCACAGCCACTGGGGCCTTCTGTGGAGCTTCGTATTGGGCCACGAAGCGCTGTGCTGGGCGGCGCGGGCGCGTGTGACCACAACCATTGTGGCCTTCGATGCAGCTCCCAATGGGGCCACGAAACGCCGTACTGGGTGGCGCGGGACGCATGTGGTGGTCGCAGCCACTGGGGCCTTCTGTAGAGCTCCCCAAGGGGCCACGAAGCGCCGTAGTGGGTGGCGCGGTACGCATGTGGTCACAGACACTGGGGCCTGCGGTGGAGTTCTATATGGGGCCACGAAGCGCCGTACTGGATGGCGCGGGCCGCATGTGGTCACAGCCATTGGGGCCTTCGGTGGGGCTCCCTGTGCAGCCACGCAGCGCCGTGCTGGGTGGCGCGGGGCGCATGTGGTCACAGTCACATGTGGCCATGTGGGCCTTCGATGGACGCATGTGGTCGCAGCCAGTGGTGCTTTCGTTGGAGCTCCGTATGGGACCATGAAGCGCCGAATTGGGTGGCGCGGGATGCATGTGGTCACAGCTAGTGGGGCCGGCGGTGGCGTTCCCTATGGGGCCACGAAGCGCCAGACTGGGTGGCGCGGGACGAATGTGGTCACAGCCATTGGAGCTCCGTATGGGGCCACCAAGCGCCGTACTGGGTGGCGCGGTACGCATGTGGTCACAGCCACTGGGGCCTTTTGTGAAGCTCCCAATGGGGCCACGAAGCTCCGTACTGGGTGGCGCGGTACGCATGTGGTCACAGACACTGGCGCCTGCGGTGGAGCTCCCTATGGGGCCACGAAGCGCCGTACTGTGTGTCGCGGCCACTGGGGTCTTCTGCGAAGCTCCCTATGGGGCACCGAAACGCCGTACTGGGTGGCGCGGGACACATGTGGTCAACGCCACTGGGGCCTTCGGTGGAGCTCCCTATAGGGCCACGAAACGCCGTACAGGGTGGCGCGGTACGCATGTGGTCACAGCCAGTGGGGCCTTCGGTGGAGCTCCTTATTGGGCCACGAATCGCTGTCCTTGGTGGCGCGGGACGCATGTGGTCGCAGCCACTGGGGCCTGCGGTGGAGCTTCCTATGGGGCCACGAAGCGCCGTACAGGGTGGCGCGGGACGCAAGTGGTCACAGACACTGCGGCCTGCGGTGGAGCTCCCTTTCTGGCCACGAAGCGCCGTACTGGGTGGCGCGGCACGCAAGTGATCACAGCCACTGGGGCCTTCGGTGGCGCCCCCCCCATGGGGCCACGAAGCGCCGTATTGGGTGTCGCGGCCATTGGGGCCTGCGGTGGAGCCCCCTATGGGGCCACGAATCGCCGTACTGGGTGGCGCGGTACGCATGCAGTCAATGCCACTGGGGCCTTCGGTGGAGCTCCCTATGGGGCCACGAAGCGCCGCACTGGGTGGCGCGGTACGCATGTCGTCAACGCCACTGGGGCCTTCGGTGGAGCTCCCTATGGGGCCACGGAGCACCGTACTGGGTGGCGCAGGACGCAAGTGGTCACAGCCACTTGGGCCTTCGGTGGAGCTCCGTATGGGGCCACGAAACGCCGCACTGGGTGGCGCGGGACGCATGTGGTCGCAGCCGCTGGGGCCATCGGTGGAGCTCCCTATGGGGCCACGGAGCGCCGTAGCGGGTGGCGCAGTACGCATGTGGTCACAGCCACTCATGGGGCCACGAAGAGCCGTACTGGGTGGCACGGGGCGCATTTTGTCACAGCAGTGGGGCCTGCGGTGGAGCTCCCTATGGGGCCACGAAGCGCCGTTGTGGGCGGCGCGGCACGCAAGTGGTCACAGCCACGGGGGTTTTTGGTGGAGCTCCCTATGGGGCCACGAAGCGCCGTACTGGGTGGCGCGGAACGCATGTGGTCACAGGTATTGGGGCATTTTTGGTGGAGCTCCCTATGGGTATGGGGCCACCAAACGCCGTAGTGGGCGGCACGGTACGTTTGTGGTAACAGCAACTTGGGCCTTCGGTAGAGCTCGTCACGGGGCCACGAAGCGTCGTATTGGGTGCGGTGCAATGGTGGACATGCGGTGGACAGAGGCAGAATTAGGAGGAGGGGGAGGTGGAGGAGAACAAGGAAGAGGAGGAACGCTGGGCGCCAACCCCCTCAGGAAAAATATCGGAGGCCCCCAAGGGAAAATCATTCGCAGGAGTCAAGGACCTCCCCCCCCGGAAAATTACCCGATGGGTCCAGCTACCCCTCTCCCCCCGCCGGTAACGACAACGTCGCCCACGGCGAATAATGCGGACGAGGACGACGACGACGACGACGACGACGACGACGATGCCGACCACGCCGACCACGCCGACGACAACGACAGCGACGACGACGACAACGACGCCGACGACGACGACGATGACAACGACGAAGGCAACGAAGACGACGATCACGACGACGAAAACTACGAAGACAGCGCCTGCGCCGACGACGAGGACGCCTACGACGACGCCGTCGGCGACGACGACGACGATCGAACCATAGTGGAATGCGATCAAAGCTGGTTCGAGCCCTAGTAGGATTCCCTTCAAGCTGGACTGAGTCTTTGTAGACTTCATTTGAGCATGATCGAACCTTGACCGGATTTTCTTAGAGGTGGAACCAGCCATAGTAGCAGGATCCCATAAGAGCTGGATCGAGCCCTGGCAGGATTTTGTTAGAATCAGAGCTGGGTCGAGCCTTTGTAGGATCCTGAGAGAAGTGGAGCGACTCGTAGCAGGATGTCCATCGCGCGTGTTGGCGCCCTCGCAGGATTCTATCAGAGCTGGACCGAGCCCTAGTAGGAATTGGTTAGAGCTGGATTCAGCCCCATAGCAGTTCGATGCAAGCTAGATCCAGCTACGGTGCTATACTATCAGAGTTGCTTATGGTGAGGTTATTCTACGTCCGGGCTCAAGCATATTTGAATTCTACTAGAGCTGGATCGAGCCCTAGTTGGATTCTATTAGACCTAGATCCAACCATAATCAGACTCGGAGGAAGCTGTATTGATCTTATTTTGGGCTGGATCCAGTAAAGTTGTAATGTTTCTGCGAGCTTGTTCGAAGCCTCAGAAAAATAGCTTGACGAAAGACCCAACCATACGTAGGTGTGAATACCGCAATTGTGGATATATTCTTCGGTGGCGCCCCCGGGCCACGAAACGAGTGAGGGGTGTGCAAAAATGGGGGGGTGGAACCGCATGCGAGCGCAGCCACTGGGGCGCTCGGTGGAGCTCCCTATGGAGCCACGAAGCGTGTGAGGGGTGTGCCAGAATGGGGGGTGGAACCGCATGCGGGCGCAGCCACTGGGGCCTTCGGTGGAGCTCCCTATGGGGCCACGAAACGTGTGAGGGGTGTGCCAGAATGGGGGGTGGAACCGCATGCGGGCGCAGCCACTGGGGCCTTCGGTGGAGCTCCCTATGGGGCCACGAAACGTGTGAGGGGTGTGCCAGAATGGGGGGTGGAACCGCATGCGGGCGCAGCCACTGGGGCCTTCGGTGGAGCTCCCTATGGGGCCACGAAACGTGTGAGGGGTGTGCCAGAATGGGGGGTGGAACCGCATGCGGGCGCAGCCACTGGGGCCTTCGGTGGAGCTCCCTATGGGGCCACGAAACGTGTGAGGGGTGTGCCAGAATGGGGGGTGGAACCGCATGCGGGCGCAGCCACTGGGGCCTTCGGTGGAGCTCCCTATGGGGCCACGAAACGTGTGAGGGGTGTGCCAGAATGGGGGGTGGAACCGCATGCGGGCGCAGCCACTGGGGCCTTCGGTGGAGCTCCCTATGGGGCCACGAAACGTGTGAGGGGTGTGCCAGAATGGGGGGTGGAACCGCATGCGGGCGCAGCCACTGGGGCCTTCGGTGGAGCTCCCTATGGGGCCACGAAACGTGTGAGGGGTGTGCCAGAATGGGGGGTGGAACCGCATGCGGGCGCAGCCACTGGGGCCTTCGGTGGAGCTCCCTATGGGGCCACGAAACGTGTGAGGGGTGTGCCAGAATGGGGGGTGGAACCGCATGCGGGCGCAGCCACTGGGGCCTTCGGTGGAGCTCCCTATGGGGCCACGAAACGTGTGAGGGGTGTGCCCGAATGGGGGGTGGAACCGCATGGAGCTCCCTATGGGGCCACGAAACGTGTGAGGGGTGTGCCAGAATGGGGGGTGGAACCGCATGCGGGCGCAGCCACTGGGGCCTTCGGTGGAGCTCCCTATGGGGCCACGAAACGTGTGAGGGGTGTGCCAGAATGGGGGGTGGAACCGCATGCGGGCGCAGCCACTGGGGCCTTCGGTGGAGCTCCCTCACCACGAAACGTGTGAGGGGTGTGCCAGAATGGGGGGTGGAACCGCATGCGGGCGCAGCCACTGGGGCCTTCGGTGGAGCTCCCTATGGGGCCACGAAACGTGTGAGGGGTGTGCCAGAATGGGGGGTGGAACCGCATGCGGGCGCAGCCACTGGGGCCTTCGGTGGAGCTCCCTATGGGGCCACGAAACGTGTGAGGGGTGTGCCAGAATGGGGGGTGGAACCGCATGCGGGCGCAGCCACTGGGGCCTTCGGTGGAGCTCCCTATGGGGCCACGAAACGTGTGAGGGGTGTGCCAGAAGGGAGGGGGAGGAGGGAGGAGGAAGGAGAGGAGGAGGAAGGAGGAAGGAGGAAGGAGGAAGGAACGCGGGGACCGTCTCTTCAAAACGAGGACTCAACAACACAGGTTGGTTGGGAATCTGAGTGTATTAGAGCTCGAACCAGCCCCAGTAGCAGGATGAGATCAGAGCTGGGCCCAGCCCTACTGGGATACTGCATGGGCGGCGCCGAGTCCTTGTAGGATTCGTTTAGAGCTGCGTCGAGCAGAAATAGGGGTCTGAAGGACTGGAATCAGCTTCAAAAAAAAGTTCCGCTTGGCCAGGCCGAAAGCCTTCGCGTTTGGAGTCTACGGGGGGAACAGGGGGTCCCGTTCGGAGACACCCGAATCGTCAGCGATCAGGATGAACAACTTTCGTAATGGGTGAGTGTGTGAGTTCGATCGAACTTAATCGGATTTGATCAGAGTTGGACCCAGCCTTGGTGGCAGGATTCTGTCTAAGCTGGATCGCGTCCTTAGCATTATTTGAGAGACGGCGTCTGGTGCGGGCGCCAGCGACACGTGCGCCGCCGTTGCTGACGTTGTCCCCGTCGTCGGCGTCGTCGTAGGCGTCGTCGTCGTATTCGTCGTCTTCGTCGCGGTCGTCGTCTGCCGTCGTCTGCCGTCGTTGTCGTCGTCGTCGTCGTCGTCGTGGTGGTGGGCGTCGTCGTCGTCGCCGTCGCCGTCGCCGTCGCCGTCGCCGTCGCCGTCGCCGTCGGCGGCGTCGTTGCATAGTCACCACTAGAGAGCGATTCGTGCTGATGTCCGGAAGCGTTCCATCGGGTGCGCTCGCCTCGTCGCCGGCGCTCCGGCTGCATTCTCTGTATGAGAGCGATATGCTCCCGCTCGAGCGGTGGCTTGAGTGCATAGGTGTGCCTTTGAAGGCCCGGCTATGACGACAACGGTTCCCGTTCGATATGTCTTCACAATTTGTCGTCGTGGTGGTGGTCGTCGGCGTCGTCGGCATCGGCGTCGTCGTTGTCGCCGTCGCCGTCGCCGTCGCCGTCCCCGTCGGCGGCGTCGTTGCATAGTCACCACTAGAGAGCGATTCGTGCTGATGTCCGGAAGCGTTCCATCGGGTGCGCTCGCCTCGTCGCCGGCGCTCCGGCTGCATTCTCTGTATGAGAGCGATATGCTCCCGCTCGAGCGGTGGCTGGAGTGCATAGGTGTGCCTTTGAAGGCCCGGCTATGACGACAACGGTTCCCGTTCGATATGTCTTCACAATTTGTCGTCGTGGTGGTGGTCGTCGGCGTCGTCGGCATCGGCGTCGTCGTTGTCGTCGTCGCCGTCGCCGTCGCCGTCGCCGTCGGCGGCGTCGTTGCATAGTCACTACTAGAGAGCGATTCGTGCTGATGTCCGGAAGCGTTCCATCGGGTGCGCTCGCCTCGTCGCCGGCGCTCCGGCTGCATTCTCTGTATGAGAGCGATATGCTCCCGCTCGAGCGGTGGCTTGAGTGCATAGGTGTGCCTTTGAAGGCCCGGCTATGACGACAACGGTTCCCGTTCGATATGTCTTCACAATTTGTCGTCGTGGTGGTGGTCGTCGGCGTCGTCGGCATCGGCGTCGTCGTTGTCGCCGTCGCCGTCGCCGTCGCCGTCGCCGTCGGCGGCGTCGTTGCATAGTCACCACTAGAGAGCGATCGTGCTGATGTCCGGACAGCGGTTCCATCGGGTGCGCTCGCCTCGTCGCCGGCGCTCCGGCTGCATTCTCTGTATGAGAGCGATATGCTCCCGCTCGAGCGGTGGCTTGAGTGCATAGGTGTGCCTTTGAAGGCTCGGCTATGACGACAACGGTTCCCGTTCGATATGTCTTCACAATTTGTCGTCGTGGTGGTGGTCGTCGGCGTCGTCGGCATCGGCGTCGTCGTTGTCGCCGTCGCCGTCGCCGTCGCCGTCGCCGTCGGCGGCGTCGTTGCATAGTCACCACTAGAGAGCGATTCGTGCTGATGTCCGGAAGCGTTCCATCGGGTGCGCTCGCCTCGTCGCCGGCGCTCCGGCTGCATTCTCTGTATGAGAGCGATATGCTCCCGCTCGAGCGGTGGCTGGAGTGCATAGGTGTGCCTTTGAAGGCCCGGCTATGACGACAACGGTTCCGTTCGATATGTCTTCACAATTTGTCGTCGTGGTGGTGGTCGTCGGCATCGTCGGCATCGGCGTCGTCGTTGTCGCGTCGCCGTCGCCGTCCCGTGCCGTCCCCGTCGGTCGGCGTCGTTGCATAGTCACCACTAGAGAGCGATTCGTGCTGATGTCCGGAAGCGTTCCAATCGGGTGCGCTCGCCTCGTCGCGGCGCTCCGGCTGCATTCTCTGTATGAGAGCGATATGCTCCCGCTCCCGCTCGCGGTGGCTTGAGTGCATAGGTGTGCCTTTGAAGGCCGGCTATGACGACAACGGTTCCCGTTCGATATGTCTTCACAATTTGTCGTCGTGGTGGTGGTCGTCGGCGTCGTCGGCATCGGCGTCGTCGTTGTCGTCGTCGCCGTCGCCGTCGCCGTCGCCGTCGGCGGCGTCGTTGCATAGTCACTACTAGAGAGCGATTCGTGCTGATGTCCGGAAGCGTTCCATCGGGTGCGCTCGCCTCGTCGCCGGCGCTCCGGCTGCATTCTCTGTATGAGAGCGATATGCTCCCGCTCGAGCGGTGGCTTGAGTGCATAGGTGTGCCTTTGAAGGCCCGGCTATGACGACAACGGTTCCCGTTCGATATGTCTTCACAATTTGTCGTCGTGGTGGTGGTCGTCGGCGTCGTCGGCATCGGCGTCGTCGTTGTCGCCGTCGCCGTCGCCGTCGCCGTCGCCGTCGGCGGCGTCGTTGCATAGTCACCACTAGAGAGCGATTCGTGCTGATGTCCGGAAGCGTTCCATCGGGTGCGCTCGCCTCGTCGCCGGCGCTCCGGCTGCATTCTCTGTATGAGAGCGATATGCTCCCGCTCGAGCGGTGGCTTGAGTGCATAGGTGTGCCTTTGAAGGCCCGGCTATGACGACAACGGTTCCCGTTCGATATGTCTTCACAATTTGTCGTCGTGGTGGTGGTCGTCGGCGTCGTCGGCATCGGCGTCGTCGTTGTCGCCGTCGCCGTCGCCGTCGCCGTCCCCGTCGGCGGCGTCGTTGCATATAGTCACCACTAGAGAGCGATTCGTGCTGATGTCCCGAAGCGTTCCATCGGGTGCGCTCGCCTCGTCGCCGGCGCTCCAGCTGCATTCTCTGTATGAGAGCGATGTGCTCCCGCTCGAGCGGTGGCTGGAGTGCATAGGCGTGCCTTTGAAGGCCCACCGTCCCACCACCCCCGTGGGGGGCGTGCCCCTCGAAGCCCGAGGGGCCACGCCCGTGGGAGCAGACCTCGGGTGTGAACGACGCTCGGCTTCCAGTCGGGGGAGCGTAAGACCCGGGTTTGCCAGGACTCGGGTTCGCCATTTTTTTTTTTTGACGACCGCGACTCGGATTTTGACGAGTAGGAGTTTCGTGGGATGTCTGCAGCGGGAGGCCTCGTCAAAATGCAGGCTCGGCCTCGTCATTTTTTTTGACGACCTCGTCGGGGATTTCCGAGTCCCCCGTACCCGGGTCTTACGTCTCCCCGATCCAGGAGAGGAGGGGAGCCAACTGCAACCGCCGCCCCCCCTGACTCCGGATCCGCCCTACTTTGGCTTTTGTTCCAACTCAGAATTGCGTCGGAAATCCGCCTAGAAGAGGCCGAAGCAATAGGGCGGAAATGTCTGCACCCAGCACTGAATGGAAGTAGGGCGGAAACAACAACAGAAAAGTAGGGCGGAAATTGGCATCAGCGGGGCTTGAAAAGTAAGGCGGAAATTCCAAGCCCTACTTGCGAATTTCCCCAAAGTAGGGCGGACTCGGAGTCATGGTATGGCGACAACGGTTCCCGTTCGATATGTCTTCACAGTTTGTCCTGGGACGCCCTGGCCAGAGAGGCCCCCGAACTCAGGAGCGGCGCTCTCGCTCAAGACTTCATCGCAATTCAGTCAAGTTGGCGGGGCCCAGCCACGACGACAAGGGCTCCTGCTCGATATTTCCTCACGACTTGCTCCGAGAGCCCCTGGCAAGGAAGGCCCCCGAACTCAAGAATGGCGCTCTCGCTCGAGATTCTCTCATTCTCCAGTCGAATTGGTGAAGGCCCAACTACGACGACAAGGGCCCCCGTTCGATACCTCCTCAAGATGTATTCGCAGAGGCCCTTGCCAGAGAGGCCCCCGAACCCAAGAGTGGCGCGTTCGCTCGAGATTTGCTCGTAATTCAGGCAAGTTGGTGGAGGCCCAGACACGGCGACAAGGGTTCCAGCTTGATATGTCTCAAGATGTATTCCGAAAGCCCCTGGCAGGACCAAGGAGGCCCCCGAACTCAGGAACGGCGCTCTCGCCCGAGAGTTCTTCGCATGTCAGTCGGCGGCCGACAAGGTAGAAATTCCCCTCGAAAGGGGGTGCGATCGAAGACGAAGTGGGCGGGTATCGAGGGTTGGGTATACAGAATGCAAAACACGCGTGCCAGTAAGAGCGAACAGTCTCAAGATGATCGTCGTCGTCGTCTTCGTCGTCGTCGTTGTTGTCGCCATTGCCGCAGTCGTCGTTGTCGCCGTCGTCGTCCTCGTCGTCGTCGTCGGTCGTCGTCGTCGTCGTTTTCGTTTTCGTCGTCGTCATCGTCGTCGTCTTTGTCGTCCGAGTCTTTGGCCGCCGTCGGCATCGTCGTCCTTGCATTTGGCCGGGGAGGGGGGGGGGGGGGGATTTTCCCTTTCCTTTGGGAGGGGGAGGGGCGTGTACCCCCGAAGAAATTGTCCGACCCACCTTGCTTGTGTCTTGAGTACTTGGGTGGGACCTCTGGGTTTTCGGGCGGTGGCCGCCAATGGCTTCATCCACGCCTAGATGCTCTGCCCCAGCATCAGGGGGAGATCTCTGTCCAGCCCTCCTGGCAGGGAAGCCCCCCAGCTTCGCGGCAAGGGAACCCCCTTACTCCATGCTGGAGGCGTGCCTCGGGAGCTGGGGACCGAACGAGTACGTGGCCCAAACGCAGTTGGGCGGGAGGGCGGGCGAACCAAGAACAAGCACAGTGTGGTGCGGGACCCGCAGTTGGGCGGGTGGAAAGGTGCAACTATGCAAGCACTGTTTGGGGGATGCCAAGCACATCAGCAGCGCGGAGACGTGACACCCCGAGCCCGACACAGCCCCCGAGCACCAGCTGGAATGCACGGGAGTGGGCCGCTTGCGCAAAGACTTGGCTCGGTGCCCAATGAAGCGTCCGGCGCCGACATCAGTTGGGATGCCGGCCGTCTCTCTCTCTCTCTCTCTCTCTTTCTCGCACTCTCTCTCTCTCTCTCTCTCTCCCCCCTCTATCCTGCGCAGATCATCCCCGCGCGCACATGCCCAGCCACCCCTGCGCTGCTCCCAGAGGCAAGGCAAAGGAGATGAAGTCAGCCACGGATGTCGTGCATTACACAGCCCGCATGCGCGGACCACCAGGCCATGGCACGTGCGCTTCTGCAGAACCGGCTGGCGCAATCAGGCGTCGGATCGACACTTGTCCGACAAGCTTCGCCCTCCTCCTGAGCAGGTCACTTGTCGCCGCCCCGTGCGCTGGCTGGATTACAGTCGAGGCGCTGAAGAAGGAACCCTGTTCGTTGGGGAGGGGCTCGGTGTTCCTTAGGTTTTCAATGGCGAATCGAAGTTTAACTTATGGAAAAAAGGGGGCCTCGTTCCTTATTCAGGGTTCCTTAGGCCAACGCCCCGACTGTATCATGAAGATCGCACGGTGGCCGTCTCGTGGCCGCTGTGTGCGTTGGCTGGGTTCTCCAGGGTACCGCGCGGTGGCCGTCCCGTGGCCGTCCCGCGCGGCGGGTGGCGAGGCTGTGCGGCCCGCGACTCTCGGACCTCGAGCTGACGGCGACGGCGGCGGCGTCGGACGACGAACGACGACGGCATCGCCGACGGCGGCGGAAGCCCTTGCTTTTGGCTGCCCTGAAATGCTCGATCTGAAGCGCAGCGTGCACCGCCTGTCAAAGCGTCCGTCTCGACACGCTGCCCTTTGACTCGGCACGTGCTGGCCCACGCTTGCAGGGCGAACGTATCGCGCCAGGCCTTCGCATTCCGTCTGCGTGCGGGGCTGCGTGCCAACACGCTACGGCCTGCGCGTGGCGTATCAGGGCATCTCAGCCCCTGCCCCCGCCAGGACGTGCCGCTCGCGCGCCCCGGGTCCCTCGCCAGCACCGCCGTCCCGGCCGACGGCGGCTCTGAAAAGCGGGGCGCTTGGCGCGCCTGGGCCGGCCGCCGACAAGGGTTGGGCGTTGCTTGATGGAGGGGCGGTGAGTTGGGGAGGTGATTAAAAAAGGTGCACCCTTTGTTCCCTGGAGGGGGCCCGAGGTTGGCCCCATGAGGCCTAAAGAAGGTAGTCCGAGTTTCTTCATAAGCGTCGGGGGGGCGTCACCCCCGCTGACAGCCCCACATCGACCCCCGTCGCGGGCAGCCACAGCGCGCCGAAGGCGTTCCGACGTACCCCCCCGCGCTCATTAATAAAAACCCAGAGTACGTTCCTCCCCCCCCCACCCCTATTACCCAGACCCCCGACGTCGTGTTCTTTTTCACGACGTCGACCCCCAGAGGTCTGGACCCCTTCCCCAGGACCCGCTTTTCATCCTGAGTCGCTTTTTGACGGCCCCAGGGCCCGGCGAGGGCCCCCGGAGGCTTGTCGGAAACAAAGAACCTTCCGTCGGGAGCTCTTCGCGACGCGAGGGGGGGTCTGGGCATGTCGCCCCCCCCCTCAAGCGACGCCCGCGGAGGCCTGTCGGTGGCCCTCCGGCAGGCCCTCGGCCCCCCGCGCGCGGCCCTCGGCGGCCGCCCTCGGCGGCCCCTCCGCGGCCTCCGGCGCCCGTCGGCGGCCTGCCGGGCCAGGCGCTGCCCCTGCAGGAGGCCTGGCCTTGGAGGGCCTAAGAGCTTCGATCCCGTCCTCCGTCCTCCCCAGAGATCCAACGTATTGAAAAAATCAAGACGGAGGTTTTTCACAATTTTCGGCCTCAAGGGGCCCTCGCCGGGCCCCGGGACCGTCAAATTAGCCTGGCGAAGAACCCAACCATATGCAGTTGTCAGTACCGCAGCTGCGGGTTTCATCTTCAATGGAACTCCCCATAGGATTACGGAACGTGTGAGGGGTGTGCCGAGATGGGTGCCACTGGGGCATTCGGCGAAGCTCCCTATGGGGACATGAAACACGCGCGGGGCGTGCCGACATGGGTGGCGGAAGCGCATGTGCGGGCCGCCACTGGGGCCTCCAGTGGAGCTCCCTATGGGTCCCCGAAACATGATGCTGCTGCGGGGGGGGGGGCCGGGATGGGTGGCGGAGACGCATGTAAGCGCCGCTACTGGGGCCTTCGGTGGAGCTCCCTATGGGGCCACGAAGCGCGTGAGGGGTGTACTGGGATGTGTGGCGGGGACGCATGTGAGCGCCGCCACTGGGGCCTTCGGTGCAGCTCTCTATGGGGCCACGAAACGTGTGAGGGGTGTGCCGAATTGGGTGCGGGTGGTGACGCATGCGGGCGGCAGCACTGGGGCCTTCGGTGGAGCTCCCCATGGGGCCACGAAACCTGTTGTTGTGAGGGGCGTGCCGGGATGGGTGGCGGGGACGCATGTGAGCGCGGCCGCTGGGGCCTTCGGTGGAGCTCCCTATGGGGCCACGAAACGTGTGAGGGGTGTGCCGAATTGGGTGGGTGTGGGTGACGCATGTGAGCGCCGCCACTGGGGCCTCCGGTGGATGATGGGGCCACGAAACCTGTCAGGGATGTGCCGAAATGGGTGTGCGGGACGCATGCGCATGTGAGCGCCGCCACTGGGGCCTTCGGTGGAGCTCCCTATGGGGCCACGAAACGTGTGAGGGGTGTGCCGAAATGGGTGTGGGTGACGCATGCGGGCGCGGGCACTGGGGCCTTCGGTGGAGCTCCCTATGGGCCACGAAACGTGTGAGGGGTGTGCCGAAATGGGTGTGGGTGACGCATGTGGGCGCGGGCACTGGGGCCTTCGGTGGAGCTCCCTATGGAGCCACGAAACGTGTGAGGGGTGTGCCGAAATGGGTGTGGCTGACGCATGCGGGCGCGGGCACTGGGGCCTTCGGTGGAGCTCCCTATGCAGCCACGAAGCGTGTGAGGGGTGTGCCGAAATGGGTGTGGCTGACGCAGCGGGCGCGGGCACTGGGGCCTTCGGCGGAGCTCCCTATGGGGCCACGAAACGTGTGAGGGGTGTGCCGAAATTGGTGTGGCTGGGGCCTTCGGTGGAGCTCCCTATGGAGCCACGAAACGTGTGAGGGGTGTGCCGAAATGGGTGTGGGTGACGCATGCGGCGCGGGCACTGGGGCCTTCGGTGGAGCTCCCTATGGAGCCACGAAACGTGTGAGGGGTGTGCCGAAATGGGTGTGGGTGACGCATGCGGGCGCGGGCACTGGGGCCTTCGGTGGAGCTCCCTATGGAGCCACGAAACGTGTGAGGGGTGTGCCGAAATGGGTGTGGGTGACGCATGCGGGCGCGGGCACTGGGGCCTTCGGTGGAGCTCCCTATGGAGCCACGAAACGTGTGAGGGGTGTGCCGAAATGGGTGTGGGGGACGCATGCGGCGCGGGCACTGGGGCCTTCGGTGGAGCTCCCTATGGAGCCACGAAACGTGTGAGGGGTGTGCCGAAATGGGTGTGGGTGACGCATGCGGGCGCGGGCACTGGGGCCTTCGGTGGAGCTCCCTATGGAGCCACGAAACGTGTGAGGGGTGTGCCGAAATGGGTGTGGGTGACGCATGCGGGCGCGGGCACTGGGGCCTTCGGTGGAGCTCCCTATGGAGCCACGAAACGTGTGAGGGGTGTGCCGAAATGGGTGTGGGTGACGCATGCGGGCGCGGGCACTGGGGCCTTCGGTGGAGCTCCCTATGGAGCCACGAAGCGGTGTACTGGGTGGGTGAAGAGGAGAGGAGGAGAGGAGGAGAGGAGGGGAGGAGAGGAGGAGAGGAGAGGAGAGGAGAGGAGAGGAGAGGAGAGGAGAGGAGAGGAACGCGGGGCACCGTCTTTTCAAAACGAGGACCCGACACCACAGGATGGTTGGGAAAAACGAGATGAAAAACCGGTCCCGGGGAACGGGTCGAGACCTCCGGGGGGCCCGTATTGAAAAAATCACGACGTCGGATCTCTGGGTCCTTCGCCCCCCTCCACGCCCGTGGTCTCCCCCTTAGTCAATCATCCCTCCCCCCTTCTTCCCGTCCTCTTCCCTCCCCCCCTCGTCCCCTCCCGTTCCTCCCTCCTCCTGTCCTCCTCTCCTCTTCCTCCGTCCCTCCTTGCCGTAGGCAGCTTGGCTCAAGATGGTGGAAATCCGCGGCTTTCACGCGGGGACCTCTGATCCGAGGCAGCCTCTCACTCCATTCGGCCTGGTTCGCCCCAGGTCTGGATCCTCCTGCCCGAGCGGGAAGGGGCGTTCTCCGAGCCAGCAGCCGCATGAGGTTATTATTATTATTAATTTTATTATTATTATTATTATTATTATTATTATTATTATTATTATTATTATTATTGTTATTATTATTATTATTGTTGATTTTATTATTAGTGCTATTATTATTATCATTATTATTATTATAATTATTATTATTACTGATATAATTATTATTAGTATTATTATTATGATATTATTATTATTACGATAGTATTATTATTGTTATTAGTATTATTAGTGTTAGTATTAGTTTTAGTATTATCATTATTATTAGTATTATTATTATTACTGGTGTTATTATCATCATTATTATTATTAGTATTATTGTTATTATTATTACTATTATTATTAGTATTATTATTATTTTTATGTTAACCAACGGGAGGCGCCGGCCGAGCGCGCGACGGGCGAGGAGCGAGACAAGCCGAGGTCGGTCCTCTAGGGAGACGGGCTGCACCGAGCGCACCGCCTGCAGCTACCCGAGAACGTTCTCAGCCAAGGGTTAAATCGGGCATGTCCCTCTACAGGGGGAATAATCAAAATAGTTTAAAAATTGATATGGGGACGATGTTGGGGATATGTTTGGCTACCTTGGGGTATTTTTTGAGGGTATTTTCAATTTGTCGTCCAAAATCCGCCTGTAGGGGGACATGCCCGACCTAATCCAAGGGCGGGTGTTGGCGTTGTGGGCACACCCTCGCGCCGATCGAGGAAGGAAAAACGCCATAATCAAAAACTGTTGGCGCTCCGCGCGGATTTCTTGGACCTGCGCTGGGCCCCCCTGGCGGCGCCTCGGGCGCCGCCTGTGGCGCGTTCCGCGCGCCAGGGAGAGGGGTGTCCAGCGCAGATCCAAACAACCCGTGCGGAGCGCCAAATGTCTATGCTCATGGCGTTGTTTTGATCGCCGAGGCTGGGGGGACCATGGCAAGACGACGGAAGCGCTGCGGGAACGACTTGGAGGCAGCAGTCGCCACAATTGCAACAGCCCCACAGCGGCAGCGGGGCGCGTGGGCGTTGCATCAACCTGGCCCTGTCGGGCGGCTCCGTGGCGCGACCGGGAACGACGTCAAAGCCTTGCTCGCGCAGCTGGCCGCCACTGTGACGCCCGAGCAGCGGGCGGCGGTCCAGGAGCTGGGGCCCGCTTCGCCCCTAACGAAACAGCAGCAGCATCAGCAGCAGCAACATCAGCAGCAGCGGCAGCAGCGGCAGAAGCACCAGCTCCTCGGGCAGGATGCGTCAGCATATGTCGGAGGAGTTGGTACGGCCGCGGCGGGCAGAGGCCACGCTCAGCTCAGCAGTCGAGAAGGTGACCAGTCGAAGCAGAGACCTGGCCGGCCGCTCCCGTGCCACATGCGACAAGACAGCCTGCGAGGCCGAGGCGGCCAAGTCCGTCTTCACCGGCGCCATGGCGCCCGCGCGTGCCGAGGCGGGCCTGCGGCCGGAGGACAAGGGCTGAGGCGCTTCCACGCCGAAGCAGTCCGAGCCCGTTGTCGGCGCCGGCTCGTCCAAAGTGCAGAAGGGGAGGCGCATGACCTGTTCGACGGGCACATGTTTGAGATGAGATGGAGGACCTCGGCGTGGACGGCAGCGAGCGCGAGGTATGCCAGGAGCCCGAGGCCCAGCTGCAGCGCGAGCTCACCGCCGCGGTGCAGAGCCTCTTCGGGGTGGGGGCGCGGGCATTGGGCGCCAAGCGGCAGGATATGTATCTTGTGCGTCACCGCCTCGCCGCGAAGAGAAGGAGACTCTCGCCGCCGTCATCGGGTAAAGGAGGTACCTCAGGCGTACGCGATGGAGTGGCGTTCTCAGTCCCGACCGACCCCGACCAGGGCGACGACTTGGAAAGCGTTGACAACGGAGGCTCCAAGGGCAAGCCAGCCGCGCCAGCCGCGTCCGCAGGGTCGAGCAGCGGCCCTGAGGGGCCTGCTGGGCCCGCTGTTGGCCCCCTCCGATGGCGCCCCAACCCGCGGGCGCAGCCCCGGTAGCAAGGACGTTCCAAGCGCGGCCGCCGCCAAGGAAAGCATCCGCTAACGAGCCAATGGCAAGGCCCTGGCAGCTACTGCCATGGCAGCCTTAGCCGCCGTCGCCAAGGAGGCCCCGTCTGGAGGGTAGCACTTGTGCCGAGTGGACGGCCCAGTCCAGCGGTCGGCTTCGAAGCGCAGCGGCGAGGATGGTGCGCAAGGATCCAACCATGCTACCACCGTCGACGACTGCGCCAACTACAGCAAGCGCGACAACCACGAGGGCGAGACGAGGCACCAGGAAGGCGAGCGAAGGCAGATGGGCGCACGCTTTCGCCAGAGAATCGACCGGGCCCAGTCGAGCTCGCGGACGGGTTCGAAGTTGAGCAACGCGATCACATCGACGAGGTGTTGGCAAGGACGCGGCGGCTCGACGAGGGGCCGCCGCAGCACCGTGGGCGGAAACGCGCGGAGGCGACGCGCGAGGCGTCGCTGCTCCAGTTCAGGCCGCTCAACAGGGGCCCCGCCCCGGCGGTCGAGATGCAGGCGTCGAGGCCAGCCGGGAAGTTGATCCGCGATGTCGACTTCGGAGAGGAGTTCGATTCGGAGGACGGGTGGAGCTGCCTGTGCGAGCCCCGCGTCGCCGAGTTGCAGCAGGACCTGCGCCCGTGCGCGGGGGCGATGGGGCGACCGCCCGGCGGCGCTTTCTTCGACGGGCCCCGTCGCTCGAAGGCCAGCAGCGGCGCGCGGCGGCCATGCGATCCACGACGGCGAGCGCAGGGCCCTGACATTGTGGATAAATGGCCCCCGACGCCGAGGTCCGCCGCCGCCGACGGGCGCGCCAAGACGGAGACGCGATTGACGTCGAGCTGCCGCCCCCCCCCCGAAGCGCGCACTGCTCGCCGCGGCCTTGGCGACGGCGCGACAGAAGGCGCCGACTGCGGGAGTCACCGGTCGCGAGAGGGACGCAGCTCGAACGACGCTGGCGGGGAGGGGACCTAAGACTTCTGCGGCGCCCGCCGCGGCCCATCGGCCGCGGCGGCGGGCGGCGCCGACGTCGGGTGGCCCGGCACAAGACGGCGCGGCGACCGCCCCGAGAGAACTGACCGTCAGCGCAGCAAGGTACGTCAGACTTACGCACCGCGTCGATGAACATCGCGAGCTGTGGCTGCATGATGACCCAGCCGAAGGACGACCGCGCCCGCATGGACGACGCGACTTCGCAGATCATCCAGAAGCACCGCTCGACGAGCACAAGGGGACACCGCTGCGAAGGCAGCCAGGCGACGGGGGTGGAAGGCCGACCTGTGCCCAGCGCGTCGCACCGGACAGGGCGACGGCGCCGCGGGAGGTACCGGCGCCCCCGCCGGGCCGTCGGTTGCGGTCAGGCGATTGGAGTTAACAAGCGACCAGATACATGCGCCTTCCACAGCGAGGCAGGCACATGGGTCGCAGGCCTTGGGCAGACGGAGGACCCCCCCTTGGCCTCGATCTACTTCCTCACCCCCCGCGAGCTGGGCGACGCCAGCGCGGGCGCGCTGATCCGCGCGCGCGGCGGGGGTGGGGCTCTGAGCTGCCGAACGACCCTTCGTCGTGCGCGGCGACTGGCAGAGGCCCCCCGACACGCTGGCGCGGGCATGCTGGCCCCAGTCGGCGCGAGGAGCCCCCCGGGCGCCCCCTCCCAAACATTCGCGAGAGCGCGCGCGTCATCGACTGCTCCGTGGTCAGCCGCTGCTCGGAAGAGCGCCGGGCGCGAGCGGGCGACGACCTCTCCGCCCCGACCCGCGAGGCGGCGGTGCATGAGCTGGTCGCAGGCGCCGCCCGCGCGACTATCGCTGCCGCGCGCGCGGGCGGCCGAGACCTCCCCGGCCGGTTTAAATGCCCGCCCGACAAGGCTTCCGCCGAGCCGCCGCCAGGCGCGCGCGGACATCGGCGCGGGCGACCTGCGCCGGGCGCGCGGGATGAGCGATGAGCGCAGACCAGCTGGCGCGCAAGGGCTCGACGCGAAGTTCTTCGCCTGGCCCAGCTACAACGAGGGCGAGATGATCGAGCACTCTGGGCTGGCGGAAGAAAGCGACAGATGCCGAGGGCGCGCCCTTGCGGCGCAGTTTGTCACCGCCACGCTAGACATGCGTCGCCGCGGCAAGGCGACGAACCAGCAGGGGCGCCAGCGCCGGGGGGCGCTCGCTGGCAGCGGCTAGCAGACCGCGCGCGCCAATGGTGACCTCGGAGAGCTGCTGCGGCGCAACGTGGCGGCGAAGAGCGTGCTCGACGTTGACGGGGCCCCACCTTCGCCTCCGACGGTTCGCCTCGCCCTTCGCCGATAAGCGGAGGCCCGAGGCGCGAGCCGCACGGCGCGAGCCGGTCCGCGAGCTCGACAGCATCGGCGAGGAGGGCCTCGGCCGCCTCGAGGACGACCTCAGGATGCGCGCGCAGTGGGGGGCCAACCGGGCGGCGCGCCGCAGGCGCCGTGGCTGGCCGGGCTGGCCCCGCGAATTGACCCGGCAGGAAAGGATGCGCCATGCCTTGAAGTGGCTCGAGCGCGAGGCACCATGGTCGATTGAGTCTCCAGCCGCCAGCGACGGCAAGGTGCAGGACATGATGGGCGAGGTGGTCACCGCCAGCAAACGTCGGCACGACAGGGCACGGAGTTCGTGCGACCGAGTTGGTGGCCAGCGACTTCGATCAGGAGCCCGCCCAGATGTCGACTTTCGGGGATCTGCGGCGCGCGGCGCGCATTTGATTTGGCATCGCGGGGCTTGCTGTGACATAGTCTACTCGCGCCACTTCATTATCCGTAGGGTATGTTAATCGCCACTTGTATAAGATGGTGGGGATCTTTGGTCGCGACAGGCCGCGCACCTCAAGTCATGTCGCCCCATGGGAGAGGCGATCCTGCTTGAGCCCGAAGGAGGGCGCCGCGCGACCCTTATAATTCCACGCACGGCGACGCCGCTCACCAGATGGCTCAGACACGGCTTAAGGAGAATATGCTGCAGCACGCGGGCGGACTGGCGTCGCGGTGCTCCACCTTTCATGACCTGTCCAAGGCGCACGAGTTCATCAGATGACACTTCCTCGCCAGCAAAGCCCGCGACCTCAAGTTCAACGCGCTCGCCTCGCGACTGCTTGTCGGCCTTTACAGCGCGCGCAGACACGCACCGTGCGGCGCGGCAATACTGAGCAAGCGCGCCCCGTTGAATTGGGTGGTCGTTGGATGTTCGCTCGCGGCCGTGGCCCACTCGAAGATCATCTCTCTGGGGAGTGCGGTTGGCGACGTGCAGCTACAGGCAACGGGCCGCGAGGGCGCGACGGCCCAGGCAGTGGCGGGGAGGGGGGGCGAGTGGCTGGGCGGTCGCGGGGGAGCGCGATGAGTCTCCGACGTGCCGCGCGCGCCGCCGATACTTCGCTTTGACTCTGGCGCTGGCTCCAGGTGGCGCAGCTGCCGTAGACCATGCCTACAAGTGCACCATCGGCCCAACTTCGTGCTGGCACAGGCTGTCTGGGGCCGTTGGTTTCCCTGGGACCTGGGTCGGGGCCGTGCTCTCGGCCGCCGACGAACGTTTTTCGGGCTCCAAGCCTGGCCTTGACTGGGCCACCGCCCAGAGTCGCGTCTCTGCCGCCCTCGGCCTTGATCCAGCCACCGCGCCGCTTAGGGCATCGAGCGCAGCGCGCCCTCGGACCATGCAGAAGATTGCCAACCAGGCGATGGGGGGTTGCTCGATGGGGTAAGCCCAATCCGACAGCCCTGACCTCGCCTACTCATCCCGCCCGCCGTTCATCTCGCCCCTTCGTCAGCTCTGCCCCCCCGCCCAACGGAGGCGCGGGCGTCGCTGTGCTAGGCGACTGCCAGTTGCCTAGGTGCGAACGGTTTCTGGCGCCAAGAGCGCCAGTTTACGGCTGGCCTCGCCGATGGCCCCATGCGCGGGCTGCGCGGCGCCGGGGCAAGAACGGCGGGTCATTTGTGCTGGGGGGATTTTCTTCGCACGCGGGGCCTCAGGCGCGGCTGCCTTCCGCCCCCTCCCCTGCGTGAGGGGGGGCCGTGCCGCCGGGGGCTGGGCCTTGTGGAACCGCGACCTGCTGCTTGACCCTGTCGCCCAGTGCCCATTGCCTTCCTTCGAATTCAGAGCGCGCTGTATCTTCAGACCCCACGAGGGGCCGCGTGCAGGGGGAAGCCCGCGCGCCCTGCCTCAAGACCGCGGGGCAGTCCGCCATCGAGACCAGCGGCAGCGGCTCCGACCTCGCGGCCGCCTTCTGCGGGCCTCTCCAGGGCCTCTTCAAAGAATCAGAAGTGGCAGAATTTCGTGGCCTGCCCATGTGCCGCGTGCCTCTCGCGCCTCTCGTTGGCCCGTTTCCGTGCAGTTATGACTGTGATTGGGCGGTCTCTTCCCCCGGCATCGGTGGGGGGGCCACCGCCGGCAGCGCGTGCCCCTGTGCTGACCTTTGGCTTCGGGCGCGGGGGCGGTCGTGCGACGCGTGGTTTTGTGGGGGCCGCGGTTGTCGAGAAGGCCACAGGCCGCGCACTCGCGCGAAACGACGCGCGCTCTGACGATGTCAAGTTTCTACGCCGGGGAACACTTTTGCCAACCAGGCTGCCCGCGAGGGCGCAGCAATGCTCCCGAGTAACGAGACAGCTGGCAATCGTGTCAAGCAGTCAACCCGCCTCGCCCTGTATGTTTGTAAGTACTTCTTTCGAACCCTCAGGGCAGTGGCCCCCCCCGCACCTTAAACCTTCGAGTCGTGATGTGGCGCGCGAAGGTAGGGGGTGGAACCGCCAGCTGCTCTCTGCAGATGTCGACGCCGAGCCACTAATGCATGATATGCTCAGTTTCGAAGGCCAGATCCGCTGCGTTCGCTGCTTGCGCGTGGCCAAGAATGCTAAGACCCTCAAGCAAGCACGCTGCCAGAACGTGGGGGGTGGGGGGCACCGCTTGTGGCCCGTGGGCCCGTTCGTCTTTTGCGGTGTTCGTGTTAGCACATTCCAAAGATATAGCGATTTCTTTCGTCCAGCATTGCATTGGCCAGTGCGTTCGCGGTTCGACGTCCCAGAACCGTTTCTCCAAGCTCTGTCAGGGCTTGCGTCTTCGGACGGGCCTACGAATGGCCCCGCGGTCGGGTCCCTGGCCCTTTGTCCCGTTCGGCTCTTTTGCCCTGGATGCCAGACTCGGAGACCTTGGAATCTTCCTCGGCTGGCATTGTCTGCAGGCCGAGTCGTGCACGCTGTGCGGAGAGGCACCGCTTGCCGAATCGCGTCCTGCGCGTAGAGGCACCAGTGTTGTGCGCTGTGGATGCACGCCCTTCGGTGCCCACGGCGAGATTTCGCCACCTTTGGCCATGATGTGGGTTGCCGGATTGTGTCGCCCAGGCAACCCCCCATTTGTTCCCAACCATCCTGTGGTGTTGGGTCCTCGTTTTGAAGAGACGGTCCCCGCGTTCCTCCTCCACTTCTCCTCTTCCCCCTCCTCCCTCCTCCCCCTCCTCCCTGCGTTTCACCCACCCAGTACAGCGTTTCGTGGCCCCATAGGGAGCTCCACCGAAGGCCCCAGTGCTGCCGCCCGCATGCGTCAGCCACACCCAATTCGGCACACCCCTCACACGTTTCGTGGCCCCATAGGGAGCTCCAGCGAAGGCCCCAGCGCTGCCGCCCGCATGCGTCAGCCACACCCAATTCGGCACACCCCTCACACGTTTCGTGGCCCCATAGGGAGCTCCACCGAAGGCCCCAGTGCTGCCGCCCGCATGCGTCAGCCACACCCAATTCGGCACACCCCTCACACGTTTCGTGGCCCCATAGGGAGCTCCACCGAAGGCCCCAGCTGCCGCCCGCATGCGTCGCCACACCCAATTCGGCACACCCCTCACACGTTTCGTGGCCCCATAGGGAGCTCCACCGAAGGCCCCAGTGCTGCCGCCCGCATGCGTCAGCCACACCCAGTTCGGCACACCCCTCACACGTTTCGTGGCCCCATAGGGAGCTCCACCGAAGGCCCCAGTGCCGCCGCCCGCATGCGTCAGCCACACCCAATTCGGCACACCCCTCACACGTTTCGTGGCCCCATAGGGAGCTCCACCGAAGGCCCCAGTGCTGCCGCCCGCATGCGTCAGCCACACCCAATTCGGCACACCCCTCACACGTTTCGTGGCCCCATAGGGAGCTCCACCGAAGGCCCCAGTGCTGCCGCCCGCATGCGTCAGCCACACCCAATTCGGCACACCCCTCACGCGTTTCGTGGCCCCATAGGGAGCTCCACCGAAGGCCTTAGTGCTGCCGCCCGCATGCGTCAGCCACACCCAATTCTGCACACCCCTCACACGTTTCGTGGCCCCATAGGGAGCTCCACCGAAGGCCGCAGTGCCGCCGCCCGCATGCGTCAGCCACATCCAATTCGGCACCCCCCCTCACACGCTACGTGGCCCCAACCCGCATGCGTCAGCCACACCCATTTCGACACACCCTTCGCACGCTTCGTGGCCCCATAGGGAGCTCCACCGAAGGCCCCAGTGCTGCCGCTCGCATTCGTCCCGCACACCCATTTCGGCACCTCCACCAAACACAGCGTTTCGTGGCCCCACAGGGGACCTCCACCGACGGCCCCAGTGGTGCCGCCCGCATGCGTCACCCCCACCCCAGCACAGCATTTCGTGGCCCCACAGGGAGCTCCACCGAAGGCCCCAGTGGTGCCGCCCGCATGCGCCACCCCCACCCAGCACAGCGTTTCGTGGCCCCACAGGGAGCTCCACCGACGGCCCCAGTGGTGCCGCCCGCATGCGTCACCCCCGCCCAGTACAGCGTTTCGTGGCCCCACAGGGACCTCCACCGAAGGCCCCAGTGGTGCCGCCCGCATGCGTCACCCCCACCCAGCACAGCGTTTCGTGGCCCCACAGGGAGCTCCACCAAAAGCGGCACCCGCAATGCGATATTCACAACTGCACATGGTCGGGTCCTTCGCCGGGATAATTTCTTGATACCTAAGCTCCTCCTTTCCTCCTTTTTCCCCTCCCCTCCCCGCCCTCCTCCTGTTTTGTGTTGGTTCTTCCTCCTCCTCCCTTCTCCTCCTCCTCCTTCTCCTCCCTTTTCCTCCTCTTCCTCCCCCTCCTCCCCCTCCTCCCTCCTCCTCCTTCTTCTTCCTCTTCATCCTTCTCCGTTTCCCCCTGTCCTTGGCCCAGCGCCACATCTCCTCTCCCCCTCCTCCCTCCCTCCTTCCCTCTCTTCTCTCCCTCCCTTCCTCTGTCCGTTCTGTCCAAGAAAGGGCATGCGAATGTGCAGGGGAAGGAGGCAAAGTGAAAGCCAGCGGAGGAAGAAGGAGGAAGGTGGAGGAGGAGGACGAGGAGGAAAAGGAGGAAGAGGAGGAACACGGAAGGAGGAGGGAGATCCTCGAGCAATGGCGGTTCGAAGTGTTTCTTTGTTCCCAACCATCTTGTGGTGTTGGGTCCTCGTTTTGAAGAGACGGTCCCCGCGTTCCTCCTCCACTTCTCCTCTTCCCCCTCCTCCCTCCTCCCCCTCCTCCCTGCGTTTCACCCACCCAGTACAGCGTTTCGTGGCCCCATAGGGAACCAGGCCCCACAGTCGGCACAGGTTTCCCCATAGGGAGCTCCACCGAAGGCCCCTGTGCTGCGCCCGCATGCGTCAGCCACACCCAGTTCGGCACACCCCTCACACGTTTCGTGGCCCCATAGGGAGCTCCACCGAAGGCCCCAGTGCTGCCGCCCGCATGCGTCAGCCACACCCATTTCGGCACACCCCTCACACGTTTCGTGGCCCCATAGGGAGCTCCACCGAAGGCCCCAGTGCTGCCGCCCGCATGCGTCAGCCACACCCAATTCGGCACACCCCTCACACGTTTCGTGGCCCCATAGGGAGCTCCACCGAAGGCCCCAGTGCTGCCGCCCGCATGCGTCAGCCACACCCAATTCGGCACACCCCTCACACGTTTCGTGGCCCCATAGGGAGCTCCACCAAAGGCCCCAGTGCCGCCGCCCGCATGCGTCAGCCACACCCAATTCGGCACACCCCTCACACGTTTCGTGGCCCCATAGGGAGCTCCACCGAAGGCCCCAGTGCCGCCGCCCGCATGCGTCCCGCACACCCAATTCGGCACACCCCTCACACGTTTCGTGGCCCCATAGGGAGCTCCACCGAAGGCCCCAGTGCTGCCGCCCGCATGCGTCAGCCACACCCAATTCGGCACACCCCTCACACGTTTCGTGGCCCCATAGGGAGCTCCACCGAAGGCCCCAGTTGCCGCCCGCATCCACTCGGCACACCCCTCACAGGCCCCAGTCGTGGCCCGCATGCGTCAGGGCACACGCCTCACGCGTTTCGTGGCCCCAAGGGAGCTACACAAAGGCCCCAGTGCTGCCGCCTGCATGCGTCAGCCACACCCAATTCGGCACACCCCTCACACGTTTCGTGGCCCCATAGGGAGCTCCACCGAAGGCCGCAGTGCCGCCGCCCGCATGCGTCAGCCACATCCAATTCGGCACCCCCCTCACACGCTTACGTGGCCCCAACCCGCATGCGTCAGCCACACCCATTTCGGCACACCCTTCGCACGCTTCGTGGCCCCATAGGGAGCTCCACCGAAGGCCCCAGTGCCACCGCTCGCATTCGTCCCGCACACCCATTTCGGCACCTCCACCAAACACAGCGTTTCGTGGCCCCACAGGGACCTCCACCGAAGGCCCCAGTGGTGCCGCCCGCATGCGTCACCCCCACCCCAGCACAGCATTTCGTGGCCCCACAGGGAGCTCCACCGAAGGCCCCAGTGGTGCCGCCCGCATGCGCCACCCCCACCCAGCACAGCGTTTCGTGGCCCCACAGGGAGCTCCACCGACGGCCCCAGTGGTGCCGCCCGCATGCGTCACCCCCGCCCAGTACAGCGTTTCGTGGCCCCACAGGGACCTCCACCGAAGGCCCCAGTGGTGCCGCCCGCATGCGTCACCCCCACCCAGCACAGCGTTTCGTGGCCCCACAGGGAGCTCCACCGAAAGCGGCACCCGCAATGCGATATTCACAACTGCACATGGTTGGGTCCTTCGCCAGGATAAGTTTTAAAACCCGGGGCAGACAGATGGAGCAGGGTGAGGGATGCAGGGCTCATGAGGGGGGAAGAGGATCAGGAGGAGGAGGAGGAGGAGGAAGAGGATCAGGAGGAGGAGGAGGAGGAGGGAGGAGGGAGGGAGGGAGGAAGGGAGCGAGGGAGGGAGGGAGGGAGGAGGGAAGAGAGAGGCGGGCGGGAAGGGGGATGAAGCGAGGAAGGGTGAGGAAGAAGAGGATGGGGTGATCCAAAGGACGGCCCCTGACATTTCGGTGGAATCCTCGGGTCTGCACGATCCTCCTGGTCCCCATCCTCGCCCTCTCTATCTGAGCGTCGTTGTTATATCAATAGGGCGGTGCGTCCAAGGGGTGGCAGCAGCGCCTCTGGCCCGAGGTCCCTGGCGATGTGCAACAGTTTCGCCCCTACGAGTCGGAGGAGGAGGAGGAGGAGGAGGAGGAGGAGGAGAAGGAGGAGAAGGGAGGAGAAGGGAGGAGGAGGGAGGAGGGAGAGGAGGAGGGAGGAGGAGGAGGAGGAGGAAGAGGAGGAGGAGGAGGAGGAGCTCCTCCTCCTCCTCCTCCTCCTCCTCCTCCTCCTCTGCTGGTTCCCCGACGGATCTGAGCCCCCCACCCCCGGATCGACGTCGAAGCAGAACGACGCGCTGTCAGCTTGGAAGGCGCATCGTGTCGCAGGGGCTGCCGCTGTGATGCGCTGAGCAGCAGTTCCTCACCTTGGCCCGTGCACGGGCTTACCCGGGACTGCTCGCCTGCGTGCCTCTGCGCCGTCCTCCTCGTCGCCGAGCCCACGAGGGTCCGAACGGAGGGGTTTGGCGGCCAGGATGGCGGAATGGGTTGCTCACTCTTCTGAGCTGCCGCCGAGCGATCGCCTGACTCTCGAAGCGCCGACCCGAGCCGACTCCCGCGCCACCTTCTATCTCTCAGCGGACGAGGAACGTGCAACATTTCCGTCATCAGGGGCGCGTCAATACCCTTTTGTGACATGTGAGACGTTCCAGAGAAGGGCCTCGCTTTCGAGGGTCCAAGAATTGATCACCTTTCCGTTATCGGGGGCGCGTCTACGATGCAGAATTTGGCTTAGCGTGTCGCTCCGCCAGTCCTGGTCCAGCACGCCTCGGCGCGACACGCTATCCTAAAACTATCCACGTCCCCACTCCCAGGCGTCAACGCCCCGAGCCTCTCCCAGCCTCCCGCCCCGCGGAGCGGAGCGACACGCTATCCGCGTGTAGGACATGGCGTGTCGTTGGGGCCCCCGCCGCGACACGCCATGCAAAAGTTCCTGACCGTAGCCGACGAAGAACATGCAACGCGTCCGTCATCAGGGGCGCGTCTATACCCTACTGTGGCACGTGATCGTGTAGTTTTCTAGCCGCGTTAGGGCAGGCGTCCCCGAAGGCGGAAAGGTTACGTACCCGCTCGTCTATGTCCCGATACGGCACGTGATCGCGTAATACTCTCAGCCGCGTTGGGGCAGGCGTCCCCGCTGTGGTGGAAAGGCTAATGTAGTACCTCGCTTCGTCCGCTGAGCCTCTGCTGCGCCCACCACTTCCTGTCGATGGCGCGCCGAGGTCGTCGAGGACCCCCTCCTACTGCGACCTGGCGGACGACCCGTGCTGCGCCACCAGCGCGTAGTTTGCCCCGCCCGCACGCGCGACGGCCACAGACGTCCGAGTGATTCGTGCCTTCTATCCCGGCATATCTTCAGCGACCTTTGTTTCTGCGGGGCCGCTTCCAGCACGAAGGAAGGGAGCCCCGAGGGAAAGGTGTCCTGAGGTTCTTCTCTCCTCAACGGGCCCCTGGACCGTCGACAAGGAACGAGGAGGAGGAGAAGGAGGAGGAGGAGGAGGACGAGGAGGAGGACGAGGAGGAGGACGAGGAGGAGCCGGGATCCGTTCCCATCGGGACCCCCCCCTTTTCTTTCGTGGTGACGGTTTCGGGCCCCGTGGAAGTTAGAGCTGGACCCAGGACACGGCCTTGCCCTTGGGCCCTTGGGGGAGGGGCCAGCAGTTTTCTGGGGCCGCGGGCCGAAAGCCGATGTCGTCGGACGTCTGGGCTCTGGGCGTTGCCCCGCCCGCCGAGAGAGGGCCGAATTCAGCAGCAGCGGCCCTTTTTGGCGGCGGGCGGTTCTTCCAGGCTCGATGGGGCGTCGCCTGTGCACGTGCACCGGTCCCGGCCGGGCCGATCATGGATAACCAGGACGCAGGGTCGGTGTCTGCGGTCGGGCTGTCAGGCCGAGGTTTGGGTCGGGGAGGGGTGCGCTGATGCTCTTCGTGCTTGCCGGACGCTCTTGTGCATCCCGGGGGCGGAGCTGCCTCGGTGCGCCCGTTCTGAGACGCAGCACGTGCCGTGCCCAAAATGTCTGTGTCACTACGTTGCGTGTTGGCCAGACGTATTTGTCCACGTTTGGGCGAACATATCGCGTCAGACCTACGTTTTTGGTCTACGTGTTGAGCTCCGTATCGATACGCTATGTGTTGCGTGCTGCGTGTCGGGGACGGTTCGGCCTGCGGGAGGGTACCCTCGAGTGATCGTATGGTTTGGGGCGCTTTGGCCGGCGGAGGGCCTCATGTTTTTGGAGGATGTTCTTCTGTCCTAGGTTCGGCCATGCGCCCTCCGGGCCAAGCCAGGAGGACGTGTACACCGACCCCTGGCCCAGGGTGGGCTTGGCCAGGACCTGTGCACGCGCATAGCTTGCGCCCTCAGGCCAGGGGGGTTCTCACAGGATGAGCGAGCGCTCTCACAAGGACAGCCTCGTGTGGAGGCTCACTGGTGGGGGGATTCTGATGCGGGATGCTGTTTTTTTCTGTTCGCGCAGCGACAGGGTGATCGCGCGCTCTGTTAAGAGCGTGGCCACGCGAGCGCCAGCACGGGCACGGCAGCCCGCCATTTGGAGTCGTGCAGCACCGCGTGGTTTGCAGCCGCCCCTGCGCTCGCCGGCGGCAGCAGAGCCTGGAGGCTCATGGGCGCCATTCGGATGCGCTGGTCGTTGACGACAGGGACACGGGACGGAGATACGTAGGGGAACAAAGATTGACATGAACATAAAAACTCGCAGGTCCGCGCGCATTTCTCGGATCCGCGCTGGACCCCCTCCCTGGCGCGCGGAGCGCGCCAGGGCCGGCGCCGGAGGCGCCGCCCAGGGGGGGGTCCAGCGCGGATCCCAGGAATCCGCGCGGACCTCCGAGTTGTTATGTTCGTGTCTTTTCTTCGGTCCCCCAGGAGGAGGAGGCGGGGGGACGCAGCAGGGTGGCGGCAGGGCTCTCCTCGTGGAGCGCCGAGGCCCACCTCGACCTTTCCGGGGGCGCCTCCGCATCCGAGGGCGCCCGCGCACGCACGCTGGGCCGCGCGGGGCGCGCCGCGGGCGCGCGCCGCGGCCCCCAATACTGCCCATAATCCGATATTATTCCTTCGCTGCCCCGGGCAGGCAGGCAAGCCGGCCTCAGCGGCACTGCCGGCAGCGACAATTTGTCACGTGGTTTTGGGGTCGAGGGCGGGGGGGGGGAGCTATATATAGGGCAGCGAGCGCCGACGTGAACAGAAAGCTCCGGGGGTCCGCGCGGACTTCTCGGGTACCCGCGCTGGGCCCCCCCTTATGGCGGCGCTTCCGGCGCCGCCCCCGGCGAGCTCCGCGCGGTCCGGGGAGGGGGGTCCAGCGCCGACCCGAGGAGTCCGCGCGGACCTCGGAGTTTTTGCGCATGCCGTGCTCCGTTGCCCCACGTCGGCTCTGGGTGGAGGGTGGGGGAGCGGAGTGGGCTGCGCGCAGGGGCGGCCTTGCGACGGAGTGAACTCTGGTGCGGGCACGCCTGGGCCCCCAGATGGCCGAGAGGGATGCGGCAGGCAGCGGCTCGCACGCCCAGGCTCGACCTTTCCCCCGCGCCGCCCCCGGGGCCGCGCACCAGAGGTCGCTCCTGCCTAGGGTCAAGTCGGGCCTGTCCCTCTGCAGGAGGAATGTTCAAAAATAGTCCAAGAATCATGACCGCATCAAGCAATCAAGAACCCCCCCCCCTCCGGCGCAAGTATAACGCACCCGGCCCCCCAGAAGCGTTACCTTGGCACCTCGCACCTTTAATCATGTGAGCGCAGACGAGCCTGCTCGCCGAAACAAGCACACCGCCTGAGACATTCTCGCAATATGGTCTCCGTGTGGTTCTGAAACAAGCGCCTCGCCTGAGACATCCTCAGAAACTGCTCTGGACGCAGACGAGTCTGCGTTAGGTGGTCGGTCTGGGCGAGAACTGGAGTGGCCGCGCGTCTTTCCAGCGCTCGGCCTTTCGAGCAGGGGTCCTCTTCCTCTTCCTCTTCGTCCTTCTCAGGGGTCCTCCTCCTCCTGTTCCTCCTCATCAGGGGTCCTCCTCCTCTTCCTCCTCCTCCCCCTCGTAACCATTTTGGCTCTGATTCGCCATCACGGATCAAGCCGAGGGCCAAGGCCTCAGTCAAGAGGCCTTGGCCCAGCTAAACAGAACAAATCCTCCTCCTCCTCCTCCTCCTCCTCCTCAAGACTCGCTTACGGCACGGCACCAACACGAACAACGACAATAATACCAGCAATAAGAGTCTTATTTAGAACAACACAGCCAATTACAGCATCATCAACAACAACATCAACATCAAAAACACCAGCAACACCGCCAACACCAACAATATCAACATTAAGTCCCACGTAAGGGAGAGCCCAGCTTTGAAAAGGAGCCGTCCGTGCCTACGTTGGGGGGCGAATCATTTTGGCGGTGCGGGTGTTAAGATAATGCGCCGTGCGTGGCGGGGGCGATATCTTCGGATGCACACTACCCCACATGACGGCCGGGGAAAAAACATGTTTTCAATAGGGGTGGCAATAACAATTGTATAGGACAAGGATGATGAAGAAAATAAAAAAGAAGGGAGGGAGGAAAGAAGCAGGGGAACCCGTCTGTTTTCGCATGTTTGCTCTTAGTACTTCCTCACTCTGATTCGCATTATCATGATTCTTATTATTCGTCTTATTCTTATTTGCAGTATTATTCTTATTATTGGTCGGATTGTGTTTCTTGTCTTTTTGGACAAGTTGTCGTAATTATTTTGTGCGGGTGCGGTGCTAAGATAACGCGCCGTGCGGGGCGGGGGCGATATCCTCGGATGCACTACCCCACACGACGGCCGGGGAACAAAAGTTGTTCAACAGGGGTAGTAATACAAATCGTATAGGATAAGGATGACGCAGAGAACTAGAAACATGTGTTATTATTATTTGCATTCGTATTATTCTTATTCGTATGCTTTTTTCTAATTGTGATGAGTATGTTTATTCTTCTTATTACTAGTATTATGATTATTATCGGGATTCTGATTTGGGTTATTGTCAGTAATATTAGTTTTACTCTGATCCTTGCTCTTATTATCATGTCTGCCATTATTACTCTTACTCGTATCATTATTTCTCTTCTTATTATTTTTGATTTTATTATTGTGATTATTGTTATTAATATTATTCTTATTCGGAGTATGATTATTTGCCCTTTTCTGAAGTCTTGACGCTTCGCGTATCCCCACCAGCCCATCCTACACCAGGCACTCGAACGAAGAGCGCCGATGATCGGCAGCTGTGCTCCTCCCCCTCTTCCTCCTTCTCCTCCGCTTCCTCCTCCCCCTATCCTCCTCCTCCTCCTCCTCCTCCTTGCCTCCTCCTACTCTACCCTCCTCCGCCTCTTCTCTCACGGTGGCGTCGTGGAGGTTATCTTCTCGAAAACGTTATGGGTGGCTCTTGGGCATTCGGCGGGAGGTGGCGCTTATTTTTTTATTTATTTATTTTTCTTTTTTATTGTTTTACTCTTTTTTTACTTTATTACTTTTTGTACTACTTATACGCCCGCCCGCGCGCAGGGCCCAAGAGGGGGTCCAAGACGTCTCTCGGAGCCATCTTGGAGGAGATCGATCAACGAAGGGGGTTCCTAAATTTCAGCCCCCCCCTCAGGGGCCACGATCCTCGTGAGGGGTGTCGAATTTTAGCCCTCCCAGGGGTCGTTCTTGGACGCTCTAACTACCCGCGGCCCCCCCTGTCCAGGTCAGTGGGGAGGGGGTATGGGGAGGGGTAAACCCCTCCCCGAAGGGGAAGAAGGAGGGGTGGAAGAGGAAACTCGTTAAACCACCGACGCCCAGAGGGCTGGTGGGATTACATTTCTATTTTCATTAGTATTACTATTGTTATTATTTTTACTGTGCGTACTCTTACTCCAATCCTTATTATTATTGGTAGTGTTCTTATTACTCGTATGCCATTCTTATTCTTATTCCAATTACAACTGGGATACCACCTGATCCGGGGCGCGGGAATTACTTATTTCCGTTCCATTTGCGCGGTGCTAATCATATCGTTCGGCGAAAACCGCCCCCCATAATTATTTAATTACGGTGCTGTGTTAATGGTAACCCCGGGGGGATCTTTAATGGTTTCTTGCGGTTATGGGGACGATTTATTTTTAGTATTTTTTGGGTCTCATTCGTCCTCGAAAGTCGGCATGTAGGGGGACAGGCCCGACCTAAAACTAGGGTCACCCTTGCGTGTAGCCGATGGGGTTGGAGCAGCAGCCCGAGTAGGCGAACAAGAGGGACGCAGCCCGACGTGGCTTCCTTCGCCGCGCATCTGGGGTGCCGCGCCGCGCCGCTCTCGGCGGGATTTTGCGCGAGCCGCAGCAGCTCGAAGAGTGCAGCACAGGTCGCCGCGAGCGCGAGCGTGAGCCGGCCGCTTTTTTCGCCCCTCGCGCACACCCTTATTTGCACGAGGCTTGGCCAGTCAGGGCCCCTCTGCAGGTCGGATCAGCACCCTTGACTCGGGTGGTTTGACGGAAGCCTCCTGGCGGGATCGGGACTTCGCAAGTTACAGGAGCACCTTGCTCTCGCGCTGAGCTTTGTGCTTGTACATTTAGCGTGCACGTAATTCGGCATGTGGGCGCTCGTGTCCGCATTGCAGCGAATGGCATCTCCAGGGCCATAGAAGGGAATCGTGACGCAGCGTCCTAAAACGGGTCAGCAAACATCCACCATTGCATGCAGCATCGCGTTGGCATGTGTTGTGGGAATTTGGAACAGATGAGGCGTTCCAAAAAAGGCCTTGCCTTCGATGATCGAAGGAGTTGTCATCTCTTCCGCCGCAGAAGGCAGCGGAAGGGCGGCGGAAGGTCGGCGGAAGTGAAACGAGGCCACTTCCGGAAAACAATCGCCTCCAAGAGATGAACACGTTTTTGGGCTCAGGGTTTCCGAAATCCGCCACACAACAAGCCCGATTCGTTAGCGGCCACAGCGCTCTGCGGCCCGATTCTGCTCGGCCATCTGTGCGTCAAGTCGCCTTCCCCGCTGGATGGCCAGATGGACCGACCGCCTGGCTCCGCCTGGCGCGCCTGCAGGTGGTGCAGTTCCAACTGCTGTGCCCACGGTTCAGCAGGCATCGATACGTTGCCCCGGGCTCTCCTTCTCCTCCTGATGATGTTGAGGATGATGATTCTGATGATGTTGATGATGATGATGATGAAGACGATGATGATGCTGACGATGATGATGATGATGATGATGATGATGATGATGATGATGATGATGATGATGATGATGATGATGATGATGGTGATGGTGATGGTGATGGTGATGGTGATGATGATGATGATGATGATGATGATGATGAGGAGGATGAGGATGAGGATGAGGATGAGGATGATGATGATGATGATGATGGTGATGATGATGACGACGATGATGCTGACAATGGTGATGGTGATGGTGATGATGATAGTGATGCTGGTGATGCTGATGATGATGATGATGATGATGCTGATGATGACGTTTATTTGAGGGTGAGGATGATTCTGATGCTGGTGTCTCCTCCCCCTCCTCGGACCGCCATCCCATCCCGGGGCTCCCGACCCGATCCCTGGGGCCGTGCTCCGCCTCGGTCCGTGTTTTTTTCATAGTTCCCGAGGAGGAGGAGGAGGAGGAGGAGGAGGAGGAGGAGGAGGAGGAGGAGGCGGAGGAGGAGGAGGAGGAGGAGGAGGAGGAGGAGGAGGAGGGGGGGTGCACGGCCGTCAGAGACGGACGATCGCTCCGACGCGGGGACCCCACAGGAGCGCCGAGAGCATGTCGCTGCGCGGGGCGAACGCTGGCAGCTGT
>CAUYUJ010008154.1:0-42036 GCA_963575745.1 Prorocentrum cordatum | reverse complement strand
TTTTCGATGTTTCCCGACCCCCCCCCCCCCCCCACACACCACCACTACACCGGAAATCGAAGGTAAATCTGAGCCTTCGGGTTGGGTTGGGGTGGTTTGGTGGGTGGTGAGATGCGTCGTGGCACGCGTGCATTTGCGCGTGCGCGTGCGTGCGCGGAATATGCGCATGTGCGCACGGGCGCGGCGGTCTGCGGCACTCCTCTGTGGTGTGCCGTGCCGCTCCGCCGTGCTCCCGCGGTCCGCGCGAGCGTCGACTGCCTCTCTGCGCGTGCGTGCGTGTAGGTGTGCGTGTGTGTATGCGTACGTGTGTACGTGCGCGCGCGCGTGTGCGTGTGATTGCGTGCGTGCGCCCATCTGCGTGTGCCCGTGGGCGCAGCCGTGTGGGAATAGATGCTCGACGTGTTCTGCCGTGCGCCTGCGCGTTCAAGTTAAAGACGTGGCCTTCAAGGCGTAGGGGAGGGAAGGAACAGGGACCGAGGGGCCTCCAGGGGCACCGAGCGCCACCCGAGACACGCCCTCCCGAGAGGGACCGCCTAGGGCCGCCTCTCCCCGCGGGGGCCGCTCTGGGCCCCCACCGCGGCCGCACCACAAGGCGAGAACAGTTCTACATACAGAATGCAACTGCCTGCCTCACGCACTACTCTTGGGCCGCGTCGTGCAACACGCGCGGACCAAGAGACCATCGAGGGGCCGCACACGCTCCTCGGCATCTGGACAACCTGCACTGCCGAGGTGGACGCCGAGGGCGCGGGCCTCGGCCCAGTCCAGGAGCGACTCAACTCCCGACTTCGGCCCCTGGGCCGCACACGCCACCGCCGCCACCGAGAAGTCGTCCAGGAATGAGACGAACCCGCACTCCGAGCCCGAGTGGCCCCACAGCCTCTGCTGCTTCGGGGTGAGCTGGTCCGTCTCCAGCACGTCCTCGCCGCGCAGCGCCGCTCCCTGCTCCGAGACGGGGGCGGCGGCAGCGGTCGGCGGCGCCAGCACCTGCTCCTCGAACGTCTCGCCCTTCTGCGTGAAGAGCGGCTCGATGAACGCATTCTCGCCGAGCACCTGGTCGATGCCCACGTCGTCGCCGATGACGTCCAGCACCGTCCGCCCTTCTGCGCGCAGAACGGCTCGATGAACGCGTACTCGCCGAGCCCCTAGTCCACGCCCACGTCGTCGCTGATGACGCCCAGCACCGTCTCGCCCGTCTGCGCGAAGAGCGCCTCGATGAACGCGTTCTCGCCGAGCGCCAGGTCGACGCCCACATCGTTGCTGATGACGTCCAGCACCTGCTCCTCGAACTCCTCGCCCTTCTGCGTGCAGAGCGGCTCGATGAGCGCATTCTCGCGGAGCACCTGGTCGACGCCGACCTCGACGCGGATGACGTCCAGCACCTGCTCCTCGGACGTCTCGCCCTTCTGCGGGAAGAGCGGCTCGATGAACGCGTTCTCGCCGAGCACCTGGTCGACGCCCGAGTCGTTGATGATGACGTCCATCGACTGCTCCTCGAGCGTCTCGCCCTCCTGCGTGAAGAGCGGCTCGATGAACGCATTATCGCCGAGCACCTGGTCGACGCCCACGTCGTCGCCGGTGACGTCCAGCACCTGCTCCTCGAACGTCTCGCCCTCCTGCGTGCAGAGCGACTCGAAGGACACCTCCTTGCCGAGCACATGGTCGACGGTCTTCTTCACCTCGTCGATGCCCTTCTCACCGGGCACCTGGGTCACCTCGAGCGCTGCCAACAGGGCGGACTCCCGCGCCCTGGCTGCCACCTCGCCAACGCAGCTGGGGGCAAAGGCGGGCGCCTCGGCACGCAGCAACGCGCTGTGGCCCGCGACGACGCACTCGAAGGCATGCGCTTGCAACGGCAGGCCGTCAGGCAACTGCGGGGCGCCTCCTGCAGCCTCCGGGGGGGGCGCGCGCCGGGCGCGGTTGCCGAAGCGCAGCGCGCCCTCGATCTCCAGAAGCTCGTCGCGTGGCAACTGGAGGAGCCTGGCCGCTGCCAACGCCTCTCCCATGCTGGGGTAATGCACCCCCAGCCGACCACACAATTGCCAGTGCGCGCGGGGCGAGGCTCGGAGCGCCTTGCCGCGCGACGCCAGCGCAGCGGCGCGAGACGCTCCGAGCTCCTGTCGAACTTCTCGGCGGCGTCGCCGTGCGAGCGCCCGCGCGCTCGCCGCCGCCCATGTCTTGCCGCCCGCGCCAAGCGCGGCTGCCACGGCCGCTGGCGCGCCGCGCCGCGGCGTCCGCGGCGCGCACGAGGGCCTCCCGCAGCGCGGCTGGCTTGAGCCAAAATGGCTACGGATGTGCGCCTGCGTGTTCTGCCGTGCTCCGGCGTGTTCTGCCGTGCTCCTGTGTTCTGCCGTGGTCCTGCTCTGCCGTGTTCCCATGTGTTCTGCCGTGCTCGTGTGCGGTTTGCCGTGCTACTGTGTGCTCTGCCGTGTTGCTACTTGTTATTCCGTGCTCCTGTGCTTTGTGTGATCTGCCGCGCTCCTGTGTGTTCTGCCATGCTCCTGTGTGTTCTGCCGTGCTCCTATGTGCTCTGTCTGTCATGCCGTGCTCCTCGTTTTCCTGCGTGTTAAAATTAAAATTAAAGACGGGGCCTTCAAGGCGGAGTGGTGGGCCAAAAAGCCAAACACGCAAACCCGAGAGGGGCCGCCTAGGGCCGCCACTCGCGGGGGCCCCGCAGGGCCACCCACCCGAGGGGGGCCGCCTTGGGCCGCCCCTCGGCCCCCCAGCGGGGCCGCCTTGGGCCACCGCCCAAAGGGAACTCAACTGCGACACAACACAGGAGCCCCCACACAGGCAAAAACCGAAGACAGGGCCAGACGGGGCCCGCGCCCCGAAAGAAGCCGAGTCCAGGCGGGCACCGAGGGCGGCGGAAGCCTACTCGCACTGCGGAGCAGCTGGCGCAGGCCACAACGATGCACTTTCACTCACTCACGGCGGCCGGCCACTGCGTGCCGTGCGGCGGCGGGCCCTTCTTCCGTGACTGCGATGGCCCCGCTGAGGCCAGCCCTCGCCGCAGCTGGGTGCTGCAGAGGCAGGCTGGCGGTGGCCCCCACCTCGACGGCCGCCGCGGCCGCAGAGGGTGCGCTGCCTGCGGTGCTCGCCGCAGCCGAGGGGTCGGTAGCTGTGCTCCGCTGCGATGCCAAGCCACTCAAGGTACCGCTCCTGCGCAAACTCGGGCAGTGATCCCTGCGAGCGCCGAGCAAGGATGCCCTCTCCTTTAACAATGTGCCTGACTGTTCGGGACCCTTCCTGTCTCCTGCCGCTAGGATGGGGTCCTCGAAACCAGGGGCAGCGATGGGTCCTGCCCCCTTTGTCGGCCTTGTCGCCTGGGCACCGCGCCGAGCGACCTCCCAACGTCACGTGTCGCACTTGATGCACGCCAAGAGCTCTGGGCCTTCGTCACCTTCTCCAGTGCAGGCGTAGGAGAGGGCGCGTCCCAGGAAGCCGGAGGCTGCCGCGCTGGCCGAGAGGGCGGCTGAGCTGCTGCCAGCCGAGCGTGCGCTCTCCAGGCGCGGCCGCATGGCCATCGGCTCGGCGCTAGCGGCCTCCTCAGCCGCCTGCGACGCCTCTGCAGCAGCGGAGCGTGCCTGGCGCCGCTCAGCCGCAGGAGGGGGCCCTTCACAGCCCTTGGCCACGATGTTCTGCCAGAAGATGGCTGCCCGCCAGGTCCAGCGCCTGAGCTCCAGCACGGTCTCCGCCAGCGCGTGGTGCTCGCCACCCGTCTGCCTGTCCACCGCATGCAACTGGGTACCCACCTTGGCCAGGCGATCAGCATGCTCGAGGCTACGCCGATGGGCCTCCGTCAGGCGCCCGCCAGGCACGGCCTGCCTCGAGCAGTGGGCTGGCACCTTCTCCTCCTCGAAGGTTCCTGGCCCGAGGTACTCCAGGATCCTGCCCCGCAGATGGGCAGTGGCCCTGCTGCGCAGGCAGGCCACGGTGGAGCTGCCGTCGATGTTGCCCTCCTCAATCACTGGCCCTGCGAAGGTGGCGAGCATCCATACCGTGAAGTCCTCGCTATCCTTGGCCGTCTGCGGGCTGGGGCCTCGCCTCGGCGCGCTGGGCGGCGGCGCCCCCTGCGGTCCTCTAGGGTGCCGACCGCGGGGGCAGCCCGCGCTCGCGGCACATGCCTCCGGGGCCTCGTACTCGGTTCTCATGTACTTCACGCCCCGAAGGGGCGGCGCCCATGAAGAGGTTCCTGGCTCGCAAGGTCTTACAGAAGAGAATCCAGCCCTGCGCTTTCCAGCCCCCGCCTGGTAGAGCACGTACATGCCTCGAAGTGCCCACAGGTCGAAGCCATGCTCGACTCCGCACCGCCGCAGGGAGGCGCGCCGCTGGTTCTCGTAGAGCCCGGTGATGTCCAGGCAGAGGCTGGCGGTGGCACATCCCCTCACTCGCACACAGGCGGCAACGGCTGCACGGGCGCTGCGCCGCCAGCCTGCCATGTCATACTTGCGGGCCGTCTTGCCCCCGAAGAGGCGGTGATCGTGCTCCGGCTCCCACCGCACGCTGGTGGGCTGCCTCGGGCTGCCCCAGACGCACATGGGCAATGGCCGTTCAAAATTGGTCGGACTCCTCCGTCAGCCTGGGGACAGAAGACCGTCATGGCAGCATGGGCGCCCAGGGGCTGGGGCAACGCCTCCTCCTCGGCACTGCCGCTCGCGCACGGGCGCTGCCCCGCTGCACTGGCCCAGCTAGGCGCACACCTGCCTCGGCAATACTCCTCCATCGCTGCTCCTAGCTGCTTGGCCAGCAGGGCGAGCAGCCAGAGGGGCCAGGTCCGCAGCCTCAGCGACCAGCTCTCGCTTGCATGCCTGGGACACCTGCGGCCACTCCCCGCGCGCGCTGCCGTGCCGCTCGGCTTGGCCGCGCTCTGCTGCGGCCTGAGGCGGCCGAGGCACGCCGCTGCCTGCGAGCTCGCCATCGTCGCTGGGGCAGGACTCGGCCCAAGGCGCTCGTTCGGGTGCTGGCGGGGGCACCGCGAGCTGCGCCCGCACCGCCTCCACCTGGGCACGTATGGCCGCCCATGCCACCTCGAAGTTGCTGGAGCCCCAAGCTTCTGGCAGCTTGTCCAGCTGCGTGAGGAGCCCTGGCACGTGACTGGCTCCAGCCCACGCGGCTGCGCGCTGGCGCCGCCGCTCCTCCGCCTCTTCACGGGCTGCCTCCTCGAGGACCTGGAGCGCCTTGCTGGCCTCCTCCACCTCGCCGTCGAGCGCCGCGAGCTCGTCCTGGGCATTCTGCAGCTGGACCCCCGCGAGGTCCCGCGCCGCCTGCTGCTGCTCGAGGGCCTGGCGGGCTGCGCGGAGCCGCATCTCCTCCTTGCTGATGGCGTTCGCCTCCTTGCGCAGCAGAGCCGACCGCGGCATCGCAAGGGCCTTCTGCTCCGCTGCCTCCTTCTGGGCGATGGCCAGCTCTGCCATCTTCGCATCCAGCTGGTTGGCCACGACGTCCGTGAAGCTGCTGTCGACGCCGTCTGGCGGCCCAGCCTGCAGCGCCTCGAGCCGCTCGACCGTTGCCCGCAGCCTCTCGATCGCCGGTGCTCCTCCGTTGCTGGGCGCCCCACTCGCCGCCGAAGCCGAGGTCTGCGACTTGGTGGATGCCGTGCGCGACGCTGCGCTGCGGGCCTGCCGCTGGGCTCGACGCCCCCGAGGCTGGTCCACCCAGCCGTCCTTGTCAGCCTCGGGCTTCGCCTTGCCGCGGGGTGCCTCCGTAGCCCAGGGCGGTGCGGCATACCCACAGCTGATGCACGTGGAGCGCCAGTCCCAGTTCCAGCACCCGCAGCTGCACATCCAATAGGTCCTGCTGCGTCTGCCTCTGCTGCCACCACGCTGGGGCCTCGCCATGGCGCCAGACGCGCTGCCCGCTGGGCAACGCCCCCACGCTGTGAGAGCACGAACCAAAACAAGACTTTGCACAAGAAGTTGCACTGGCCCAAAGCGCGGAGGCCCTCGCGCCCAGAGCGCCGCGCACGACCCGCGGTCGTCGGGCACTCCATGGCCTTGAGCCAAAATGGCTACGGATTATCCTACGTGTTCTCCCGTTGTCCTATGTGTTCTGCCGTATTCCTGCGCGTTCTGCCACCAATTCTGCCATGCACCTATGTGTTCTGCCGTGTTCCTATGTGTACTGCCGTGCTCCTGTGTGTTATGCCATGCTCCTGTGTGTTAAAGTTAAAGTTAAAGTTAAAGACGGGGCCTTCAAGGCAAGTGGTGGCCAGAACGCAGACAGGGCCAGACGGGGCCCGCGCCCCCGAAAGAGGCCGAACCCAGGCGGGCACCGAGGGCGGCGGATGCCTACTCGCACAGGGGAGCAGCAGGCGCAGGCCACATCGATGCACTATTTCACTCCCTCACGGGCGGCACGCCACGGCGTGACATGCGGCGGCGCACCCTGCGGTCCTCCAGGGCCCCGACCGCTGCCTGGGCCGCGGCGGCGAGCTCCTCTTCCGTGACTCCGAACGCCCCGAGGAGGCCCGCTCTCGCCGCAGCTGGGCGCCGCAGGGGCTGGCTGGCGGAGGCGGCCGCGGTGGGTGCAGCAGCGGGAGCCTCGCCTAGGCCCTCCGCCTCGACGGGCGCCGCGGCCGCCGCAGAGGCGCTGTCTGCTGAGCTCGCTGTCGCCGAGGGGTCGACCGCTGGCCCCGCTGCGATGCCGAGCCACTCAAGGCACCGCTCCTGCGCATGCTCAGGCAGTGGCCCCTGCGAGCGCCTCTCCTTTAACTCTGTGCCTGGCGGTTCGGGGCCCTTCCTGCCTCCTGCCGCCAGGATGGAGTCCCCGAAGCCACAGGCTGCGCTGGTTCCTACCCCCTTTGTCGGCCTTGTCGCCTGGGCACCGCTCCTTGAGGCGAGGCCTCACTCTAGAGCGACTTCCCAACGTCATGTAGGCGCCGCACTTGGTGCACGCCACGAGCTCTTGGGTTCCGTCACCTTCTCCAGTGCTGTCGTAGGAGAGGGCGTGTCCCAGGATGCTGAAGGCTGCAGCGCTGGCCGAGAGGGCGGCTGAGCTGCTGCCAGCCGAGCGGGCGCTCTCCAGGCGCGGCCGCTTGGCACTCGGCGCGGTGCTAGCGGCCTCCTCTGCCGCCTGCGACGCCTCGGCAGCGGCGAAGCGAACCTGGCGCCGCTCAGCTGCAGGAGGGAGCCCTTCGCAATCCTTGGCCGCAATGTCCTGCCAGAGGATGGCTGCCCGACAGATCCAGCGCCCGAGCTCCTGCACGATCTCCGCCAGCGCGTGGTGCTCGCCAACAGTCTGCCTGTCCACCGAATGCATCAGGGCACCCATCTTGGCAAGGCGATCAGCATGCTCGTTGCCACGCCGCTGGGCCTCCGTCAGGAGCCCGTCGAGCACCGCCTGCCTCGAGCAGTGGGCTGGCACCTTCTTCACCACGAAGGTTCCTGGCTCGAGGCACGCCAGGATCCTGCCCCACAGATGCGCGTTGGCCCTGCTGGGTGCCGTGGCGTAGGCGCGTCCTCTGCGCAGGCAGGTCACGGTGGAGCTGCAGTCGATGTTGACCTCCTCAACTGCTGGCCCTGCAAAGGTGGCGAGCATCCATACTGCGAAGTCCTCGCCGTCCTTGGCCGTCTGCTGTGGGCAGAGGTCTCGCCTGACGGTGCCGTAGACCCCTGCGACTAGGTTGCCGTCGTCGGCATATTGTGCAATGGCCCAGCCCGCACGGCGCAAAGCACTGAACTGCGGCTCGAGGGCCGAGCCATCAAGGTACAGCTTGCCGTTGAGCTTATCATCGGCCGGCCTGCAGACCCACTGCACCCACATAGCGTCTGTGCGGCGACCCTGGGGCGGCTCTGGGGCAGGCAGCCAGCAACGGGCGAAGTTCTCGCCCGAGCACTCCCCGTGGGCCCCGGCTCGCTCTGCACACCTCTTCAGCCGTGCGGGCACTCCGTCGCGCCGCTGGGGCTCCAGCACAGGGCACTCGAACAGGCGGTGCCACAAGGTGCCTCGATCGGCCCCACAGCGGCAACAACACGCGTGCCCCCGCTCTCCTGCATCAAAGAGCCTGGCCTGCGTCCAGTGCGCGTTGGAGATGTAGGCCCCAAGCGCATTCTGCTCCCTCACGCTCAGCTCGCTGTCTGGCCCGAGTAGCCGCCCGATGGCGTCCCAGTACAGGGGCCGCTGCAAGAGGGGATCGTGGCTGAGCTTCCGCGTCTCGCGGCGATCGGAGGCACGCCTAGCGCCGAGGCCAGCCTCCAGGCCTAGCTCCCGAGGCCCGAGGAGCAGAAGGTCAAGCTCGTCGCCGAGGTCCGTGACGAGGTACCGCTCGGACTTGAAGTGCCAGCCGATCCGTGCGAGAGTCAGCACCGCCGCGTCGATGGGGGAGGCGCAGTGCTTCCACAGCGCGTCGGCACTCGCGTGCCTGGCTGCCGCCGACTCCAGCCCCCGCGCCATCATCCTGTGCGGCAGCTCGGCTGACTGCAGGAGGCTCGCCAGCATCTGGACCGCATGGCCAGCCGTGAGGACTGCAGGGCCCAGGTCACGCCTCCTCCTGAGCTCGGCGCATCGCATGCGAAGCCCAAGTGCAGCGCCCATGGGAAGCGCTCCTGCGCTGCGGCATGCGGCGAGCCTCCAGCTGTGCAACTCGCCGTCAGCGATGCCCGTGACTGCACGCCCCCACGCCATGCTAGCTGCGGGCACAGCCTTGTGGATGAGGTCCACATCCACGCCAGCGGCGCGCAAGCAGCCCAGCCTGCGTGCACGGCGAAGTGCTCCAGCAGCTCGTACTCGGCCCTCATGCACTCCTCGCCTCGTGATGGTGGCGTCCGTGCCGAGGTTCCTGGCCTGCAAGGTCTTACGGAAAGTCCAGCCCTGCGACTTCCAGTACTCGCCCAGCTGACGCCCAAGGCTGGGACTCGAGGCGAGGAAGGTCGTCTTGGCGGCACTGGTGGGCAGGTGCTGGCCGCGGAGGATACAGGCCACTTCCAGTCCAGCCGTGCCCAGCTGCGCAGCGACCAGACGCTCCGTGCCGACTGCCTGCAGTGCGATGTCATCGACGACGTTGCGTGCAACCGCCAGCGGCCTGCCTCCCGCAGAGGCAGCTCGGAGGGCTGCAAGCACGGGCAGCTTGGCCACTGTGGTTGCACACGCGCACCCTACTAGGACCGCCCCGCAGGTGGTGACAGACTCAGTGGCCATGCCCACGAAGCAAATGAAACGCGGGCTCTGGTAGAGCACAAGCAGGCCTCGCAGCAACTTCAAGTTGAAACCGTGCTGTGCTCGACCCCGCACTGCCACAGGACGTCGCGCCGCAGGTTCTCGTAGAACTTGGTGAATCCAAAAAGAAGCTGGCGGCGGCAAACCCATTCTCCCGCGCGAAGGCGGCAAAGACGTTGTGCAGCCACCCTGCCTTCTCGCACCCGCGGTCGGCCTGTCCCCAAAAGACACGGTAGTCGTGCTCCGCCTCCCACAGCGCACAGATTGGCTGCCTCAGGCGGCTCCAGATGCGCATGAGCAGCGGGATCAGCGCTATCGGTTGGACCCCACCGTCCGACTTGGGAATGAAGACCATCATGGTGGCCTGGGCGCCCAAGGCCTGGGGTTGCTCCTCGCATGCCTCCAGGAGGTCCAGACAGCGCAGTTGCAGGGCCACTGGGAGCAGCAGCAGCTGCCGCGGGTGGAGCTGGTCAGCCCCCAGGCCCGCCGTAGGCGAGTAGCGCTTGCAGACAGCCTGCAGCATCTCCAGGCTGAGGGGCGGCAACGTCGAACCTTGGACGTCCCAGCTTCCGACTCCAGCTCCTGACTTGAAGCCCTCCTGCTGCCAGAGGGCCTGCCAGTTGGCCTCCAGCTGCCCGACCGCCAGCACGCCTGCCAAGGGTATGCCAGTGTCGGGGTCAACCACCTGCGGGGGCGGCACAGCCTTGGCAAATCTATGGGCCAGCCTGCCGCCCTTCTGCACAGCCTCCTTGGCCCATGCCCTCCAGGAGGCCGAGCTCTTGCTTCCATCTCGCCTCTGGGAGCTCGCGGGGCGCCGCTGCAGCACTGCAATCGCCTCTGGGCCCCCATGAAGGCCAGCTTGGCTAACGAGGTCGCCCCACTTACTAGTATCGAACTCGAGGGCCTCGACTTCGTCTTCCTCACAGGCTGCGACAGCGGCCGCCTCCACATCGGCGAGGACCCGCTCCACCTGCCGCTCGTACCTGGTCTCGTGCGCGGGCTGCCAACGCTGCGTCCTGTCCGCTGTGAGCCTCTGGAGAGCCACGTCGAGGGCCTGGCGGATGGCGTGGGTGAGGGCCGAGTGCCGGTGGCGGTACTCGCGCTTGACCACGGCGCTGAGGGGCTTGAAGACAATCTTGGGCCCTTCGGAACGCCCCAGGTACCTGGGCAGGTCGCCGTCGTCAATGCCGTGGATCCCCACCAAGGTGCTCTCGACGACTTGGATCCACTGCCGAGCGGCCTCGCAGGTTTCACTCGGTCGGGAGCCCACCTCCCAGGTCCAGCGGCAGGGCTCCACTTGCCAACGGGCGCGCCCCACGCGGCGGTGTACCTGGACTGCAGCATCCTCGCGAGGTCGGCAAGCAGCTGCGTCGACATCAGGGAAACGACCAGGACGAACCAGCACTTGCACCAGGGCGTCTGGTCTCACGTCCTGCAGCAGCAGCCTCACGGGCTTGTGGGGATACAGCCCAGAGCCATCCAGAGCTGAGGCCTCTCTTACCCCATGGGCCAGGCAAAAAGAGCTCACGGACCAGTCGTACACATGCTCAGCGCCTTGGGCCACGCATGTGCACTCGGCAGGCCCCAGGTACGCGCCGCGCTGCACCGTAGGCCAGTCCAACTCGCGCAGCATGCCTGGCTCCATGTTGAAGCCACCCTGCGCGAGCCAGGGCAAGCCTTCGGACAGCACCACGTCGCCGAAGGCGGCGAAGATGTCGAGGTCGATGCCCCTGGGCCCCAGGGCGTCCTGCAGATACAGCGAGCACGCCAGGAGCTGCAGGCCTGACGCGGTGGACACTGTGACCCCTATCATGCGATGCCTCAAGTCGCTCGGTACCATCCAGGCAATCTCCGCTGCCTGCAGGTCGCTGCGCACCAGGGCCGCCACGCCGCCTGAGTTCGCAAGCGGGCCTTCCTTGTCCGCGGGCGCTGCCGCGTGGAGGAAGGCAGTATACCCCAGGCGGCGCGCTGCACTTCCGGCCGCCTCCAGGCGGTGCGGAGCCAAGCGGGTCTCCTGGAGCATCACCAGGTGCGGCAGGGCACCGTGCCGAGAGGCAAAGGCCTCGATGACCTCCAGGCTCCTCCTCCAAGTGTTGCCGTTGATCCCCAGCACCTCGAGCCCGCATCGGACATCCATGCCGCTTGGCCTGGCGCCAGTGGGCCCTGGGCCCTCCCGAGGTCGAGGGGCCGCCTGCCGCCTATGCGGGCCGCGTCGGCGCCACCGCCCGCACGCTGCCTCGGCTCCGACGCTCTGGTGTGGCTAAATGCACGACTGCCCTGGCCTCGCACCTCCGCTGCAGCTCCTGGCTGCGGGCCCAGCAGGGCGAAAAGAAAGAGGGGCCAGGTCAGCAGCCTCGGCCACCAGCTCCCGCTTGCACGCCTGGGCGACCTTCGGCCACTCGCCGCAGGCGTCGCCGCGACGCACTGCCTGGCCGCGCTCCGCGGCGCTCTGCGGCTGCCAGGGCTCGGTGCCTCCTGCGTGGTTGTCGTCCAAGCTGCTGACCTCGTCCATGGGGCATGACTCAGCCCATGGCGCTCTCATTGGTGCCGTAGGGGCTTGAGCGAGCAGCGTGCGCACAGCCTCCACCTGGGCACGAATGACTGCCCAAGCCACCTCGAAGATGCTGGAGCCCCAAGCCTCGGGCAGCTTGTCCAGCTGCACGAGGGGCCCAGGGACCTCGCTGGACCCTGCCCACTTCGCTGCCCGCTGACGCCGCTGTGCCTCGGCCTCCGCTCGGGCGTCCTCCTCGAGGGCGCGGAACGCACGGGAGGCTTCCCCCACCTCTGCGTCGAGCTGCGCCAGCTCCTGCTGGGCTTTCTGGAGCTGGGTCTCGGCGAGGTCGCGCGCCGCCTGTTTCTGCTCCAGGCTCTGGCGCGCGGCGCGGAGCCGCTTCTCGCCCTTGCTGATGGCGTTCGCCTCTTTGCGGAGCAGCGTCGACAGCGGCAGGGAGGGCGCTTTCTGCTCCGCTGCTGCCCGATGGGCCTCGACCAGCTCGGCGCGCTTGGCCTCCAGCTGGCTGGTGACGACGTCGGTGAAGCAGCTGTCCACTCCGTCGGGCGGCTCCGCCTGCAGCGCCTCCAGCTGCTCGACTGCTGCCTGCAGCCTCTCGATCGCCGTGGCGCCGCTGCCGCCGGGCGCCCCACTGTCGCCCGATGCCGAGGTCTGCGACTCGGCGGCTGCCGCACTCGTAGCCGCGCTGCGGGCCTGCCGCTGGGCACGGCGCCCTCGCGGCTGATCCACCCAGCCGTCCTTGTCCGCCTGGGGCCTGGCCCTGACCGCCGCAGCATCCAGCACCCAAGGCGGTGCCGCGCAGCCGCAGCCGAGGCACGTGGTGCGCCTGTCCCAGTTCCAGCCACCGCAGCTGCACATCCAGTACGTCTTGCTGCGCCTGCTGCCACCGCCGCCGTTGCGCGAGGAGCGCGCCATGGCCACTGCCGCGCTGGCCCACAGGTCGCGCCCCCGCGCGGAGACAACAGGGAGCGAAACAACGAATTGCACTGGCCCAAAGCGAGGAGACCCTCGCGCTCAGAACGCCGCGGACGACTTGCGGTCGTCGGGTGCTCCATGGCCTTGAGCCAAAATGGCTACGGATGCTCCTGCGTGTTCTGCTGTGCTCCTATGTACTCTGCGTGTTCTGCCGTGCTCCTTGTTACCCTGCGCGTTCTGCCGTTATCCTATGGGTTCTGTCGTTTTCCTGCGCGTTCTGCCGTCAGTTCTGCCGTGCACCTATGTGTTCTGCCGTGTTCCTATGTGCATGGCCGTGCTCCTGTGTGCTCAGCCGCGCTCCTGCTTGTTCTGCCGTACTCCTATACGGTTTGCGTGTTCTGCCGTGTTCCTGCGGGTTCTGCCATGCTCCTGCGTGGACTGCCGCGCTCCTGCTTGTTCAGCCGTGCTCTGCCGTGCTCCTCCTGCTCCTGTGTTATGCCGTGCTCCTGTGTGTTATGCCGTGTTCCTGCGTGCTCTGCCGTGCTCCTGTGCGTTGCGAGTTCTGTCCTGCACCTGCTTGTTTTGCTGTGTTCCTGTGTTTTCTGCCGTGCTCCTATGTATGATGCGTGCTCTGCCGCGCCCCTCGTGCTCCTGCGCGGCGGTCTGCGGGGGGCGGCGCCCGAATCACAGGTGAAACGAACACCGCCTTGGACCAGAGAGCCTCCAGGGATGCCAATCCAGAGGCCCCGCAGCTCACAAAAAGCGGACAAAAATGGACCACCTGACCCCAATGTCAGCAAGGCTCAAGCGCTGTCCACTGGACGGCGAAGCAGAGCGCGCGAACAAGCACGCGCCTCGGTTGTCCCCAAACCTAGGCCAGGGGCAGTCCCGTGCCTGGGTGGAAGCCTGCAACGAGGCGATCACGTCGCCTCGCTCGCACCTTCTCTGCCTGGATCTTACACAGATGCACTGCAGGCAGGCCCCCCGTGCATTCAGCGCCAAGCAACTTGCCCTGGTTGGGGGCATACGCCCCGCACCTTCTGCAAACAATGAAGAGTGCTCTAACAAGAAGCTGGTGGTCCAGATGCCCCCCCAACCCCACCTCCCGCCTGGCGCAGGCCGCGACAGGCTGGGGCCCCACCACTGGGCCAGACAGCTCGGGACCGTGCCCCTGGTGAGAGGACGCACTGTCTGCCGCGGGGCTTGCCTCACTAGCACCGGCAGCGATAACAGCAGGCTCGGCAACACGCTTCTTCTCACGCTTGGCGGGCCCAGGCGGCCCACTTGAAGATGGGGCCTCCAGCACTCTAGTGCTGGCGGCGCTCTCTGGGGCCCCTGCTGGAAACCCAGGATCCATGCGAGCCTGCAAAGTCGGCCTCGGGCCCTCCCCCTCGACCAGAGGTCGGGAGGCCGCGCGCAGTGAGCGGCAGGCAAGCACGCGTCGTTGCCCCATCCGAACTCCCCCGCCTGGACGACCCGCCATCCTCCTCCACATCGCCCCGGCCTGCAAGGCCAGGTTGGCGCCTCGACGATCGGCTGCCGACGGCTGGCTGACCACGCACAGGCGAGTCCTCACGCCGACGCGAGGCAGTCAGTGAAGTAGCCAAAGCAAGGCAAATGCCCAGCCCAGGCTCAGCAGCACGGGACACAGGGTTGTGTGAGGGCATACCTTGGTGGTTATTCTGTCGGTTTGCCTTCGCACTAGCCAGGGCTGCAGATGCCCTCAGCTTCGCAAGCTCGGTGGCCTTACATGGCCGACTCCAGAGCCCTCGGATGGCGCTATCGGAGTAGGCAGCCCTGTTACAAAGTCTGCAACGGATGCCATTCCTGCCTGGCACGAAATCACGCTGGCTGATCGAAACTGCTGGCGGATGCGGAGGCGGGCGAGGCACTCGGGCCACCTTCTCAGGGGGGCACCCACCTCCCGGAGCTCAAAACCTGAGAGCCTGCCCAGACCACAAACATAGCACGATTGACGGCCCCTGCAATTCGACCCTCGAGCCCGCTGCCGAAGTTCGGGCTAACAGTGACAGCGTGCAAAGCAACTGCGGCGAACAAGTCGGCCCAGGCACTTCCCAACTAAGCCATGCCCCCAACCCCGAGACTAGCCGCCTCCTCATGCGTCTTGTGCGAGGGAGTCCAAGCAAAAATGGGAGGATCTCGGCCTTGCCTGGACGCCTCCGCTCTAAGGGCACGCGAGACATCAGCATGCCGAGCCAAGACAGACGCCTCGCCCCCACTCCAACGGGCACCCTCCTGCACGAACGAGAGGTGATCACTGGCTATGCGAGTGACCGCTGGCGAGGCCGACACCGCTTGCAATCCCGCATATCCAGCAGCCCTGGGAACCGATTGAATCCCTGGGAGGCTTCCAAAGTGGGCCTTGGAGGGGCGGCCCGCAGGGTCCAGCTGCACACTGGCCCGAGCACAACGGGCCACTTCAGGAGCCTCCATGCGTTGGCCAGCCTCATCCGCATAGACCGTGCCTTCCCAAGGGTTTTTCGGTCCCCCCATTCAAACCGCTGTTCAGGGGTCCTGTTTGGGCGCGCAGGTAATGGCGGGAGCAGCAAGATGGCACAAGCATGCTGACATGAACCGAAGAACGTGGGATCAGCCAAACACAGCACCTCATTACGCAACAGCTCGCGTACCTGGACTTCACGCTTCTGCTCGCGCGTTCTCTCATCAGGCAGCGGCATGATTCCCTCATCAAGCAAAACAGGGCAATCTAACCAGCGGTGACCTAAGGTCTCAGGCTTCTCACCACAGGCCAGGCATGGCGGAGATTGGAGGAAGCCTTGATGATACTTGCGCGCCCTCGTCCACATAGCAGCTGGCCGCAAACATTGCAACGTTCCCAACTCATCTGCCTGTGATATCGCTCCGGCACCCTGCACACAGGCACGCAGTCCTCTGTACCAGATCTGTTCATCCGTTCTGTCGGGCATGTGTTGGTCCAGTTTGCGCATCTGCCAGCGCTGCACACCTGCCTCCAGCAAATCTCGGACGTCTCGAGGCGCTGAATGAGGGAAATATATTGACCCTCATCGGTGACCAGATGATAGGCAGAAAACATTGACCAATCCACTCGTCGCAGTGTCCTCCAAAGTTCCGAGAGCGGACCTGTGACTTTGGAACAGCGTTCACCTTTGACCATGCCAACCCTGACAACCTGCCACGCGCTCTGCTGCCGCGTGCGAGCCAGCTTGGCGCCCCACAGCATACTCGCAGACATGTACGGCAACTCCAAAGTGGCTTTGAAGATTGGATCATACCGTGGATTCTATTGCATCACCAGAGCAGCGGTCAAAGAAGCTGCTGTCTTGGCGCCTGCTCGCACACCAGCCAATGTGCGCACAGGCCTGAGCGCATGCTCAGCGGCACCCATCACAGCTGCTCCATGAAGAACTGGCGGTGCGAGTCCAATAGCTTGTATCCGCGTCATCCCTCGTATCCCGGCCGCCCGTTAAGTATCAGTAACCGTCGTACACGGAGACGTAAAACAGCAGCCCGTGCAGCTTCCTGTTGCCGCCGAGGCTGCACGGTGGCCAGCTCGCGCCCCGAGCTTCTCATCCAACGATGCCTCTTGATGGATCGTCGCTGCACAGTACTCCGCGCCAACTCCTCTGGATGCGCTTTTGACGCCACGAAACATAGCACTTTTTCACAAATCCCCTGCAAACAAAAAAAAAAAAAAAAAAAAAAAAAAACGAAGTGCACACGCGCGCGTCGTCGCGCGCATGCCGAAATCCTTCAAAAACCTTCGGTGCCGGAAGGGTTTCGCAATCGAGTTCCCAAGAAACATACAAAACACAGGGTTTCGCAACACTGATTTGCTAAAAAAGCTCCCGCGCGAGCTTTTGCGAAATCTTACTAAAACCAAACATTGTTTAAGATTCCCACAAACTGCTACCAAAAGGGCTTCGCGCGCGCGCGCATGTCGAAATCTGTCGAACGCCCTTGCGCGTGTGCCGTCGCGAGAACCCCCTGCAAAAAATGAAACGAAGTGCAGACGCGCGCGTCGTCGCGCGCGTATGCCGAAAACCTTCAAAACCCATCGGTTTCGGAAGGATTTCAAAATCGTGTCCAAAAAACCTACAAAAACACAAGGTTTCGCAACACGGATTTTCACCAGAAGCGTGCGCGCGCGCTCTTGCGTCGTCGTCGTCGTCGTCGCCGTCCTCCCTCCTCCCGCGTCGTCGTCGTCGTCGCCTACGTCGTCCTCTGTCTCTCCTCGTGTTCGTCGTCGTCGTCCTTTTTGGCGTCGTGGTCGTTTCCGTCGTCGTTGTCGCCGTGGTCGTCCTTCCTCCTCCTCCTTCGTCGTCGTCGTCGGCGTCCGTCGTCGTCCCTCCTATCGCGTCGTCGTCGTCGTCCTCGTCGTTGTCGTCGTCGTCGTCGTCTTCCCTCCTCCCTCGTCGTTGTCGTCGTCGGCGTCGCCGTCCTTCCTCCTTCTTCGTCGTTCGCGTCGTCGCCGTCCTCCCTCTTCCCTCGTCATCGTTGTCGTCGTTGTCGCCGTCGTCGTCCTCCCTCCTCCCTCGTCGTCGTCTTCGTTGGCGACGTCGTCGTCGTCTCGTCGTCGTCGTCGTCGGCGTCGTCGTCGTCGGTCGTCGTCGTCGTCCGCCGCCGTCGTCGTCGTCGTCGTCGTCGGCGTCGTTGACGTCGTCGTCGTCGTCGGTGTCGTCGTTGTCGTCGTCGTCGGCGTCGTCATCGTCGTCGTGGGTTTTGCACACCAAGTTGCGGGTGGGTGGGTGGGATGTTTGCAAGAGCACGGGATGTGTCAACTCGTCTGTGAAAAACAATTCTCCTTCCTAAAAACAAAATAGGATCTACCCCCCCCCCGGCGTTCTCACTCCCCCTTTCGGGTATGTAAATCATATACGATTCTGACCACAGGTCCATCCTAAGTATGACTTTACACTATCCCAGGGGGGCCGGGTTCCCCCCCCCCGAGGGCCCTTTGTTAAAAAACACTATGCGGTGACATTTGTTGTTCTAACATAACACTTTTTTTCGCAAATCCCTTTGCAAAAAATGAGACGAAGTGCACACGCGCGCGTCGTCGCGCGCGCATGCCGAAATCCTTGAAAAACCTTCGGTGCCGGAAGAATTTCGCAATCGAATGTCTAAAAAACATACAAAAACACATGGCTTCGCTATACTGACTTGCTAAAAAAGCTTCCGCGCGAGCTCTTGCGAAATCTTGATAAACCCAAAAGTTGTTTAAGATTTCCACAAATTGCTACCAAAAGGGCTTCGCGCGCGCATGTCGAAATCTGTCGAACGCCCTTGCGCGTGTGCCGTCGCGAGAACCCCCTGCAAAAAATGAAACGAAGTGCAGACGCGCGCGTCGTCGCGCGCGCGTATGCCGAAAACCTTCAAAACCCATCGGTTTCGGAAGGATTTCAAAATCGTGTCCAAAAAACCTACAAAAACACCAGGTTTCGCAACACGGATTTTCACCAAAAACGTGCGCGCGAGCTCTTGCGTCGTCGTCGTCGTCGTCGTCGCCGTCCTCCCTCCTCCCGCGTCGTCGTCGTCGTCGTCGTCACCTACGTCGTCCTCTGTCTTTCCTCGTGTTCGTCGTCGTCGTCCTCTTTGGCGTCGTGGTCGTTTCCGTCGTCGTTGTTGCCGTGGTCGTCGTTCCTCCTCCTCCCTCGTCGTCGTCGTCTTCCGTCGTCGGCGTATCGTCGTCGTCCCTCCTATTTCGACGCCGTCGTCGTCGTCGTCGTCGTCGTCGTCGCCGTTGTCGTCGTCGTCTTCCCTCCTCCCTCGTCGTTGTCGTCGTCGGCGCCGCCGTCCTTCCTCCTTGTTCGTCGTTCGCGTCGTCGCCGTCCTCCCTCTCCCTCGTCGTTGTCGTCGTTGTCGTCGTTGTCGCTGTCGTCGTCCATCCTCCTCCCTCGTCGTCGTCTTCCTTGGCGATGTCGTCGTCGTCTTCGTCGTCGTCGGCGTCGGCGTCGTTGTCGTCGTCGAAGTCGTCGGAGACGTCGTCGGTGTCGTCGTAGTCGCCGTCGTCGTCGTCGTCGGCGTCGTTGACGTCGTCGTCGTCGTCGGTGTCGTCGTTGTCGTCGTCGAAGTCGTTGGAGACGTCGTCGGTGTCGTCGTAGTCGGTGTCGGCGGCGCCGTCGTCGTCGCTGTCGCTGTCGTCGTCGGCGTCGGTGTCGTGGCCAAGTGCCATGTGGTACCTACCGTCACGGTCTTGTCTTAAGAAGTCTTGCGACCAAGTTGCGGGTGGGAGGGTGGGATGTTTGCACGAGCAGCGGAGAGGACAGCTTCAAGACGGTCAAATATGAATTCTCCCCTCTAAAAACAGAATAGGATCTACCCCCCCCCCCCCAGCGTCATCACTCCCCCTTTCGGGTATGAAAATCATATATGATTCTGACCACATGTCCATCCGAAGTATGAGTTTACACTATCCCCGGGGGGCCGGGTTCCCCCCCCTCTGAAGTTCCCTTGTAAAAAACACTATGCGGTGACATGTTCTGCTCTAGCATAACACTTGTTCGCAAATCCCTTGCAAAAAAATGAGACGAAGTGCACACGCGCGCGTCGTCGCGCGCGCATGTCGGAATCCTTGGAAAACCTTCGGTGCCGGAAGAATTTCACAATCGAGTTTCCAAAAAAAACATACAAAAACACAGGGTTTCGCAACACTGATTTGCTAAAAAAGCTTCCGCGCGAGCTCGTGCGAAATCTTCAGAGAAAAACATAAGTTTTTCAAGATTTTCACAAACTTCGCGCGCGCGCATGTCGAAATCTGTCGAACGCCCTTGCGCGTGTGCCGTCGCGAGAACCCTCTTCGAAAAATGAGACGAAGTGCAGACGCGCGCGTCGTCGCGCGCGTATGCCGAAAACCTTCAAAACCCATCGGTTTCGGAAAGATTTCAAAATCGTGTGTCCAAAAAACCTACAGAAACACACGGTTACGCAACACAGATTTGCTAAAAAAGCTTCCGCGCGAGCTCTTGCGTCGTCGTCGTCGTCCTCCTCCTCCCTCTTCCCTCGTCGTCGTCGTCGTCGCCGACGTCGTCTTCTTTCCTTCCTCGTCGTCGTCGTCGTCGTCTTGGCGTCGTCGTCGCTTCCGTCGTCGTTGTCGCCGTAGTCGTCTTTCCTCCCTCGTCGTCGTCGTCGGCGGTTCGTCGTTGTCCCTCCTATTTCGTCGCCGTCGTCGTCGCCGTCGTCGTCGTCTTCACTCCTCCCTCGTCGTCATCCTCCTCCCTCGTCGTCGTCGTCGTCCGTCGTCGGCGTCTCGTCGTCGTCCCTCCTATTTCGTCGCCGTCGTCGTCGTCTTCGTCGTCGTTGTCGTCGTCGTCGTCTTCCCTCCTCCCTCGTCGTTGTCGTCGTCGGCGTCGCCGTCCTTCCTCCTTCTTCGTCGTTCGCGTCGTCGCCGTCCTCCCTCCTCCCTCGTCGTCGTTGTCGTCGTTGTCGCGTCGTCGTCCTTCCTCCTCCCTCGTCGTCGTCTTCGTTGGCGACGTCGTCGTCGTCTTCGTCGTCGTCGGCGTCGGCGTCGGCGTCGTCGTCGTCTTCGTCGACGTCGACGTCGGCGGTGTCGTCGTAGTCGGTGTCGGCGGCGCCGTCGTCGCCGTTGTCGCTGTCGTCGTCGGCGTCGGTGTCGTGGCCAAGTGCCATGTGGTACCTACCGTCACGGTCTTGTCTTAAGAAGTCTTGCGACCAAGTTGCGGGTGGGAGGGTGGGATGTTTGCACGTGCAGTAGAGAGGACAGCTTCAAGACGGTCAAAGATTCATTTCACCACATAGATTGCACCGCATAGACTGCAAGAGCCTACTGTTTGGGGTCCACGCTGGCTAGCATAAAGAACTCCTCCCTGTCGGACCCCGAGGCCAGTTGAAAGGCGGGCTGGGCGTTTCGTTTGAGACTTCCTCACCATCTATGGTCCTGAAGCGTAAACTTTGCAACAGCTTCACGAATGGAGGGCGGCCCGTTTTCAAAATGCGGCTCTCGCCCCAGCGCCGCGCATACTCGTCTCAAAAGTTCGCAACGGCTTCACGGATGGAGGGCGGCCCGTTTCCAAAATGCGGCTCTCGCCCCAGCGGCGACCACATTCGTCTTAAAAGTTTTGAAGGGGCCCCAGGACACACAAATAAATACACACAAATAAAAATATTCCCAGTATTTCCCATATTTTCTGGGTTTTTGTCGTCCCCCCCCCACTTCCCATATTTTCCCATATTTTCTGGGGCATAGACGATTAATTGTGTCTGTGTGCTTTTTGTTCCCTCCTGAAGTTTGCAAAGGTTTCACGGATGGAGGGCGCCCCCTTTTCAGAATGTGGCTCTCGCCTCAGCGCCGGGGCACGTTCGACTGAAGGGTCCGCAAGAGCTTCAAAGACCCAGAAAAGATGTGTTGGCAGAATGGCGGAATGACAGGGCGCAACGGTCACGTTGATTCGCGGTGTGGAGGTCACAAGAACGGCGTTCTGGCACGATTCAGGACCGTCAAGACGCAGCAGTGACGGTGATTCGCGGCGTTGATGTCCCAGGAATGGCGTTCTGGCACACCTGCGGATTTTCAAACGGTTGTCTTTAACGGGGCACGTTCCCCAGTGAAAACGAATCCTTGTAGGGGCCTTCGAAGAGGGAACTTGGAGGGAGGGTTTCTTGCAATATCGCTGATGAGTCTCGGGGTTCCACTGGTCCTCCTCCCCCCTCCTCCTCCTCCTCCTCCTCCTCCTCCTCCTCCTCCTCCTCCTCCTCCTCCTCCTCCTCCTCCTCCACCCCGTCTCCTTGCGGATAACTCCTCCCTGTCTCACCCTGAGTCGGGTCGAAAGGGCGAGACGGGCGTTTCGCATGCTTCCTCACCGTTGATGGTCCTGAAGCTTAGAAACTGCAAGAGCTTCACGGATGGAGGGCGGCCCATTTTCAAAATGTGGTTCTCGCCCCAGCGCCGCGCATACTCGTTTTAATTACCCCAGTGCGACCCTACCTAGAAGTTGGAGCCCCTAGGAAAGCAGCATTAGTTGCTATGCTATGGTATGCTATGCTATGCTCTGCTATGCTGCGCTATGCGATGCTATGCTATGCTGCGCTATGCGATGCTATGCTATGTTATGCTAAGCTATGCTAAGCTATGTCCTGCTGCGCTATGCTATGCTAAGCTATGTTATGATATGATATGATATGCTATGCTATGTTATGCTATGCTATGCTATGCTATGCTATGCTGCGCTGTGCTATGTTGCGCTGTGCTGTGCTGCGCTATGCTATGCTATGCTATGCTATGCTGCGCTATGCTATGCTATGCTGGGCTATGCTATGATATGCTGTGCTGCGCTATGCTATGCTACGCTATGCTATGCTATGCTGTGCTCTGCTATGTTAAAGCTCAGCGAAGCTAAGATGAAGGTAAGCTAAGCTAAGATAAGCCTGAGCTAAGATGAAGTTAAGCTAAGCTAGGATGAAATAAGCTAAGCTAAGATGAGATAAGCAACGCTAAGCTAAGGGGGCATAACTGGGGGAACCGCGGGGCGGATACTGGGGGAACCGCCCGGGGCGGGGTCCACTGCCCGTCCCCTTTAAGCAAAGAGAGTAAGAACCCTCTAGGCAGAGCCTAGGTAGGGAAAAATTCGCAAATGTTTCACGGATGGAGGGCGGTTCCGTTTCAAAATGTAGCTCTCGCCTTAGCGCCGCGCACATTCGTCTTCAGAGTTTGCAGCAGTTTCCAGGATTCTCATGGTCAACGTCGCAGAAATGGTGTTTTGTTTTCTACTCGGCGCTCAAACTCGTCACCCGACTCGGAGATCTACGAACTTCGCTCGGCGCTGCAAATAATGCACACTCAGTGCCAGGCCCTAACCCGAGAGATTATTGAACAACGTCCAGGAGGGCTTTCAGCCCAGAATCACGTTCGCATTAAAACTGGCCACAGGCAAGGATGCCACGGGCCGTGGCTGGCCTAGAGAGAGGAGGAAGGCATGATACCGGAGCGACACGGAAGTCATTCTTCGAGTAGATCTTCTATCGCGCTGGCATGCGACGGGAGAGAGAGAGAGAGACCGGTGGGGATTCGCATGGACGTGAGAGGATCGGAGGATTTCTTCACTTTCCGTCACTTTTCGATGGAGAAGAGAGAATCGGGAACGGTTGTCTGAATTTGCCTTCAAATATACTGCTAACAAAACGCAACCGTACGCCTTCCAGGCGCTCGGTTGAAGTTCAGCCAGAGACACAGCTGAAAAAAACATAAGCTCGCACCCTGCTGACAAGATTATCCGTTTCGCCCCTCCTCACTATGGCCCCTCCGTCAATTCCCCTCGCACCCTCGCCCCTCCACGACTTCATGCAAGCAACACGCTGCAAACATGGGCGCTCCAAGCGCAAAAGAGACAGGGGGCCATCTGAGCTGGCCAACCCCTGAAAACATGGACGGTGCGGAAACGTGAATCGCCACTGATCCACGCGCCGACAGCCCATAGCCGCGTCTGCGACTACTCGAGTACTCACGCGACAGACAGAGGTGGCCCCAGGAACGAAACGCCCCGCCGAGCGAGGCCGAGGACAATTCCTTGGCAGGCGCTGCTCCGGGCGTCGGATCGGCGCGCCTGCACGGCCGCACCCAGCTGCCCCCCCTCCGCAGGTGGCAGCTACTGGGAGGTCTTTTCCGGAAGCATTTGGGAGAATGAAACCCCACTGGGGGGCTGCTGCGCCGGATTGAGCCGTGGATGAATCGGGACTGCAAGGGACGTAGCCGGATTCCGCCGGATGGAGCGGGAGCAGGCCGGAGTAAGCCGGACTTCGGGCCAGGGCATGCCCTGAGTCAGAAGCTGGCCTCCCAGGAGCTGCATCCGAACCCTCCACCCTCCGCTTCCTCATGCTCCTCCTCCCTTGCAGGTCGCTGGGGGGGCAGCGTTGTTTCCAGGGCCAGATCCCCGTACGCTCGGCGGGCGCGCTTGATCGGTCAACGGCAATCCTTGCAGCCGCCCTTCGCGAGAGAAGCTCTGATTTCAGGTGTACTCTTGCCGACGATTGGGCTGCTCATGCTTGCTCTTGCCCTACAAAAGATTGCCCTCTCCCCCGTCGCCCCAGAAACACAAATCGCGTTCGCTGCCCCGCAGCGAGCTCCTCCTTCCCCCCCCCCCGCGAGATCCACAGCGCGAGCATGGCAAAGGGCCCCTCCTGGCCGCCCCTGTCCAGGCCCAATCCACGGAGCACCCCTGGCCGCGGGGCAGCCCACGGCGAGGCAGCCCTCTGCCGCCGCGCGAGGCCCGCGCCCCTGTGCAGCGCCGCACCCCCCCCCTCCGGGCGAGGAGATCCTCTGACCAGGCCGGGCGGCGCGCACAGGGAGGTTAAGGGGGAGGAGGAGGAGGAGGAGGAGGAGGAGGAGGAGGAGGAGGAGGAGGAGGAGGAGGAGCTCTGAGAAGCAGGGGTGCCTCGAGGGAGCCCCCCCCCTCCCCCACAGCCCCCTCTGCGCGTGGCCAGCGGGCGCGACAGTGGCTCACACGGTCAGCGTGTAAAGCACCGCCCTCCACGGGGCCGAGCCGTGCGCGGCAATCCTCGCGCTCGGCGGCGGGCGGCCCCGTCGGGCGCCTGCGCAGACGGGCGCAGTCCCCCGGGCCGCCCTGGCAGGCCAGGGGCCCTCGGGCGGCGGCGAGGGCGGCGGCGAGGCCTCTCCGAAGGCGCCGCCCGCGAGCGCGGGAGCAGCGAGGGCTGGCCCGGGGTCCGGCGTCGGGTGCAAGCCTGGCGGCAGGCGCACGCTTAGGGGAACAAAAAGTGACATAAATGTAAAAACTCGGAGGTCCGCGCGGATTTCTCGGATCGGCGCTGGGGCCCCCCGGCGGCGCCAGGGGCGCCGCCCCTGGCGCGCTCCGCGCGCCGGGGAGGGGGGTTCAGCTCCGATCCGAGAAATCCGCGCGGACCTCCGAGTTTTTATGTTTATGTCACTTTTTGTTCCCCTAATGCTGTCCCACCGGGTCGGCAGAGGGGGCGTGAACGGCGCGTCGAGGCCTCGCCTCGGGGCCATCGCTGCAGGGGCCCCACCCTTCTGGGGGCCTCGGCAGGACGCTGGCTGGAGCACGCCGGGCGGCGCATGCAGGCTGGCCCGGCGGCGCGGCGAACGGGCTGCGGGCATGGCACACTGGCAGGCCAGTTCTGCCAGAGCCTCGCCATTGGGCGGATCCGCGGCCACGGACTTCAGGACTGTACCCTCTTCGGCTCCTGCCTGGCCGTGGTGGGACACCCCACGGCCGTGCAGGTGGCAAAAAGCACACTTTGCGCCAAATTTGCAGGTGCCCCTCTTGAAAATAAAATTGCAGTACCGCGGCGTGTCGACGTCGCCCCGCAAGCACCGCCCCTCGGGCCGGCAGTCCTCGCACCTCTCGAGGGTATCGTACAACTGCGTGTCGAGCATCCGCTTCAGCGTCTTCGGCACCATCCATTTCCTGGCCGCCAGGGCCTGGAACCACGCGGGCCTGCACGTCGGCGTGACGCACCGCCAGTGGCCGCAGCCGTGGAGCACCTCCTGCTGGCCGCACCGCTCGCAGGGCATGCCCATGCCCTCCTCGGCCTGCGTGGCCACCGGGCACTCCTTGGCCTGTGCGGCCAGCGGACCACCGGCGTCCGCCCGATCGGGGTTGGGCGGCGGCATCGCCAACGCCAGCACGTCCCGCAAGCGCGCCGGCGCCGCAGCCGGGGGCGCGCGGCCAGCGCCGTCGCAGACCGCGTGGCCGCGCGGGGCCGCGGGCTCAGTGCTGCGTGGCCTGGGCGGTCCCGTGGGCCGCCCAGGGCCGTCGGGCGCCTCGCTGGCGTCCCGGGCAGTGGCCGGCGTCGCGGGCCCAGCGGTCGTGCTGCCGGGCTGCCCCGAAGCTCCCGCGCAGCTGCTCCAAGGCAGCAGCTCGCCAGCGGCTGCGCAGGAGCGCCCCCCGTCTCCCAGCGGCGAGCGTGCCATGTCCGCGCAACGGGGGTGGGGCAGAGAGGGAGCGGGCACAAGAGGGCGGGACTGGGCGCGGGGAGAGGCCAGCTTCAAGCAGAATTGCTTGAGCTTAAGTGGCTGCGGGTCCCAGAGATGAGGTTTTTGTGCGATGTCGTGGCGGCCGGGCACAACAGTCACGTTGATCCGCGGTGCTGAGGTCACAGGAACGGCGTTCTGACAAATTCTGGATCGTCAAGACGCAACAGTAACGGTGATTCGCGGCGCTGATGTCCCAGGAATGGCGTTCTGGCACAATTCAAAATTTTCAAGCGGTTCTTCCAACGAGGCTCTTCCCTCAGCGAAAATGAATCCGTGTAGGGGCCTATGAAGAGGGAACTTGGAGGGAGGGTGTATTGCGACATCGTGGATGAGTCTTGGGTTTACACTGGTCCTCCTCCTCCTCCTCCTCCTCCTCCTCCTCCTCGTCCTCCTCGTCATCATCATCATTATCATCAGCATCATCATCATCATCATCATCAGCAGCAGCAGCAGCATCATCATCATCATCATCATCATCATCATCATCATCATCAGCATCATCATCATCATCATCATCATCAGCAGCAGCATCATCATCAGCATCATCATCAGCAGGGGCATCATCATCAGCATCATCATCTTCATCACACCCACCACCACCACCACTATCATCATCATCAACTTCGTCATCATCATCATCATCATCATCATCATCATCATCATCATCATCATCATCAACATCAACATCATCCTCATCCTCCTCATCATCATCATCATCATCAGCATCATCATCATCATCATCACCACCACCACCACCACCACCACCACCATCATCATCATCATCATCATCAGCAGCAGCATCAGCATCATCATCCTCATCCTCATCCTCATCATCATCAGCATCAGCATCATCATCCTTCTCCTCCTCCTCCTCCACCGCCCCCCTCGACCCTCGAAAACCTCGATCCTCGATCGTCGACCTCATGTAAGGATCTCGGTTGTCGGCCGCCGCCCCGCCGAAGGCGGCGGCCAGGACCAGGCCGGCGGCACGCCACCGGGCCGCGCGAGACATGGCGGGATGCGGCAGGCGGCTCCCTGTGGTGGGCCCAGTTCCACGACCACTACCACGGGTAGTAGGAGGAGGAGGAGGAGGAGGAGGAGGAGGAGGAGGAGGAGGAGGAGGAGGACCTCCCCGTCCTCCCTCTTCCCCCCTCCTACCTGTGGTGGTGGTGGTGGACAATGGGCCCATCACCCTGTGCACGTCAGAGCCCACGGGGGGGGGGCGCTTTCGTCAACCACCCCACGCAGCCTCGGGCTGGAACGGCTAGAGGACGGGGGGCGGGGCATGAGAGATGCTGCAGGGGGGAGAGGAGGGGGAGGGAAGGGGGGCAAGGGGGAGAGAGGGAGGGAGGGGAGGGAGGGGAGGGAGGGGGAGCGAGGGGAGGGAGGGGAGGGAGTCGGACGACAACGAGGGGAAGGAGGGAGGAGGACGGCGGGTGGGAGTTGACGGTATCCGATTTCGGGCGGGGAGGGGCGTATCGCCACGGCTGGATTCGCCTCGAAATCGTAGTCAGAACGCGCTCCAGGACAGGTCTGGGGGTAGACTCGCGGGGGATGGAGGCGAGAGGGAGGAAGGGAAGCAGGAAGTGGAGGAAGCGGAGGAGTCACAAGAGGGGGAGGACAACGAGGATGACAAGGGCCTGCCGCCATGACGCCGACCCTCCTTCCCCACAGCCCTCCTCCTCCTCCCGATCCCGGCACATGCCTCCACCCTCCCCCTCCCGCGGCCCTGCCCCCCTCCTGGGAGAGAGCATCCCCGTCCTCCTCCGCCTCCATAACCCAGCCCATTATCCCAGTGCCCCCTGCAGGCCGCCGCGCCAGGATTTAGGGACGGTGCGACGAGAAAGCTCGAGGAGGAGGAGGAGGAGGAGGAGGAGGAGGAGGAGGAGGAGGAGGAGGAGGAGGAGGAGGAGGAGGAGGAGGAGAGGAGGAGGAGGAGGAGGAGGAGGAGGAGGAGGAGAGGAGGAGGAGGAGGAGGAGGAGGAGGAGGGAGGAGGAGGAGGAGGAGGAGGAGGAGGAGCAAGTCTCCCGCGCACGCGTGCTGCCTGCCGTGCCAGCGGCAGGGCGCGCAGCACCGCGCGCGCGCGCGGATGCTCGCTTCACCGCAAGGGCCGGGCAGCCTGCCTGGACCACGAGCAGAGGCGGCGCGAGCCAGACTTGGCCCACGGTCGACATGCGACTGCAACGAGACCTGGCACCACGTGGCCGCTTGCAGCAGCCCCGGGTGCCCTGGCGGGGGCCTCTCTCGGGGAGGGGGGAGGGGAGGGGAGGGGAGGGAAGGGGCAATTTTCATCTTCGCCCGCCGGCATTCGCCTGCGAGGCCGCCCATGTTTTGCTCGCATCCCCCAGCCTCCGCCAGCCTTCCGCCGAGGCCTAGATGCTAACTGGTCGACTCGTCGGAGGCAAGCCTTTTCTGGAGCGCTCTGGATGTCTATGTGGACACCCTGTTCGCCACACGGAAAATAAGGGACTTGAAGGATTTGGGCGCTTCATTTGTTTAGACCTTCCGACGGCCCCAGAGGCCCCCAAGATCGCCCCAGAGGCCTCCAAGATGGCCATCCGACGGGCCAAGAGGCTCCTAAGACGGCCCCAAAAAGGGCCCAAGACGGCCCCATAGGCCCCCAAGACGGCCAAGATAGCCTCCAAGACGGCCCTGGAGCGCCCCCAAAGTGCTCCCAGACGGCACAGCGAGGCGCCCAAGACGGCTTCCGATGGCGTCCGGCGGGCCAGGAACGCCCTGAGACAGCGAAGCTCCCAAGAGGCTCAAAGACCCCCTCAAGAGGCCTCCTCCTCCTACGACAACCCCAAGAGGGCCCCAAGACGGCCCTATAGGCCTCCAAGCCTTGACCCGAGCACCATCGGGAGCACCCCGGCTTCGCACTCGTGGCAATGGCTGTGCACCCTACCTCCGCCACCGTCCTCGTGCCTTTCTCCCGTCCCTGGGCCTGCTCTGCCTCCTCCCTGCCCCCCTCCTCCTCCTCCTCCTCCTCCCCCCTCCTCCTCCTCCTCCTCCTCCTCCCTCCTCCTCCTCCTCATATCATCATCATCATCATCTCATCATCATCATCATCATCATCATCATCATCATCACATCAACATCATCATCATCATCATCATCATCATCATCATCATCATCCATCATCAGCATCATCATCACCATCATCATCCTCGTCCCTTTCCTCCCTTTCCCTTCTCCCCTATCCCTTTCCTCCTCTTCTCTCACTCACTCACTCACTCACCCTCGCTCTTTCTCTCTCTCTCTCTCTCTCTCTCTCTCTCTCTCTCTCTCTCTCTCCATCACACACATCAACAATCCGAACACCGAACAAGTATTGAGCGTTAGACTTGCATTCAAGTAACGCTCCAAAAGTTGGACAGTCCACCACCTACACACGCATGCGCTGACAGGGACGGGTGACATTCGCAACATTACTCCTGAGACCTCGCCGCACCATGTTGCCATGAAGCTTTTAACTTCACCCCGCCAAGAGACGCCTAACAGCACTCGCCATGGGTCGCGCCGTAAGTTGTGCCGTATATTGCGTCGCATATCCGGCCCGACCACCGCATCGCAGTTTCTTCACAGCCTACCTTCCATAGACGGCGCCACGGGCTGCGCCAGAAATTCCGCGCTCTGAAATACCGTGGAGAGACTTCTCCACGTTGTCGACCCTCCACAGACTGCGCCATTGCGCCACAGGTTGCGCCACAGGTTGTGCCAAACCCCCAACTTGAGCAGAGACCGACCGTCCCGGCATTCCTATAGTCCTACCACGACATGTTCTCAGAACCTAAAAATGTTCGAAGAACAAAATAATGTTCTCAGTACATAAACCCGATGTGTGCAACCAAGACAGCCCCAACCAGGAATGCTCTAAAAACATTTCGTGGGAACCACAAAAGGTTCTTAGGACATTGTTTGGTAGGACTATAGGCACGCAAGGACGCTTCGCCACTGCTTGACCAACGCCCGAACAGACGGCGATCTCCCCCAGAATGCCCGCGTTACGCCAGACGTCCCGCGACGGAAGGAAACAGAGCCGCCGGCGGAGGGGCTCGTCCAAAGAATGCCCCAGTGGGAGAAGACCCCTCCTGCGGAAGGCTGCTCTCCTACCAGCGCCAAGAGAAATCCTGACTTGGCTCCAACAAAAGTTTCCTTGGAAACTCGCAAGAATAATAATATGTATGTAAACCCGTCGGCAAGATGAAAAGTCGCGCGCGCGTGCTCAGCGTTCGCACGCACGCGATCCCAAGACGTCCCATGGCCACAACATGCTTCCAGGAATGCCTCAGGCCACGGACGATAACGTCCAGAGGACCCAGGATGATGCCACCCCAACGCGATCCCGCCATGGATTCTGGACCGTGTCAGGCCGACTCGCAGATGACGCAACACATGAGCAACGCGTGACGCCGAGATGGCCCGATGGCAACAAGATGGATCCAAGCGCACCCAGGGTGGCCTCATAATGATCACGCGATGGTTGCGTGATCCAAACATGACCGGGATATGATCTCAAGATGACCTGAAGACGACCCCAACACGGCAATAATACTGCAACTTATGAGCCCCATCTTACTTCGAGCCGATCCCAGCATGGTGGGATCCGTGAACGACCCGGGATTTTGGTCTACCCCATTTTTAATGGGTGGGATTTTGATCGTCCTGAACTAAACTTATAATATTAAAGCGGAATAAGCCAGGCGGGATCCCGCCCGGCCCACGGAGGAAGACAACATTGCTAGGCTTCTACGGGGGGTAGGGGGTTCGGAAGGGGCGTCGTTAAATTCCGCTGACATTGGCAAGCCTTCCAGCGGCCTTCCCCCGTCTTCCGCCTCGTTTTACTTCCGTCGACGTCCGCGGGCCAGCGTCGTGATGAAAATTCAAGGAACTTTCATTGGGCCGATGCGTCGGTTTTTACATCCCGCGCGACAGGGATGGCAATTCAGTTCGGCAGTGGGGCAAGTCGGCGTCATGGCCAACGCGCGTCAGAGGCCCGAGTGCGCCCCCTTCCTCTGGTAAACGACCTTGCACACTTTCTTGAAGTTCTGAAACTTCCGCTTGGCGACAGTCTGCGCCTTCTGAGTTTTGAGCAACCTCTTGAGTCTGACCGTCCAGGCGGTCTTTCCCAAAGCGGGCCGCTTGTTCCTCAGGTCCTCGAGGTCCCTGCGGCGCATCGCCTGGCGCAGCCAGCCCCAGAAGGACTCGATGGGGTTGAACTCGGGAGACCTCGCGGGGATGTTGAGCAGCTGGATCCTCTTCTTCTTATACTCCTTCTTGCAATCCTTGCCGCCCATGAAGCTTTCGTTGTCGCACAGCAGCCGCCGTGGGCCCTCGTGCCTCCCGGGCTGCAACTTCTTCACGGCCGCGAACAGCTTCCCGGCCCTCACCTCGCGCAGCCACTCATCCCTCTTCAACTTCCTATTCTCATGGTATGTAATTTCATGGAAGCCCTCTGCTGAAATCGCCCCCCAGAGGGGAACGGCGCGGGATTTCGGGACCTGGTCCGGGTAGTCGTCGGCACCTGCCAACTCTGGCGCCGCCGCCTCATTGTCGCGGCGCCACATGTGGGTTTCACCCTGCATGCAGAAGTTCAGCCTCTCCGTCTGGCCACGCGGTGGAACAGTCAGGACTACGCCATCCATGGCGAGAGTGATATGCTTGGAGATCGCCGCCTGGCTCATGTCCTTGAACCGCGCCGCGAAGGCCTTCCTCGCGGGTCCTTGTCCAGGCGGGTTCGTAGTTCCCCACGACGCACAGCTCTCCGTCGCCCAGGCGCACCGCGCCTTCCTTCGCCGCCCACACGTAAAAGAAGCCCCGGTCCAGAGACTTCTGTAGCCGCCTGCCGCCCCACCCCTGGCCCAGCAGGTCGTTCGGCTCCCCGTTCGGGCGGACGCCCTCGAAAGCGAAGGTAGACGCGTTCCTGTCCTGAGCACGGAAGAACTGCAGCATCAAGTGCAAGTGGTGGCCCCCGTCGTGGTTCGTCTCAAGGGTGGCACACCAGAAACGAACCTTCCAGCTGGCCAACTGGCTCTTCACGAAGGTCACGAACCGCTTCCAGCAACTGGAGTCCGGAAGCTTTTGGTAGGTCAACAGCACACCCTGGGACTGGAAGCGAAAACCCTTCCGCCCCCCTCGGGCGTCTTCCTCAGGGCGCACGGGCAGCACAGGAGCTTCACCTGACTCGTCCTGCTGCTTCCCGTCGCGCTTGCCTCCTCGAGGCTTCCTCGCCTTCTTGGCCGCCTCCCAGGCGTCGTGAGCGTTGTTGAGGGCGGTCTGGTCTTCTGCCTTGCCGCCGCGGTCGGGGTGGGTCTTCAAGGACACCTTGCGGTAGGCGCCGCTCACCTCCTTGTCTGGCGCGTCCCTCTTCAAGGTCAGCGCAACGCCGTAAGCCGCAGCAAGGGTCCGAAGGAGGCTGACCAAGGCGCGCTTCGCCAGGTCGATGGCGGATGGCATGAAGCAAAGTACACTCCCAAAATACAATGCTTCCCCAACCCCCCACCAGTGAACCTGGAGCCAAAATGGCTACGGACATGCGGGGGCTCGGACAGGCTGCGTCGGTTTTTACATCCCGCGCGACAGGGATGGCAATTCAGTTCGGCAGTGGGGCAAGTCGGCGTCATGGCCAACGCGCGTCAGAGGCCCGAGTGCGCCCCCTTCCTCTGGTAAACGACCTTGCACACTTTCTTGAAGTTCTGAAACTTCCGCTTGGCGACAGTCTGCGCCTTCTTTGCTGAGCAACCTCTTGAGTCTGACCGTCCAGGCGGTCTTTCCCAAAGCGGAGCCGCTTGTTCCTCAGGTCCTCGAGGTCCCTGCGGCGCATCGCCTGGCGCGCAGCCAGCCCCAGAAGGACTCGATGGGGTTGAACTCGGGAGACCTCGCGGGGATGTTGAGCAGCTGGATCCTCTTCTTCTTATACTCCTTCTTGCAATCCTTGCCGCCCATGAAGCTTTCGTTGTCGCACAGCAGCCGCCGTGGGCCCTCGTGCCTCCCGGGCTGTAACTTCTTCACGGCCGCGAACAGCTTCCCGGCCCTCACCTCGCGCAGCCACTCATCCCTCTTCAACTTCCTATTCTCATGGTATGTAATTTCATGGAAGCCCTCTGCTGAAATCGCCCCCCAGAGGGGAACGGCGCGGGATTTCGGGACCTGGTCCGGGTAGTCGTCGGCACCTGCCAACTCTGGCGCCGCCGCCTCATTGTCGCGGCGCCACATGTGGGTTTCACCCTGCATGCAGAAGTTCAGCCTCTCCGTCTGGTCACGCGGTGGAACAGTCAGGACTACGCCATCCATGGCGAGAGTGATATGCTTGGAGTCGCCGCCTGGCTCATGTCCTTGAACCGCGCCGCGAAGGCCTTCCTCGCGGGTCCTTGTCCAGGCGGGTTCGTAGTTCCCCACGACGCACAGCTCTCCGTCGCCCAGGCGCACCGTGCCTTCCTTCGCCGCCCACACGTAAAAGAAGCCCCGGTCCAGAGACTTCTGTAGCCGCCTGCCGCCCCACCCCTGGCCCAGCAGGTCGTTCGGCTCCCCGTTCGGGCGGACGCCCACGAAAGCGAAGGTAGACGCGTTCCTGTCCTGAGCACGGAAGAAGCAATCAAGTGCAAGTCTCAAGGGTGGCACACCAGAAACGAACCTTCCAGCTGGCCAACTGGCTCTTCACGAAGGTCACGAACCGCTTCCAGCAACTGGAGTCCGGAAGCTTTTGGTAGGTCAACAGCACACCCTGGGACTGGAAGCGAAAACCCTTCCGCCCCCCTCGGGCGTCTTCCTCAGGGCGCACGGGCAGCACAGGAGCTTCACCTGACTCGTCCTGCTGCTTCCCGTCGCGCTGGCCTCCTCGAGGCTTCCTCGCCTTCTTGGCCGCCCCCCAGGCGTCGTGAGCGTTGTTGAGGGCGGTCTGGTCTTCTGCCTTGCCGCCGCGGTCGGGGTGGGTCTTCAAGGACACCTTGCGGTAGGCGCCGCTCACCTCCTTGTCTGGCGCGTCCCTCTTCAAGGTCAGCGCAACGCCGTAAGCCGCAGCAAGGGTCCGAAGGAGGCTGACCAAGGCGCGCTTCGCCAGGTCGATGGCGGATGGCATGAAGCAAAGTACACTCCCAAAATACAATGCTTCCCCAACCCCCCACCAGTGAACCTGGAGCCAAATGGCTACGGACATGCGGGGGCTCGGACAGGCCTTGGCTCCAACAAAAGTTTCCTTGGAAACTCGCAAGAATAATAATATGTATGTAAACCCGTCGGCAAGATGAAAAGTCGCGCGCGCGTGCTCAGCGTTCGCACGCACGCGATCCCAAGACGTCCCATGGCCACAACATGCTTCCAGGAATGCCTCAGGCCACGGACGATAACGTCCAGAGGACCCAGGATGATGCCACCCCAACGCGATCCCGCCATGGATTCTGGACCGTGTCAGGCCGACTCGCAGATGACGCAACACATGAGCAACGCATGACGCCGAGATGGCCCGATGGCAACAAGATGGATCCAAGCGCACCCAGGGTGGCCTCATAATGACCACGCGATGGTTGCGTGATCCAAACATGACCGGGATATGATCTCAAGATGACCTGAAGACGACCCCAACACGGCAATAATACTGCAACTTATGAGCCCCATCTTACTTCGAGCCGATCCCAGCATGGTGGGATCCGTGAACGACCCGGGATTTTGGTCTACCCCATTTTTAATGGGTGGGATTTTGATCGTCCTGAACTAAACTTATAATATTAAAGCGGAATAAGCCAGGCGGGATCCCGCCCGGCCCACGGAGGAAGACATCAGGAATTGCTAGCTTTCTACTGGGGTAGGTGCTTTCGGAAGGGCGTCGTTCAATTCCGCGAGACATTGGCAAGCCTTCAAGCGGCCTTCCCCCGTCCTTCCGCCTCGTTTTTATACTTCCGTGGGCCAGCGTCGTGAGATGAAAATTCAAGGAAACTTTCAATTGGACAGGCTGCGTCCGTTTTTACATCCCGCGCGACGGGGTGGCAAAATTCAGTTCGGCAAGTGGGGCAAGTCCGGCGTCAAATGGCAACGCCGCGTCAGCGGCCCGAGTGCGCCCCCTTCCTCTGGCAAACGACCTTGCACACTTCCTTGAAGTTCTGAAACTTCCGCTTGGCGACAGTCTGCGCCTTCTGAGTTTTGAGCAACCTCTTGAGTCTGACCGTCCAGGCGGTCTTTCCCAAAGCGGGCCGCTTGTTCCTCAGGTCCTCGAGGTCCCTGCGGCGCATCGCCTGGCGCAGCCAGCCCCAGAAAGGACTCGATGGGTTGAACTCGGGAGACCTCGCGTGGATGTTGAGCAGCTGGGATCCTCTTCTTCTTATTACTCCTTCTTGCATCCTTGCCGCCCATGAATCTTTTCGTTGTCCGCCGGCGGCCGCCGTGGGCCCCGTGCCTCCCGGGCTGCAACTTCTTCACGGCCGCGACCAGCTTCCCCGGATCTCCACTCGGTCAAGCCACGCTCGACTCATCACAACTTCCTATTCTCATGGTAATGTATAATTTCATGGAATCCCTCTGCTGGAATCGCCCCGCCATATGGGAACTCGCGGGATTTCGTGACCCTGTTCCGGGTTAGTCGTCGGCAACCTGCCAACTCTGGCGCCGCCGCCTATTGTCCGCGGCGCCACATGTGGTTTCACCCTGCATGCAGAGTTCAGCCTCTCCGTCTGGTCCACGCGGTGGAACAGTCCAGGACTACGCATCCATGGCGATGATTGATATGCTTGGAGATCGCCGCCTGGCTCATGTCCTTGAACCGCGCCGCGAAGGCCTTCCTCGCGGGTCCTTGTCCAGGCGGGTTCGTAGTTCCCCACTACGCACAGCTCTCCGTCGCCCAGGCGCACCGTGCCTTCCTTCGCCGCCCACACGTAAAAGAAGCCCCGGTCCAGAGACTTCTGTAGCCGCCTGCCGCCCCGCCCTGCACAGCAGTCGTTCGCTCCCCGTTCGGCGGGACGCCCTCGAAAGCGAATGTAGACGCGTTCCTGTCCCTGAGCACGGAAGAACTGCAGCATCAAGTGCAAGTGGTGGCCCCCGTCGTGGTTCGTCTCAAGGGTGGCACACCAGAAACGAACCTTCCAGCTGGCCCACTGGCTCTTCACGAAGGTCACGAACCGCTTCCAGCAACTGGAGTCCGGAAGCTTTTGGTAGGTCAACAGCACACCCTGGGACTGGAAGCGAAAACCCTTCCGCCCCCCTCGGGCGTCTTCCACAGGGCGCACGGGCAGCACAGGAGCTTCACCTGACTCGTCCTGCTGCTTCCCGTCGCGCTTGCCTCCTCGAGGCTTCCTCGCCTTCTTGGCCGCCTCCCAGGCGTCGTGAGCGTTGTTGAGGGCGGTCTGGTCTTCTGCCTTGCCGCCGCGGTCGGGGTGGGTCTTCAAGGACACCTTGCGGTAGGCGCCGCTCACCTCCTTGTCTGGCGCGTCCCTCTTCAAGGTCAGCGCAACGCCGTAAGCCGCAGCAAGGGTCCGAAGGGGGCTGACCAAGGCGCGCTTCGCCAGGTCGATGGCGGATGGCATGAAGCAAAGTACACTCCCAAAATACAATGCTTCCCCAACCCCCCACCAGTGAACCTGGAGCCAAAATGGCTACGGACATGCGGGGGCTCGGACAGGCTTGGCTCCAACAAAAGTTTCCTTGGAAACTCGCAAGAATAATAATATGTATGTAAACCCGTCGGCAAGAGGAAAAGTCGCGCGCGCGTGCTCAGCGTTCGCACGCACGCGATCCCAAGACGTCCCATGGCCACAACATGCTTCCAGGAATGCCTCAGGCCACGGACGATAACGTCCAGAGGACCCAGGATGATGCCACCCCAACGCGATCCCGCCATGGATTCTGGACCGTCTCAGGCCGACTCGCAGATGACGAAACACGTGAGCAACGCGTGGCGCCGAGATGGCCCGATGGCAACAAGATGGATCCAAGCGCACCCAGGGTGGCCTCATAATGATCTCAAGATGACCTCAAGACGACCCCAACACGGCAATAATGCTGCAACTTATGAGCCCCATCTTACTTCGAGCCGATCCCAGCATGGTGGGATCCGTGAACGGCCCGGGATTTTGGTCTACCCCATTCTTAACGGGTGGGATTCTGATCGCCCTGAACTAAACTTATAATATTAAAGCGGAATAAGCCAGGCGGGATCCCGCCCGGCCCACGGAGGAAGACAACATTGCTAGGCTTCTACGGGGGTAGGGGGTTCGGAAGGGGCGTCGTTTACTTCCGCTGACATTTGCAAGCCTTCCGGCGGCCTTCCCCCGTCTTCCGCCTTGTTTTACCTCCGTCGACTTCCGCCGGCCAGCGTCGTGATGAAAATTCAAGGAACTTTCATTGGACCGACGCGTCGGATTTTACATCCCGCGCGACAGGGATGGCAATGCAGTTCGGCAGTGGGGCAAGTCGGCGTCATGGCCAACGCGCGTCAGAGGCCCGAGTGCGCCCCCTTTCCTCTGGTAAAAGACCTTGCGCACTTTCTTGAAGTTCTGAAACTTTCGCTTGGCGACAGTCTGCGCCTTCTGCATTTTGAGCAACCTCTTGAGTCTGACCGTCCAGGCGGTCTTTCCCAAAGTGGGCCGCTTGTCCCTCAGGTCCTCGAGGTCCCTGCGGAGCATCGCCTGGCGCAGCCAGCCCCAGAAGGGACGCGGATGATGTCTGAACTCGGGAGACCTTCGCGGGATGTTGAGCCAGGCTGGATCCTCTTCTTCTTATACTCCTTCTTGCAATCCTTGCCGCCCATGAAGCTTTCGTTGTCGCACAGCAGCCTCCGTGGGCCCTCGTGCCTCCCGGGCTGCAACTTCTTCACGGCCGCGAACAGCTTCCCGGCCCTCACCTCGCGCAGCCACTCATCCCTCTTCAACTTCCTATTCTCATGGTATGTAATTTCATGGAAGCCCTCTGCTGAAATCGCCCCCCAGAGGGGAACGGCGCGGGATTTCGGGACCTGGTCCGGGTAGTCGTCGGCACCTGCCAACTCTGGCGCCGCCGCCCCATTGTCGCGGCGCCACATGTGGGTTTCACCCTGCATGCAGAAGTTCAGCCTCTCCGTCTGGTCACGCGGTGGAACAGTCAGGACTACGCCATCCATGGCGAGAGTGATATGCTTGGAGGTCGCCGCCTGGCGCATGGCCTCGAAACGGCTGTTGCGAAGGCCTTCCTCGCGGGTCCTTGTCAGGCGGGTTCGTAGTTCACCACGACGCACAGCTCTCCCGTCGCCCAGGCGCACCGTGACTTCCTTCGCCGCCCACACACGTAAAAGAAGCCCGGCTACAGAGGACTTCTGTTAGCAGCCTTGCCTTTATTTTTTTTTTTTTTTTTTGCTTTTTGTTTGCCGCCCCACCCCTGGCCCAGCAGGTCGTTCGGCCCCCCGTTCGGGCGGACGCCCTCGAAAGCGAAGGTAGACGCGTTCCTGTCCTGAGCACGGAAGAACTGCAGCATCAAGTGCAAGTGGTGGCCCCCGTCGTGGTTCGTCTCAAGGGTGGCACACCAGAAACGAACCTTCCAGCTGGCCAACTGGCTCTTCACGAAGGTCACGAACCGCTTCCAGCAACTGGAGTCCGGAAGCTTTTGGTAGGTCAACAGCACACCCTGGGACTGGAAGCGAAAACCCTTCCGCCCCCCTCGGGCGTCTTCCTCAGGGCGCACGGGCAGCGCAGGAGCTTCGCCTGACTCGTCCTGCTGCTTCCCGTCGCGCTTGCCTCCTCGAGGCTTCCACGCCTTCTTGGCCGCCTCCCAGGCGTCGTGAGCGTTGTTGAGGGCGGTCTGGTCTTCTGCTTTGCCGCCGCGGTCGGGGTGGGTCTTCAAGGGCACCTTGCGGTAGGCGCCGCTCACCTCCTTGTCTGGCGCGTCCCTCTTCAAGGTCAGCGCAACGCCGTAAGCCGCAGCAAGGGTCCGAAGGGGGCTGACCAAGGCGCGCTTCGCCAGGTCGATGGCGGATGGCATGAAGCAAAGTACACTCCCAAAATACAATGCTTCCCCAACCCCCCACCAGTTTGAATGGAGCCAAAATGCCACGGACATGCCGGGGGCTGACAGGCTTGGCTCCAACAAAAGTTTCCATGGAAACTCGCAAGAGGAATAATATGCATGTAAACCCGTCGGCAAGATGAAAAGTCGCGCGCGCGTGCTCAGCGTTCGCACGCACGCGACCCCAAGACGCCCCATGGCCACAACATGCTTCCAGGAATGCCTCAGGCCACGGACGATGACGTCCAGAGGACCCAGGATGATGCCACCCCATCGCGATCCCGCCATGGATTCTGGACCGTCTCAGGCCGACTCGCAGATGACGCAACACATGAGCAACGCGTGACGCCGAGATGGCCCGATGGCAACAAGATGGGTCCAAGCGCACCCAGGGTGGCTTCATCATGATTCACGTCGATGGTTGCGTGACCAAACATGACCGGGATATTTGATCTCAGTGACCTGAGACGACCCCCAACACGGCAATAATACTGAACTTATGAGCCCCATTCTTACTTCAGCCGAGCCCAGCAGGTGGATCCGTGAAACGACCGGGATTTTGTCCCCCCCATTTTAATGGGGGGGGATTTGATCGGTCCGAACTAAACTTATAATGATTAAAGCGGAAATTAAGCCAGGCGGGATCCCGCCCGGCCCACGGAGGAAGACAACATTGCTAGGCTTCTACGGGGGTAGGGGGTTCGGAAGGGGCGTCGTTTACTTCCGCTGACATTGGCAAGCCTTCCGGCGGCCTTCCCCCGTCTTCCGCCTCGTGTTACCTCCGTCGACTTCCGCGGGCCAGCGTCGTGACCGTTTCTGGGCCACATTGCATTGGGCCGCCTGCGCTGTTTTACATCCCGCGCGACAGTGGATGGCAAATTCAGTTCGGCTTGGGGCAAGTCGGGCGTCATGGCCCCCGCGCGTCAGAGGCCGAGTGCGCCCCCTTCCTCTGGTAAACGACCTTGCACACTTTCTTGAAGTTCTGAAACTTCCGCTTGGCGACAGTCTGCGCCTTCTGAGTTTTGAGCAACCTCTTGAGTCTGACCGTCCAGGCGGTCTTTCCCAAAGCGGGCCGCTCGTTCCTCAGGTCCTCGAGGCCCCTGCGGCGCATCGCCTGGCGCAGCCAGCCCCAGAAGGACTCGATGGGGTTGAACTCGGGAGACCTCGCGGGGATGTTGAGCAGCTGGATCCTCTTCTTCTTATACTCCTTCTTGCAATCCTTGCCGCCCATGAAGCTGTCGTTGTCGCACAGCAGCCGCGTGGGCCACGTTTGCCTCCGGCTGCAACTTCCTTAACGGCGCGAAAAAGCTTCCCGGCCCTCACCCTCGCCGCAGCCACTCATTTCCCCTCTTCAACTTCCTATTCTCATGGTATGTAATTTCATGGAAGCCCTCTGCTGAAATCGCCCCCCAGAGGGGAACGGCGCGGGATTTCGGGACCTGGTCAGGGTAGTCGTCGGCACCTGCCAACTCTGGCGCCGCCGCCTCATTGTCGCGGCGCCACATGTGGGTTTCACCCTGCATGCAGAAGTTCAGCCTCTCCGTCTGGTCACGCGGTGGAACAGTCAGGACTACGCCATCCATGGCGAGAGTGATATGCTTGGAGGTCGCCGCCTGGCTCATGTCCTTGAACCGCGCCGCGAAGGCCTTCCTCGCGGGTCCTTGTCCAGGCGGGTTCGTAGTTCCCCACGACGCACAGCTCTCCGTCGCCCAGGCGCACCGTGCCTTCCTTCGCCGCCCACACGCAAAAGAAGCCCCGGTCCAGAGACTTCTGTAGCCGCCTGCCGCCCCACCCCTGGCCCAGCAGGTCGTTCGGCTCCCCGTTCGGGCGGGCGCCCTCGAAAGCGAAGGTAGACGCGTTCCTGTCCTGAGCACGGAAGAACTGCAGCATCAAGTGCAAGTGGTGGCCCCCGTCGTGGTTCGTCTCAAGGGTGGCACACCAGAAACGAACCTTCCAGCTGGCCAACTGGCTCTTCACGAAGGTCACGAACCGCTTCCAGCAACTGGAGTCCGGAAGCTTTTGGTAGGTCAACAGGACACCCTGGGACTGGAAGCGAAAACCCTTCCGCCCCCCTCGGGCGTCTTCCTCAGGGCGCACGGGCAGCACAGGAGCTTCACCTGACTCGTCCTGCTGCTTCCCCGTACGCGCCTTGACCGCCTCGGGCTTCTTCGCCTTCTTGGCGCCCTCCCAGGCGTTCGTGAGCGTTGTTGAGGGGGTCTGGTCTCTGCCTTGCCGCCGCGGTCGGGGTGGGTCTTCAAGGGCACCTTGGGTAGGCGCCGCTCACCTCCTTGTTTGGCGCGCCCCTCTTCAAGGTCAGCGCGACGCCGCAAGCCGCAGCAAGGGCCCGCAGGAGGCTGACCAAGGCGCGCTTCGCCAGGTCGATGGCGGATGGCACGAAGCAGAGTACACTCCCAAAATACAATGCTTCCCCAACCCCCCACCAGTGAACCTGGAGCCAAAATGGCCACGGACATGCGGGTGCTCGGACAGGCTTGGCTCCAACAAAAGCTTCCTTGGAAACTCGCAAGAGGAAAAATATGTATCTAAACCCGTCGGCATGATGAAAAGTCGCGCGCGCGTGCTCAGCGTTCGCACGCACGGGACCCCAAGACGTCCCATGGCCACGACATGCTTCCAGGAATGCCTCAGGCCACGGACGATAACGTCCAGAGGACCCAGGATGATGCCACCCCAACGCGATCCCGCCATGGATTCTGGACCGTCTCAGGCCGACTCGCAGATGACGAAACACGTGAGCAACGCGTGGCGCCGAGATGGCCCGATGGCAACAAGATGGATCCAAGCGCACCCAGGGTGGCCTCATAATGATCTCAAGATGACCTCAAGACGACCCCAACACGGCAATAATGCTGCAACTTATGAGCCCCATCTTACTTCGAGCCGATCCCAGCATGGTGGGATCCGTGAACGGCCCGGGATTTTGGTCTACCCCATTCTTAACGGGTGGGATTCTGATCGCCCTGAACTAAACTTATAATATTAAAGCGGAATAAGCCAGGCGGGATCCCGCCCGGCCCACGGAGGAAGACAACATTGCTAGGCTTCTACGGGGGTAGGGGGTTCGGAAGGGGCGTCGTTTACTTCCGCTGACATTTGCAAGCCTTCCGGCGGCCTTCCCCCGTCTTCCGCCTTGTTTTACCTCCGTCGACTTCCGCCGGCCAGCGTCGTGATGAAAATTCAAGGAACTTTCATTGGACCGACGCGTCGGATTTTACATCCCGCGCGACAGGGATGGCAATGCAGTTCGGCAGTGGGGCAAGTCGGCGTCATGGCCAACGCGCGTCAGAGGCCCGAGTGCGCCCCCTTTCCTCTGGTAAAAGACCTTGCGCACTTTCTTGAAGTTCTGAAACTTTCGCTTGGCGACAGTCTGCGCCTTCTGCATTTTGAGCAACCTCTTGAGTCTGACCGTCCAGGCGGTCTTTCCCAAAGTGGGCCGCTTGTCCCTCAGGTCCTCGAGGTCCCTGCGGAGCATCGCCTGGCGCAGCCAGCCCCAGAAGGACCCGATGG
>CAUYUJ010008153.1:0-42038 GCA_963575745.1 Prorocentrum cordatum | reverse complement strand
TTCGGACATCGTTGTGCGGAGCATCCAGCAATTTCATCGACAGTTGGCCGATGAGGCTGCGCCGATGCTCGAGGATGCGAGCGAGGGGAGCGGGGGGCGACGATGGCGGCGACGACGGCGACGGCGGCGGCGGCGACGACAGACGGAAGAGGGAGAGGAGGGCAACGGCGAGAAACAGAACAATGAAAACGCATCTCAGGATCAGATCGTCTGGGCCTTGAGAGCCACCGAAGACAAGGCGAACGACGAAACCGTGAGGGACGACGAGGACGAGACGAACGATGAGGCGAGGACGAGTGCCATCGAGGAGAGGGCCACCGAGGACGAGGCGATCGACTGAGTGCGGCCTTGAGGGCCATCGGGCTGACGTGCACGAGACGGCGGGGCGAAGGGGCAAGGCGTTTTGAGGGGGCGGTGTTCTTCTCGGAAAGAATCGGGGGGATCCCGAACCATCCGCCCCCTCAAAGAGCTTTGCCCCTTCGCCCCGCCAAACGCGCACCAGGCGCAGCGGCGACAGCGACAGCTGGAAACCAAGCGACGGAGAGGGAACGGGAGAGGGAAGGAGAGGGAGAGGGAGCGGGAGAAAGAAATGGAGAGAAAGGGAAAGAGTGAGGGAGGGAGCGAGAGAGAGGGGGAGAGGGGGGGGGAGGGAAGGGAGGGAGAGTGAGAGGGATGGAGAGAAAGCCTTCTTCCCCCACTCCTCCAACCTCCTCCTCCTACCTCCTACCTCCTCCTCCTCCTCCTCCTCCTCCTCCTCCTCCTCCTCCTCTTCCTCCCTCCCCACCGCCTCCCCCCCCCCCCCCCCCCCCCCCCCTTTCGCGCGCCCCTCGCCCCAACACCCCCGCACGGCACGCATTCTAAGGCCCGCGCCGCTCCGCCGACCCTCTAGGATTAACGCCTGCTGTCTTTAGGCCTGCTTTTATTTTTGTGGCCGCGCGCGCGCGCCCCGCCAATCGGCGGGCGCGCGCGCGCGGCCGTCTAGGTCCAGGTAAGTTCCATGTGTGATGATGGAGAAGCACTCAAAGATGAGCATGACCGCTTATCTCTCTCCCTCTCGCCGCCACTAGGGCGACCCCCTGCTGGCGAGCATATGCGCGCACGCGAACCCACGCGCGCCCTCTCCTTCCCGCTCCGCACGCACGCGCGCGCGCCGCCCTCCCTCACGATCCCCCGCCCCTCCCTCCCCCCTCCTTCCCCTCTCCTCCTCATCCTCCTCCTCTCCTCCTCCTCTTCCTCCTCCTCGTTCCATCCTCCTTCCTCCTACACCATCCCCCCCTACCTCTCTAGTAGCCATGTTGGCTCATTTCTGCCGCAGCAGAAGACGAGAATGGCTCGAATCGGAAAGTCATGTTTTTTTTTGTTGAAAAAGCCATGTTTTCGGAACATACATGTTTAGAATTTGATATGATATGATATGCCATGTTATGTTATATTATGGTATGGTATGCGGTAACAGTTACGGTCGTTATGTTTTGTGGCGTCATAGCATAACAACGTATATGACATACCATAACATACCATCACGCAGCATGACATACACATGCATGTTCAGAAACCATGTCTTTTTGAGAAAGCATGCCTCTTTTAACAAAAACTTGCCTTTTTGAAAAACATGCCTGGGCATCTTTTTCATGCCCTTTTTTCTTGGGCTTGTTTTTCATGCCCATCCACCCTCTGGGTATGTGCTGTCGTCGCTGTCGGCGCGCGACGCTCACCCCACTCGCCCGAGGCTTGGCAGCGCGGCCATGCGGGAATCGTGGGGCGGAGAGTACCGACCGACAGTGGCATTGACAGCCGCGAAGCACGTGGTGTTCTGGTTGATAGTTACGCTGCAGTGCTCTCAGTGCGTGGCTACTGATCCTGTGGATGAGGGAGTTCGGCGTCTGATCAGCCGCGTGCCCGCCTTCCAGTGTTATCCAGGCGCAGACCAGAAGTTCGGTGATTTCGAATGCCAAGAGGGCCCCGGGGATTCAAGTCGTACAGTGGACGAAATAGACCGTGATGCGGAGAACTTCGGGGGCCAGTCTAAACGCAAGTATGTCCGTTCAACCTCAGTTTGCACGATCAGTGCGTCGTCTCATGGCCCGTTGGTCAAGCTGCTGAGCGTTCCTGATTCCATGTCGTGGAGTTGTGCTGATCCAGGAGCATCATTGTGACAAGTCAAAGCTCCCCGACGTTCAGCACAGCTGCAAAAACGTGATCATGTGTGGCATTTGGGCCCCGTCAGTTTCCACGGGTCGGGGAGGTACTGCAGGCGGAGTCGCCGTGCTTGCCCCAAAACACGCGTTGCTGACGAATCCCCCCATGCTCAAGGATCCCAGTTTATACCCTGGGCGTGCGGTGGCGGCTGAGGTCCGCTGGGCTATGGCAAATGGCGCGGTCTGCATCTCGGCTTATCTCGTCGTCGGCATCGGGCTCACAGGTGAGACTTTGAAGCTGCTTATTGCGAGCACGAGGTACATTGCACAGTTGAACGTGGCAGGGCCAGGAGTCGAGCATTGGTGCCGATTAGAACGTGGACCCTGACTGCGGCATCGATGACTGGTTCGTCGACTTGAAGGGTATCCGTCGCAGCAGTGCCGGGCCAACTTGTATCCAAGCTGCGCCTGGGACCCATCGTGATTGGTTCTGTGCTTCGGAAGGCTTCTCTTACCGCATGTGCGCCCCGTCGGCTGATAGCGCTGCCGACACTTTCCCGCGCTTGCCTGTAGTGGCGGAGGTGACGGGCAAGCCACGTGCTATGTGCTGTCGTGTGCCCATTGAGCCCAAGCCGCTACCATGCCAACAGAGCCGCCTGTTGGGTGTTCGCCGTTTCCGCCTATACGTGAATGGTTGCAGGTGCAGCAGCGGCTCCGCGATGCTGAGTCAGCCGAGAGCTTGGCCGAGTGCTGGGACGAGGTGTTGATTGGTCTAGAAGCAAAGCTGCTCGACAGGCACGGTATGCGGGGCGAAGCAGAGCGTCGCCAACATCACGGCAACGCCGGGCCTCCTCAGTACAAGTGGCAGCAGCTGAAGGCGTCAGCGCCTAACTTGCCCAAGTCGCTCACGGCATGAAGATCGTTCCACAGGTGGCTGCGTCATCTTCGAAGTGCGCGAATCAAGCTCAAGCGGTGCGTGGACCAGCTCAACTGGGTTATCGAGTATTCGCCATGTGCCGAGCTCACCCTGATGTGTATGAGTCGGTTGATGTATGATCGGTTTGGATTTTTCACGAGAGTTCGACGTGGCAGGTGGGTCCGCGTTTTTCTTCCAGCAGACGCATGTGGCTTTTTTGAGGACCCGATTGCCGGCTTCTGCCGTGGCGATTTCGACGTGGAGGTGCAGGGGCTCATTGACATGGCAGAGAGCGCATCGCTGAAGGCATGGGCGAGTCTTCGGCCAGTTGGGCCAGATGGGCCCAAGATGCGCTCGTCGAGGGAGCTGGCAAGGCGCACCGATACTCCAAGGTTCGTGAGCTGCAGGAGGTAGCCGATGACAGGGGTGAGGCGTGCCAACCGTTTGAGCGCGTGGACGAGTGCGTAGATGAGTTGCAGACCATATGGAACCTACATGGATGCTCAGAGGTGCCGCTGCCCGCCGACGCAAATGAGTGGCCGTTGCTCGAGCCTTTCTCGGCCCAGCAGATTCGAGAAGTATTGCGAGGTTTCAAGTCGACGGCGCCGGGCCAGGTGAAGCTGCGCCCGCGCTCGCTCGACGCGTGCTCCGACGTGGCGCTGGGGGCGCTCGCGCTGCTGCGCGCCACCTGCGGGCGCCTTCTTTGCTGGCCTTGCAACAGAGTGCAGTCTAGGCTGATCAGGCTGAGCAAGCCCTCTGGGGGCCATCGTCTCGTCGCGCTTTTGAACACTTTAGTTCGTATCTGGGGGCGGCTCCGTCGGCCGATCTCGCAAGATTGGGGAGCTCGGAATCGACGCCCCGCCTTTTGGGGGAGTGGGCCCGCCAGGAGCTCTTCCGATGCTGCCTTCGCTCATAATGTTGAGGCGGACGTGCCGCGCGCGGTGGGGGAGTTCAGTCTCGGTTCTGATCGATATGTTCAAATGATATGAGTGCATCGTTGTACCAAGCTGCTGGAAGAAGCACGTGCCCTCCAGTATCCCTTGCGTATGCTTTGGGTGGTCTTGTGTTCTTACCGTTGTCCCAGGGTCGTCCAGGCGTTCGGGTCTTTAAGCCTGTCCGTGGTCACCGACCAAGGGATTCTGGCTGGGCGCAGTCGCGCCAACACGATGATGCACCTTCTCTTGCATCGCGTGGTGGCGCGATGTTGCGAGTTGTTTTATCCCATCATTCCACGCATCTTGATGGGTGACGCTAGCTTCCAGTGGATAGGCAGAGATTTGAAGCAGTCAGGGCCCTCTGTGGCCGCCGTCCAGTGGTTTTCCCGCAGGGCCTACCGTTTTGGCTTCATTTTGCAGGTGGCCAAAAGTGGTTTTGTGGCCTCGACGGCCCGTGCCGCGGCCAAGATCGGCTCGACGGTTAAAATCATTCGCTTGAACAGCCACCGGCACATGCGTAACCTGGGCCACGAGGTGTTTTCAGGCCGCCCGCTGCGCGTACAGGAGCGCTGGCGGCTTTTTGGGGGTGATGTCTCGCAAGCGCAAGCTGCTCGCGCTGAAACGTGGAGCCCCTGGTAAGGTCGCCGCCCTCTGGCGCGCTGGTGTGCTCCCAGCGGGTGCTCGCGGCGCGGGCGTGTCTGGCACCACCGACAGCACCCTCGTGGCCTTGCGCGCGCTCGCTGTTTCGCTAGTCGGTGCTAAGCGGTCAGGCTCCCTCGCGGCTTGGCTGATGACTCAGCGCGATCAGTATTTCGATCCTGTGTTTAACGCTTGCGTTCCGTTGCTTTTGAGATACTGCTCCATGATTCGGGGTAGCAGAATCTCCCTGGGCCGGCTCCAGCGAGCCTGGCTTGAGATTTCGGGCCGAGCTAAGGACGCCCAGTCTTGGAAAGTTGGTAAAGGTCCCGTCTCCGCCGTTTTGCTTAGCTTGCGACGAGTAGGTTGGTGCCTGCGGTCGGCCCACCTTATCGAAAGTGACGGGGGGCACCTGCGCAACCTGCTGCGCGAGTGCCCGCGCGATGTGCGTGCTGCGCTGCGTCTCGGCATAGCTAGGTGACAGGCCAGACGCGTGCTCCAGCATGTCTCCGAGGCGACTGGTGCCGAGGAGATCTGGGTGATGAGGGCTTCGTCACGGTGTGCTGAAAATCTCGGACCAGAAACGCCACGGGGCTGCGCGGTGTGTCCTGGGGTCAGCGATGTGGCCTCCTGCCCGTCGGAAAGCAGCTGGATGCAGCTACTGCTCGGACTGCCAGTTTTGTGGCAAGAAATACACTGGGACAATGGGCCGCCAACTCTACGATGGCGAACCCGTGCTCGAGTGCCCACGACAATTTGATTCATTTTATCCTGATGACGTCGTGGAATGGAGGGGTGTGCTCCGTGCGAGAGGTGAGGCTGGTCTTGGGGGGCCCGACTGAGACACGCTTAGCTCGCCTACTGTTTCCCCTTCCAGAGGTGCAAGGTCCCCCCAGTCCCCTCGGAGCCCCCCGTCCATTCCTGGGGTCTTGCCCTTGGGCCTTGGGGGCGGCGCATTTGCACCGACGGTTCGGGGCTGGCGGGCTCCAGTCCAGAATTTAGACGGTGTGGATTTGCCGCGGTGGAGTTGGGCCCAGAGGGGCTCCCGATCCGTGCGGCGTTCGGGGCCCTCCCTGGGCGGCGTCAGTCGGTGCCTCGGGCTGAGCGCTGCGCCATTCTCCAAGCCCTTCGGCGGGCCCCCCCAGGCGCCCAGGTAGCGTCTGATCATTTATCTGCCGTGCGTGAAGGGGCGGAGTGGCCCCCGGCCCTTGCGCAGGGCCAAGCCTTGCACGCGGATATTTGGCGCAGCATTTTCGGTCTGTTTCAAGAGGGCCAGGCGCGCCCCACCTTCCAGTGGATCAAAGCCACAGAGAGTGGGGCGATATCCTCGACGCTTCCTCGGCCCAAGAATCCAGGATTTCCTCGGTGACCCATGGGCCGATTTGTTCGCCAGGTTGGGGTCCGAGGGCCGCGCCGTTGCCACTTCTGTGGTTGATGGATGCTCAGAAACAGCATCTAGGCGACACCAGGAAATATTTCGACTTCCTGAGCCGGTTCGCCCAATCGATCGCTTTGCTTTCATCGGACCTCTCGACCCCTGATGTCCAGCCCGCGCGCCGCCCCGTGGCCAAAGCGGTGCTGGTGCAGCACGAACTGTTCCACTTTCCTGCGATGGGCGAGTGGAGGTTCAAGCAGTGTAATCTGTGGGCGCGCACCCTCGACTCCCTGCTTCAGCTGGGGTCAGGGAGTCGGCGCGAGTGCATGCCCACTGCCGTGCAGGCGTTTCAAGCAGCGGAGTTCTTTCAGGCCCACGGGGCCAGTGCCAAGCCTGTCAGGTCGGAGGCGGTGCAGGAAGCGTTGTCGTTTGCCAGTGTTGTCCTGGGGCCCGCTCCTGTGCCAGCACCGCCCCGGCCTGAGGCGCATAGCCAGTGGGCAGATCTCGGCCACGCCGTTGAGCGAGAGGGCCGTGTGATTTATTGTTCTCTGTGCAGTGCTCACCTGATTTTGCCCGATGGGCGCGCGGACTTAGCCCCCAATGTAACGGGCGCAGTCCGTGTCCACGCGAGTACCCGATCGAGCCAGGCCCTGAAGATAAAGTATGCTTCGCGTGGTCTCCACCCACGGACTGGGCAGCGACTGGAACTCCTCAGCGCTGCCCAGCCTGTCGATCCGCCCGCCCCTGCTGCCGCCGCCAGTGCAGCAGCGCCGTCCTGCCCGCTAGCGCCTGCTCGCGTCGCCGCTGGCCTCCGATTGGAGGAGGCGGCCCTCTCGGGAGGGGAGCTGGGCGGGGACCTCGGGGTGGAGTCGGGATCGGACTGACGCAACTCGTTTTGCTTTCAGTTTTGGGGAGGGGGGCCCGCCAGGGGCTGAGGAGTGCCGCCTATGCAAAGCCGCTCCGACGCCTGACAAAAGTGTGACGGCCCCCCTCCAACACTGTCCGCCTGGCCCTGTCAGGCGAGGAGCTCTACCTGGCTGGTAGCCAGGCCGTGCTCTCCCTTCCTGTTCGGCCCGCCCGCTCGTCACAGACTTGCGCGCGTCGGCCTCGAGTCCTCCTCCTCCTCCTCCTCCTCCTCCTCCTCCTCCTCCTCTCCATCTTCCTCCTCCTCCCCCTCCTCCTCCTCCTCCCTCTTCCTCCCCTCCCCCTCCTCCTCCTCCTCCCTCCTCCTCCTCCTCCTCTCCTTCCTCCTCCTCCTCCTCCTCCTCCTCCTCCTCCTCCTCCTCCTCCTCCTCCTCCTCCTCCTCCTCCTCCTCCTCCTCGGGTCGCCTACGGCCCTGGGGGAAACCGTGCACCGGGAGGGGGGGATGCATGCAAGAGTGTGTGATAAGGAGGGGGGAGTTCTTTAGAAGACTCATGGAAGAAACCCTACCAGGCAGCACTTGGCACCCTGCCACGCCTGAGCGTTAACATGGGGGTTGCGGTGGCGGATTTCGATCGCGGTTGGTGTTTCTGCGAGTCTTCTTGGGTCATGTTGTCTAAGCCTTCTGCCTTCTTAGTGGACCTCGGGCTTCTCACGGGGGATGAGACGTGTTATTTTGGAGGGTTTGGTACTGACGATTTCGAAGGCTCGCTGGTGAAGACGTGTGCCGCAGGGCGGAAGGCGCCCCTCCTGCCCGACGCTTTCGAAGCGATGCTCTGGAGCAAGGGCTTCACGAACGGAAAGGACGATCGCCCAAGGGTCGCCGAGCTGTACCGCGAAGCGTTCGCTCAACGCTTCGAGTCTGCAGAATCTCTGGGGTATTCACGCCTCTGCTGGGGGGACGAGGAGGTCGAGCAGTTGGCCACCGTGCTCACCTCGGGCGCCGCGCCGCGGCTGATGCGGTTCTACCTCGCCGACAACCGCGTTGGGGACGAGGGCGCGGCGCGCCTGGCCGCCGCCCTTGGCGCGCTGCAGGAGCTGCGGGTGCTTGGCCTCCGCCACAACCGCGTGGCGGACGAGGGCGTGGCGCGCCTGGCCGCGGCCCTCGGCGCGCTGCCAGAGCTGCGGGAGCTTCGCCTCGGCGGCAACCGCGTGGGGGACGAAGGCGTGGTGTGTCTGGCCGCGGCCCTCCTGGCCCCGGAGGCCCCGCAGAACCTGCAGTTGCTCGACCTCTACGAGAACCGCGTGGGGGACGAGGGCGCGGCGCGCCTGGCCGAGGCTCTCGGCGCGCTGCCAGAGCTGCGGGAACTCGGCCTCGGCGGCAACCGCGTGGGGGACGAAGGCGCGGCGCGCCTGGCCGCGGCCCTCCGGGCCCCGGAGGCCCTGCAGCACCTGCAGTTGCTCGACCTCTACGGGAACCGCGTGGGGGACGAGGGCGCGGAGCGCCTGGCCGAGGCCCTCCAGGACCCCAAGGCTCGGGTCGACCCAACAGAGGGTCCAGCGACAAGGGGGTGGTGCAATAGATCTGGTGCAATAGATTTGTGGGGTTCCAATACCTTTGGGGCGTGCAATACATTCCGGGGCGCAAATGTGTTGCTGTATTTTCGCGTGCAGTACATTACTTGCAGTGCAATGCAACGCAACTCTCCGGTGAAACACATTTGCAATACGCTTGCCCCAAGTCTATTGCACGACCCCTTTCCCCCTCTTGGGTCACCCAAAGAGGCCCTGCCCGGCCTGCGGGCTGTCGTGCTCCACCACAACCCGCTCGGCAGTGGCGCGCGGGCGGCGCTGCGCGCGGCGTGGGCCGAGGCCGGACGGCCCGAGGGCGGCGCGTTCGAGGCTCCGGGCTTCGGCACGTGCCCCACGGGTCTGCGCCTGTCGTGAGGGCCCCACGGGCCCGCCTTCGTGGGGGGCGGCCTGGGCGCCCTGGAGGGTTTCTCCGACGGGCTTTGGCGACCCGTCCTCCTCCTCCTCCTCCTTTTCCTCCTCCTCCTCCTCCTCCTCCATCTCCTCCCCCTCCTCTTCCTTTTCCTCCTCCCCCTCCTCCTCTCTCCACCTCCTCCATCTCCTCCTCCCCCATTCCTTCTCCTTACCGATCACTTCTCCCTGTCGCGCCCCGAGGCCAGTTTTGAGGGCGGGCTGGGCGTTTCGCCAGAGACTTCCTCACCATTTATGACTAAAAGTGACACAAGTTTCACAGATGGAGGGCGGGTCGTAAACGTGGCTCTCGCCTTCGCGCCGCGCATATTTGCTTTGAAAATTTGCAAGAGTTTCACGGATTGGGGGCGGGGGGGGTTCAACATGTGGCTCTCGCTTCAGCGCCGTGCGCATTCGTTTTAAACAGTTGCAAGAGTTTCACGAATTGGGGGCGGGGGGTTTTCAACATGTGGCTCTCGCCTTAGTGCCGTGCGCACTCGTTTTAAATATTTGCAAGAGTTTCACGGATTGAGGTCGGGTCGTTCTCAAAATGTGGCTCTCGGTCTAGCGCCGCGCATACTCTTTTTCAAAATTCGCAAGAGTTTCTCAGGTTGAGGTGGGGTGGTTTTCAAAATGTTGCTCTCGCCCCAGCGCCGCGCACATTCGTCTTCAAACTTTACAAGAGTTTCAATGATTTCCAGGATCAACGTACCAGAAATGATGTTTTGGAAGGATTCAGGATTTTGCGGGTGCAACAATTGTGTTGGTTCGAGGTGTTGAAGTCCCAACAATGGCGTTCTGGCGCGATTCCGGATCGTCAAGACGCATCAGTCAGGGTGATACGTGGCGTTGAAATCCCGAGAACAATGCTTTGGCATGCTTCAGGATCTTCAAACGGTTGTCTTCCAACGAGGCAGTTCCCTCAATGGAAATGAGCCGTTGTGGGGACCCATGGAGAGGGAGCTTGGGGGGAGGGTTCATACCAACATCGTTGATGACTCTTGATTTTGCACTGGTTCTCCTCTTCTTCCTCCTCCTCCCCCTCCCCCTCCCCCTCCTCCTCCCCCTCCTCCTCCTCCTCCACCTCCTCCTCCTGCTGCTGCTCCTGTTCCTCCTCCTCCTCCTCCTCCTCTTCCTCGGGTCGCCTGCGGCCCCGGGGGAAAACCGTGCGCCCCCGGCCTGCCTTCGTGGGGGGCGGCCTGGGCGCCCCTCGTGGGCGGGCGGCCAGAGGGCGCCGCTTTTCCTTGCCCCGCGCAGAGACCCAGTGGCCCCGAGGTCCTGGCGTCGCAATCTTTAGGCATTGTTTTTGTTTTTTTCCATTCTCTCCCCCGTTCCCTTTTTTTCCGTTCGGCCGCCCCACATTTGTTGTTGAATTTTCATTTCGGAAGAATAATTATTGTTGATCCCCCCCCACCGGTGCATACTGTTTCTTCCCAATCAAAGTGTGCCCCTCGACGCTCGCACCCGGTTTTTTGACAGGGAAAGTCTTCCTGCTCAAACTGGCCCTGGCCCCCGGGTTACAACAACAACGGCTCACGCTTGAGACTTCCTTGCAATTTAGCCAGGACCCCCGCTCCCGCCCGAGACTTCCTCGCATTTTATTCAGGAGTCGCGTTCTCGTTTGGGACTTCCTCACAATTTATTCAGGAATCGCTCTCCCGCCGCTCTGGAGTCGCGCTCTCGCTGGAGACTCGCTTGCAACTTACTGAAGAATGGCCTTGCGTGGGAATGTCCTGCAATTTGCCCAAGCGCCGTGCGACCGACATCCAGGCACCCAGGAGTCGCGCCCGTTGTGGCCTCATGTGCATGCCCTTCGTGGCCCCGCTGTCGCCATTTGTGTCCCCCTCACTGTCCTACGTGGCCCAGTTGCTACCCTCAGTGGCCCCATAGTTGCCTTCTGTGGCCCCGCATTATCTGCACTTCGTGGCCCCCGCTCGTTCGCGCTCTTCGTGGCCCCACGCATTTTTTTCGTGTCCCCGCTGTCGCCCTTCGTGGCCTACTTCGTGCCCTTCGTGGCCCTGCTGTCGTTCTCTCTCGCTCTCGCTTTCGCTCGTCGTCGCCGTCGTCGTCTTCGTCGCCGTCGTCGTCGTCGTCGTCGTCGTCATCGTGGTGGGTCCCCTGTCCGTCCCTCTTGGGGTCGGGTCGACGGTCCGCGGCCGCCCCGCCGATCAGCGCTGCCGCTGACCAGGCCGACGGTCCGCGGCCGCCCCGCCGCTTGCCGGGGCCAGCCCTGCAGGGAAGAAAGGTATACCCCCCAAAAGGGGTTCGATCGAAGACGAAGATGGCGGGTATCGAGGGTTTGGGAAATACGCGTTATTGGACACTCGAGCATATCCAGGCGAACAGTTTTGACATTATTATTATTAGTATTATTTTTATTGTTGTTGTTGCGGTTGTTAAGCTCTCATTTTTGAAGAATTAGTATTGTTGATCCCTCCTCACCAGCGCATTCTTTGTCTCAATCAAGGTGTGCCCTTCGACGCTCGCACTCTGTTTTTTGACTGGGGAAGTTTTGGTGCTCAAACTATGCCCCTGGCCCCCCGGATTGCAACAACAACGGCTCCCGCTTGAGACTTCTCCAAATTTTCTCAGGACCCCCGCCCCGGAGATTTCCTCACAATTTATTCAGGATCGGTGCTCCCGCATGTGACTCCCTCGCAGTTGAGTCAAGACCCCCGTTCCCATCTGAGACGTCCTCACAATTTCCTCAGGAACGGCGCTCCCGCTTGAGACTTCCTCGCAATTGAATAAAGAGTTTCTCTCAATTTAATTAAGACCACCGCTCCCGACAGAGAACCCTTCACATGTTCTTCAGGAGTTGCGCTCTCGCCTGTGACTTCCATGCAAAGTATGCAGAAATCGCGCTTTCGACGCTCAGGAAACACGCTGCGCCAAGGACGCTTCTACAATTTGTTGTATTCGCGCTCTCGCCATTCTCAGGCATCCCGCTTGAATGTCCCACCCGCCCGACCCGCCCGTCAGGGGATCGCCCGCCCGTCGTGGGCTCCCGCCCGAGACTTCCTTCAGGAACGGCGCTTTCGCTAAGGACTTCCTCGATCGTTCACGCTCTTACCTTCCTGATCCTTCTCCCTCTCCCTCCTCCCTCCTCCCTCCTCTCCTCCCTTCTCTCTTCCTCCTCTCTTCCCTCATCCTTATGCCTCTCTGCCCTATCCCCTCTCCCTCCTCTCCCTCCTCCCTTCTCCCTCCCCTCTCCTGCCTCTTCCCTCCCTCTTTTTTTCTTTGTCTCTCTCTCTCTCTCTCTTTCTCTCCCCTCTCTGTCTCTCTCTTTCTCTACCTTTCTTATATGTCTTTCTCTCTCTCTCTCTCTTTCTCTCTGCCTCCAATCAACCGTCCCCCTCTTCGCTCCTTCTCTCCTGGCGTTCTCCCTCTTCCTACGTCCCTCCCCCCCTTCCTCCCGCCCTCTCTCGCTCCCCCTTCTCCTCTTTTTGCATGGCACGCCCGCGAAGCATTGTCCGCCCGTTCAGGTTTGCCCGCCTGTCTAAGCCCGCCGCCCCCTCGCAAAGAGAAAGCATCCCCCCAAAGGGGGTGTGATCAAAGACAAAAAGACGTGTATCGAGGGTGTGGGGATTCGTTTTGAATGACACGCGGGCAAGTAAGAGCGAACAATTTTATAATGATTGGTTGTCGTTGTGGTTGTGGTTGTGGTTGTGGTTGTGGTTGTGGTTGTGGTTGTGGTTGTGGTTGTGGTTGTGGTTGTGGTTGTTGTGGTTGTTGTGGTTGGTGTGGTTGTTGTTGTTGTTGTTGTTGTTGTTGTTGTTGTTGTTGTTGTTGTTGTTGTTGTTGTTGTTATGTTTCGTGTGTGTTTTATTCTTGTTGTTGTCGTTGATGTTGAGTTTTCATTTCTGAAGAATAATTATTGTTGACCCCTCCCCACCGGTGCACATTGTATTTTTCAATTGAAGTGCCTTTCCCGGGGCTCGCACGTTGTTTTTTATTTGGGAAAATCTTGAGGTTCAAATTGTGCCCCTGGCCCAGTGGTTACAACAACAACGGCTCCCGCTTGAGACTTCCTCCACATTTACTCAGGACCCCCGCTCCCGCCTGAGACTTCCTCGCATTTTATTCAGGAATCGCGCTCTCGCTTGGGACTTCTTTGCGATTTATTGAGGAATCGCTCTCTCGGCGCTCTGGAGTCGCGCTCTCGCTGGAGACTTGCTTTCAAGTTATTCAGAAATAGCGCCCTTGCGTTTGAATTTCCAGCAATTTACTCAAGCGCCGCGCCCCCGACACTCAGGCACCCAGGAGGCGCGCTCACGCTTAGAACTCCCCCTCACATATGATTTAGGAATCGGGATATCGCTGCCCTTCGTGGCCCGGTTGCAGCCCTTCGTTGCCCTTCGCTGCCCTTCGTGGACCCGTTGCAGCCCTTCGTGGCCCCCTCGCTACTCTTCGTGGCCCCGTTGCAAACCTTCGTGGCCCCCTTGCTGCCCTTTGTGGCCCCGTTACAGCCCTTCGTGGCCCCCTCGCTGCCCTTCGTGACCCCGTTCCCTTCGTGGCCCCCTCGCTGCCCTTCGTGGCTCCGTTCCCTTCGTGGTTCCCTCGCTGCCCTTCGTAGCCCCGTTGCACCCTTTCGTGGCCCACTCGCTGCCCTTCGTGGCCCCGTTGCTGCCCTTCGTGGCCCCGTCGCTGCCCTTCGTGGTCCCGTTGCATCCCTTTGTTGCCCCCTTGCTGTCCTTCGTGGTCCCGTTGCAGCTCTTCGTGGCCCCCTTGCTGCCCTTCGTGGGCCCGTTGCAGCCCGTCGTGGCCCCATCGCTGCCCTTCGTGGCCCCATATATGTATGCACTTCGTGGCCCCCGGTGTCGCCGTTTGTGGCCCCTTCGCTGCCCGTCGTGGCCCCGCTGCTGCCCTCAATGGCCCCGTCCTTCCTTTCCGCGGCCCAATTTACGTATGCACTTCGTGGCTCCCGCTCGTTCGCGCCCGTCGTGGCGCCATGTGCATGCTTTTCGTGGCCCCGCTGTCGCCCTTCGTGGCTCCCTCGCTGTCCTACGTGGCCCAGTTGCTACCCTCAGTGGCCCCATGGTTGCCTTCTGTGGCCCGCATTATCTGCCCTTCGTGGCCCCCGCTGTTTCGTGCTCTTCGTGGCCCCATACGCAATCCTTCCGTGTCCCCGCTGTCGCCCTTCGTGGCCTACTTCGTGCCCTTCGTGGCCCTGCTGTCGTTTTCTCTCTCGCTTTCGCTTTCGCTCGTCGTCGTCGCCGTCGTCGCCGTCGTCGTCGTCGTCGACGTCATCGTCGTCGACGTCGTCGTCGTCGTGGTTGGTCCTTTGTCCGTCCCTCTTGGGGTCAGGTTGCCGCCGATCAGCGCTGCCGCTGGCCAGGCCGACGGTCCGCGGCCGCCCCGCCGCTTGCCAGGGCCCGGCCTGCAAGGAAGAAAGGTCAACCCCCCAAAAGGGGTACGATCGAAGACGACGAGGGCGGGTATCAAGGGTTTGGGAAATACGTGTTAACGGACACTCCGGCAGATAAGAGCGAACAGTCTTAGAATGATTGTTGTTGTTGGTGGTGTTGTTCTTGTTGTTGAATTTTCATTTCTGAAGAGTATTCATTGTTGACCCCCCCATTGGTGCACATGGTATTTTTCAATTGTAGTGCCTTTTCCCGGGGCTCTAACCCTTTCTTCTATTCGGGAAAATTTTGAGGCTCAAGCTGTGCCCCAGGCCCCGTGGTTACAACAACAACGGTTCCCGCCGGAGACTTCCTTACAATGTAGCCAGGACCCCCGCTCCCGCCCGAGACTTCCTCGCAGTTGATTCAGGAATCGCGCTCTCGCTTGGAACCTCCTTACAATTTGTTCGGGAATCGCTCTCTCGGCGCTCTGGAATCGCGCTCTCGCTGGAGATTGCGCCCTTGCGTTTGAATTTCCAACCATTTACTCAAGCGCCGCGCCCCCGACACTCAGGCACCCAGGAGTCGCATTCGTTGTGGCCCCATGTGCGTGCCCTTCGTGGCCCCGCTGTCGCCACTTCTATCCCCCTCACTGTCCTACGTGGCCCAGTTGCTACCCTCAGTGGCCCCATAGTTGCCTTCTGTGGCCCCGCATTATCTGCACTTCGTGGCCCCCGCTGTTTCGTGCTCTTCGTGGCCCCATACGCATTCCCTCCGTGTCCCCGCTGTCGCCTTTCGTGGCCTACTTCGTGCCCTTCGTGGCCCTGCTGTCGTTTTCTCTCTCGCTTTCGCTTTCGCTCGTCGTCGTCGCCGTCGTCGCCGTCGTCGTCGTCGTCGTCGACGTCATCGTCGTCGACGTCGTCGTCGTCGTGGTTGGTCCTTTGTCCGTCCCTCTTGGAGTCGGGTCGACGGTCCGCGGCCGCACTGCCGATCAGCGCTGCCGATGGCCAGGCCGACGGTCCGCGGCCGCCCCGCCGCTTGCCGGGGCCCGGCCTGCAGGGAAGATAGGTATTCCCTCCAAAAAGGGTTCGATCGAAGACGAAGAGGGCGGGTATCGAGGGTTTGGGAAATACGCGTTATTGGACACTCGAGCATACAAGGGCGAACAGTCTTAACATTATGGTTGTTGCTGTTGTTGATGTTATTAGTATTCGTATTATTGTTGTTGTTGTTGTTGTTGCTGAGGCTGTTGTTGTTGCTGTTGCTGTTGCTGTTGTTGTTGTTGTTGTTGTTGTTGTTGTTGTTGTTGTTCTTGTTGTTCTTGTTGTTCTTGTTGTTCTTGTTGTTCTTGTTGTTCTTGTTGCTGTTTTTTGGTGGTTTTCGCATTCGCCGATTTCGCGGGTCCTGCGAGGCTTGGGAGGCATTGGGAGCCTCTTGGGAGTCTCCTGGGAGGGGCCCGGGAGACCCTGGAGGACTTCGAGGCCTGGGCCCCTCTTCAGGCGCCAGGTGGTGGATTTCCACACAGGCGGCACTCAGATAGCTCCTCTCCGAGGAATTCTGCACCTTTTCCCTCTCCAGTTTTGAACATTATTACTTCTAAAGAATAATTATTGTTGGGGCCCCTGGTGCACGGCCCCCCCGCCGCGCCTAGGCCGCAGCCACATTTTCATCATTTTCGTGAGGAAGTCTCAGGCAAAACGGGTTGGTCCGGATCCGGTTGTTTTGTTCCCCCCCGCTTTCCCTTGCAAAAAATAAGCTAAAGTGGACATTTCTTGTTCTAACATAACCAAACTTCAAGAATCCCTTGCAAACAATAAGGTAAAGTGGACATTCGCGCGCGCAAGACGAAATCCTTCCAAAACCTTAGTTTTCGTAGCGATTTAAACATAAAAACATCAAAAAACCAATTTTTTTTTCAAAAAAATTGTCAAAATTTCATCCCGCGCGCTCTTGCGGATTCGTAGGAAACCCAACACTTTTTAAACATTTCTGTCAAACGGGCTTTTGCGAGCAACTTTTTCGAACTTCTGCAACAACGGTTGCGCACCTGCCAGGGCCATCATCCCTGTCAAATAATACCATGCGGGACACATTCGTTTTTTCTTCGCGCGCGCACGCCGTCGTCGTCGGCCGCGGGGCCCTGAATAGTAGCCACGGTCGTCCGCATGCCACGAAGTGAAGTGTCCGAACGTCATAGGGCGGGAAGCTGGGTGTGGGTGGTGGCGAAGAGTCGTTTGGAAATTTGGTAGAGCTTGAACCGGCCCCCCCACAAAGTGGGGGTATTGCCCGCCTCCTATGAAAACCCTGGCACTGGTGAGAACGGAGTGTCCCCACGTGCTAGTAATTGTTGTTGTTGTTGTTGTTGTTGTTGAACATTATTTATTCTAAAGAATAATTATTGTTGGGCCCCCTGGTGCGCGCCCCCCCTGCGCCGCCTAGGCCGCAGCTACATTTTCATCATTTTCGTGAGGAAGCCTCAGAAAAGAGGGTGTGTACAGGATCCGGTTGTTTTGTTGTAATCCGCTTTCCCTTGCAAAAAACAATAGAAAATGACATTTCTTGTTCTAATATAATCAAATTTCAAGAATCCCTTGCAAAAAATAAGGTAAAGTGGACATTCGCGCGCGCAAGACGAAATCCTTCCAAAACCTTAGTGTTCGCAGCGATTTTAACATAAAAACATCAAAAAAACCAATGGTTTTTCAACAAAAAAATGTCAAAATCTCATCCCGCGCGCTCTTGCGGATTCGTAGGAAACCCAACACTTTTTAAACATTTCTGTCAAACGGGCTTTTGCGAGCAACTTTTTCGAACTTCTGCGACAACGGTTGCGCACCTGCCAGGGCCATCATCCCTGTCAAATAATACCATGCGGGACACATTCGTTTTTTCTTCGCGCGCGCACGCCGAAATCTCCAAAAACCATTGGGCTTCTTAAGAATTTTAGCACCGCGCCCCTCCTTCTCTCTTCTCTCCTTTCCTCCTTGTCCTGCTCCTCCTCCTCCTCCTCCTCCGGCGGGGGGCGTGAGGATCCGGCATCGCTCACAACCATCGGGACAACCATCGGGACAACCATCGGAACAACCATCGGGACAACCATCGGGACAATCATCGGGACAGTCATCGGGACAACGATCGGGACAAGCACAACCATCAGGACAACCATCGGGACAATCATCGGGACAACGATCGGGACAACCACAACCATCAGGACAACCATCGGGACAACCATCGAGACAACCATCGGGACAACCATATCCTCTCTCTCTTGTGTATTCCCACATCCCTCAGGAATTTGCCCTAAAGATGTGATCAACTATCTTGTGAGTACGTATCATGTGTATCATGTGTATCATGTACCATATGCATCATATGCAACAGATGTTCTGTGGAAGGCTTAACAACTTCTGTGGGTTAACAAGGCTTAACAACTTCTGTGGGTGTACGAACGTAGGCTTAACAACTTCTGTGGGTGTGTACTCCACGCCAGTGTAGTAGCCACGGTCGTCCGCAGGCCACGAAGTGAAGTGTCCGAACGTCATAGGGCGGGAAGCTGGGTGTGGGTGGTGGCGAAGAGTCGTGTGGATATTTGGTAGAGCTTGCACTGCTCCCCCACAAAGTGGGGGTATTGGCTGGCGTCGCATGAAAACCCTGGCCCTGGTGAGAACACTGAGCGTTCGGGTAAAGTGATTGTTGTTGTTGTTGTTGTTGTGTCCTGCTGTTTTTTTTTAATTTTGTTCGGCTGCCCCGCCAGGGGGAGGGTTGGGAGGGGGGGTCCAAGGGGGAGGAGGGGGCTGCGGGTCCTTCGGGAAGCGCCAGGTAATGGATTTCCGCACAGGCGGCCCTCAGATGGCCCCTCCCCGAGGAATATACACGTTTTCCCGATCCCGTTCATTTTTTCCCGATTTCGTTTTTTTTGTTGTTGTTTGTTTGTTTGTTGTCGTGTCTTGTTTATCCTCAGCGCACCCTATGCCCATGCGTTAGCGGACGGCGAGCAGTATGATATCATTATGTCCGTCAGCGGGGACGCTTGTCTCAGGGCGGCTGAAACGCTTGTACCCCGCAGTGCCACCGTCGGAGTATGAACTTCCCAGCCGCATAGGGACAAAGGCCCCCGATGGCAGAACAGTTTATGCTATACCATCCTTCGTCCGCCAAAAGAGGCGGGTACGAAGTCGAGGTGCCACGAGTTTCCAATCCTCCGAGGCTGGGAGTTTTCCACAACCAACGCCGAGGGTATCCATCTTCGGGGCTTCGGCAGGCGGTAGTAGCCCAGAGTCGATACATATATATATATATATATATATATATATATATATATATATATATGTATTTATACACGTGTATATACGTACATATGTGTATACACATGTTTGTGTATATGTACACATGCATGTATAGATGTGTGTGTATGGATATATAGATGTCTAGTTATTCGCCGCCCGCTGGGGTCCCAGGACGTCGGTTTCCCATGGGGGTGGATATGGATAAACCATCGCCTCGTAGATCCGCTCCGTGAGCTGGTGGCGCTGCCAGCCGCTCGCTCCTCCGACCGGCGCCCTCCCACACGCGAGCTCCACGCTTTTTGCCGCGCCCCCGCGCTCCGTTTCAGAAGGCGCGGCCGCCAGGTGCTCCTTATCCGTCTGCTCCTCCTCCTTCCTCCTCCCTCCTCCTCCTCCTCCTCCTCCTCCTCCTCCGCAGCCGCGCGGCCCAGGCTTCCAGATGCCGCGGCTGCACGGCGGCAGGCGCGCCCCCCGCCACGCCGACATCGAGGCGGGACCGCCGTCGCCCCGCTACCGTACTCGCCCACTGTACACACTTGTGTTGATTGCATGCTGGTGCCTGGGTCTCGTGAATGATTCTAAGTGTCTGATGAGAATAGTATGTTGGAATCCTTTGTCTATTTCCGATAGAGATCGTGAACTGGGGTTGCAGTATGAGTTTGCCAAAGTGGATATTGTGATTTTAGTTGCTACACAGAGACGTGCTTTTTCTTTTTTCGTATGTGGTGGAAGATCTACCCAACTTCAAGGCTGTACACATGGGATATGATCCCAAGAGTGCGCATTCTAACTGTTCATGCGGAGTCTCCTTCTACATTAACAAAAATACTGTACGTGCGAGAGATGTGGTGAGGATTTGGGTGGCACCCAAAGATATTCGTGGACGGGGAGGAGCTGTACGAGTCAAATCTTACTATGGAGATGTGACGTGCATGGCGCTCTATTTCCCGCCAAGGAGCCGTGGCCCCAGGGAGCAGAACCAACTGACTACTACGGTGAACAAGATTCACGACTTCGCACATCATGTGATGTCATGTCTACCGAGCAGGACTACGCCGATCATTGCTATGGATCTCGACGATGGGTTGGGACGCTGTCACGGACCCCACGGCCTCTCTGACATTGTGTCGTCTGCGCTGGGAGAACACGGACGCGGAGAGGAGCACCTGGCAGGGGGACTGATGAGGAGCTTCGCGGAGACGTACTCGCTCGCGGCCGCAAATATGTTCTTCCACTGTGGTCCCAGCTACTATGGTGCGGTCCCTGACGAGGCCAGGATAACGTCGGCTACACCGAGCTTCCAGAGCACCCAGAAGGGCACCAAGAAGCAGCACGCGTCGTATATTGATCATGTATTTGTTCCTGAATGCCATGTACATAGGATCCAGAGGTCTACGCAAGCGATGAGGGCTGCGAAGCGGCTCCAGATCATCCCAGACAGTCGGCCCAGGGACCACATCCCCTTTGTCTTCCAACTGGAGCTGAGGCCCTGCGACCGTGCGGAACCTCCTCGGAAACGCTGGGACTTCGTGGGGCTGGGCCTCGCACTTCGTAGTGAACATCATGCGCAAGTGTTTCGCAAGAGCGTTGAACATGCCGTAGAGTCTCTACTTGAGCAGAGAGGTGTGGGGTCCCTGGAGGAGCTTGTCCAATCTGAGAACCTCGAGGATGCCTGGAAGTCCCTGATGGAGCTCATCAAGGAGAAGGGGCTTGAGATCTTTGAGGCCACCCCTAAGGCTATGCCAGCTGAGTACTCACAGATGTCTCGGGAACGTGCGCGGCTTCTGCGGGAGAGGGGTAAGACAGACGCGTGAAAGGTGTGCTGGCTCTTTGGAGTCTACTATGGCGTTAACCCGAATAACTAAGAAGTGCAGGTTGTTCCGTCGGCAACTTCGCGAGCTCCGGGAGGCCCAACTTTCGGAGGAACTGATGGAGGCACAATCGAAGGGGCTTGCGTCGGAGGAGTGGATGACATGTAGACTTATGGCGGGGGCTGGTGTGAGACCTAGGAGGAGGAAGTACGGACATATTGCGCCTTACACACCGAGCATGGAGGAGTGGGTGGAGGATCTTGCGATGCCGTCGAGCAAGGGTGGAATGAGTGCGACCGAGATCAGCGAGGCCGATTTCATCCTGAGCGCCTCGAGGTTCGATGATGACGAGTTTCCCTCGATCGATGACATGTCCCAGGCTGAGCACGACTTTGAACGCATTGCCAAAGGTTTTCGCACAGCACGCCGAAGGCGTGCTGCAGTGCCGTGGAGCGTGCCGAATGAGATTTGGTCGCTGCTGCTCTCGTCGCGCCAGTCTGAGAAGGTGCGATCTGCAGGACTTGGAGTTGAGTCCCCAGAGGGCGCCGGACAGTTGATCAGTAAGTGGGCGAAGTGTATTCTGACCAAAGTTCGTCAGCATGCTAGGCTTGTTGCACATTGGAACGTTTCTTCCACTTATCAGTTGTCGAAGGATAACGATAAGACACGCACACAGAGTACAAGATTGCTTCACGGTCTCTGCTCGTTCGGCAAAATGTGGGTGAAGGTGGCGAGGAGGAAGGCGAGGTCGACACCGTGCTGCGATTGCGGCTACTTACCACGACGTTCGAGAACGGGGGCGATTCGAACTACCGCGGCGCTTTCCTGGAGGGTGTCTCGGGGCAGGGTGTCTACGGTCGATGCGAAACACGATATGCGGAACGCGTTCGGGTCCGTGAAGCACCAGTCTCTGGACGAGGCCGTGGATAGGCTGCATGATGCTACGGGCGCTCACATCCTGAAGCAGAGGCATCGAAGAGCGTGTTTTAGGGTCACGGCCGATGGCGGCTACAAAGTTTTTCGCAACACGGAGGGGACTACATGGGGGATGCCAATGCTGCGACTGTGTTTCAGGAAGCGTTCGCGCCGCCAGTGAATGAGTGGCAGATTGGCCACCATCTGAAGTTTCAGAATCGCCCACTGGGCACTTGCGCTGTTACAGGCGAGAAGTGCGACTTGAGCCTGCGCGTCTTTGCAGATGACCTGAACAAAACACACATTGTTCGGGACCTGGCCGATGCACGAGCAATCATAATGCACTCAGATCGTCTACTGGATGGATCGCTACGCGAGCACGGTGTCTTCCAGAGCGCGGGTAAGAAACAGGTGGTCGGTCCCTCACTTCAGTGGTCCTGGGGCGCATTGGGCCACAAAGATGGCCTTCTCGTATGGTGCTCATGATCTCCCTGGACAAGTTTTACCTGTTGTTCCTTTTCTCGGGACCCTCTTCTCGACGTCGGGATCGTGGGCGTCAGAGGTTGAAGCTAGGCGAGCTGCTGCTGCTCGAGGCTGGGCTCACATGGAGCGCTTCTGGTCTGTCTGTTCCTCATGGCGTTCGAAAACATGGCGCTCAGAAGCAACGTGATAGGCGCTGCGATCTCGGGGCTCACGGCTCTGGTCCTCTCGGCCTCACAAGTTGCCCGTAGTGAGTCTATTTGTCTCCGATATCTACGCGTGCTCCTAGGTGGTGTTGCTACCAGGATCGAGGTTGTCAACCCTGACGGTTCCAAGACTACAGTTATCAGGACCCCCCTGCACATGTTCTATGGCGCCAGGCGGGACTTGTTCCGATTGGCTTAGAGTTGAGGGTCCAGAGGCTGAAAGAGTGGCAAAAAATAGCTCGCAGTCCGGTATACCATGTACAACAGCTGACGGCGGTCTTCGGGATCTTGGAGGTCGAAGAAGCGGTTCCGTCGTCTTTCTCCTGGTACCCCAGTGCGTGCTCGAGCCCCAAGGATACCTCAAGAGACAACCCATGGGCCAAACAGTTTGTGCAAGATCTTATGTATATGGAATGTACGGAGGAGGGGAGGGACGTATTGGAGTTACTTCGGGACGAGGCCAGTGTCATAGACTACTTGGGGATCTTTCGCGGGAACTCCGAGGCCTATGACGCGTTTCAGAAGATCGATATGCAGCAGTTTCGAGCTGAATGGCTGATGAGACCGCTGCCGCCCACGGACGTTTCCCCCGAACCAGGAGAGGTTGCCGAAGGTGAATATTGTTGTTCGTATCTTGATGATGATGGCCTTTAATGTGGCCGACGTTTTATATCTAGGCGTGCCCTGCTAGTCCACCAGAGGCAAGCAATTGGTGGTCAACATGGAATTCCGTCCACCATATCCAAGCTGGTTCTCACCAATCAATGTGTTGCCTGCCTGTCGACGTTCAGATGCCGTGATACGGCGGTCAGACATCTTGTGAATTCTTATCGGTTTGGACGGCGCAGGGTAGACTCGTCGAAGTTCAACCCGCCCGTTCAAGATCCTGAGGATAGGTCATGCCCAGTATGCCTGCAGCCTTTTCGGTCTTTTGAGGAGCTTCAGTTTCACCTACGCGATCATCTTCCCATCCCTCTTCCAGAGTTGGTCTGGCATGTGGTCGGCGCCCCCTGCGGCGGCCCCAGCTGCCGCGACGGCGGCCCCCGCCGCGAGGCGAAAGGCCGAAGGAGGAGGAGGCGGAGGAGGACGGACGAAGAAGGGAACACAGACAAAATCCAATCGGACGGCATCGAAGGAGGAGATCGCGGAGCTAGAAGAGTACGACGTAAATCAAATAAAAAAGATCGTGCCTGTGCTCATGAAATTGATGATGAACGTGACTATGCGTACAAGACACGTAGAGGCTATTACTTTGATCACGATGACGATGGCCGAGAACACAGAACCCATCCTGCAGGGACGAGGAAGAGCGCAGGCGTGGGTGGAGGCGGCTCAGGACTTGAGGTCGAGGGGGGAAGAGGCGGAGGTGTCCAAGCTGGGGTCCATCTCGGTGGCGTGTCTAGTAGGGATAGCGGAGGGATGCGAGAAGGTCGGTGTTGCTGTGAGCCAGATGAACCTGCAGCGCCTGAACGAATGGAAAGAAATGAACAACAAGTTGTCACTGCCAGAAGTAGTGGCCAAGTACCCCTTTGTGAAAATAGCGACGGCCTTCAAAGAGGGGGAGGCCAAAGTGATGACGCCGAGGATCGAAGACGTCAAGCCATTGATCGCCTGTTGCGAGCAGCTGGGGGCACTGGTCAGAGAGGGCGTTGCCCCAATGGGCCACCTGGAGAGGATCCTACAGACGTTCATGGCGGGCGAGGATATGGATATCTAAGTGTACACAGTGTCGACGGTGATGTTGGGATTACTGACAGAATGGCGGTGTCGAATGACATGTGGGTGCCAGATACTGTTGATGAAAATTATCATGAGTCATCACCGTCGTCGATTTCGTTGCGAATTCGAACTTCACGAAGTGTGAAGACCCAGAGTGCGAGTTTATCTGCTACGAGTGTGTCGACCGCGACTGGCGTGTCTCGGACGTCGGCCCCGAGGACAGCTACGACCTGTCTTGAGGCCCGCTCCACTACTGCCTGCCAGGCCGTGGTTTCCCCCCCTCGTCCTCTGTCTCCCTCTGAGCCCTCGTCTCCGACTCCTCTTCCTCCTCCTACCAAGCGTGCTAGAGGTGCTGTAATTCGAAGTTTTCGGGACTCTGGATTCGGCGAATCACTTTCTGGAGCTGCGGCTCGCTTGTTAGGCTTCCAAGGGTAAGTTTTGTAGCGTGTTTAGGGTTCTGATACCCTGGAAACTCAGGGCGGACGGTGGTCCGAACATCGCGGCTGGTAAGTCGGTCCTAGGGCTCTCTGATGCTGTCACCATCTGGATCAATGCCCCGATAGGAGTCTGATCTGATCCCCCTACTCCGCCTCCTCCTCCTCTTCCTCGTCCTCTTCCTCCTCCTCCTTCTCTTCCTCCTCTTTCTCCTCCTCATCCTCCTCCATGTGTGCCTAAATATTGCCATGCCCTTGCATTGGGGAGGCCTCAGCCAGGCAGCAGCATCAGCAGCATCAGAGAGGAAAGAGGATTCTAGGATTCTGGGTCGGCTTCTCTGGCAACGGAGCCTGTCGAGTACTGGGTGCTCTGCTGGAGATGGAGGCTGTTGAGTAATCGGTGCTCCGCTGGAGACGGAGCCTGTTGAGTACTGGGTGCTCTGCTGGAGACGCAGCCTGTTGAGTACTGGGTGCGCGGTCCGCCAGGCGGAAAAGTCGGGCGGGCGGTCGGGTGGGTCGGGCGGGCAGGTCGGGTGGGCGGATCGGGCGGTCGGGCGGCGGGCCGTTTTTTGAAAACATTTCCGAAGGGGCCTGTCTGGCAGCGGAGCCTGTCGTGTACTGAGTGCTCTGCTGGAGACGGAGGCTGTTGAGTAATCGGTGCTCTGCTGGAGACGGAGCCTGTTGAGTACTGGGTGCTCTGCTGGAAGGCAGCTTGTTGAGTACTGGCGCCAACGAAAATCGATCGTATACGAATATCGATGAAAGATGGACGGATATCGACAATCGACGAAACATCGGTGAAAATCGAGCGCCGTCGACGTCGACGAAAGTCGATGAACAATCTTCGAAACTCGAATGTCAATTAACATAAAAAGAACAACTCAACGATCGACGATCAAAGTGACGGGCCTCATGCGCATCACAGGGGCCTCCGGGGATCCCAGGGGCCCCCAAGGGGCATCGCAGAGGCTTCCCGACGCCCCGTGAGCCCCCTAAGGGGGCCCCCCAGGGGCCTTGCAGGGGCCGCGCAGCGACCGGCGGGGAAAAAGATGGGCGGGTCGGCCCAGCGGGAAACAAAGCAGGAGCGGGACAGAAAAAAAGGAGAAGGGCGAACGCGAGGCGATCGCAAACATGCATCAAGGGGGCGTGGATTAGCGACGGGTCCCGTTTACATTGGACATCGCGGATTTCCGCCAAACAAGGCGGCACAGGCCGCATTTTGGGAGGGCACCTCCCCCGATCCGTGGATTTGGCGACCGCGCACCCAATCCATGGATCGCTAATCCATTCTTGCGCGCCCCTGAGAGCGGGACATAAAAAAGAGAGCGGGTAAAAAACAGGGGGGGCCCGCAATTTCTTCACAGCCGGGTCGAGTTTCTCCACGATGGCCCAGATTCTTGTCGCGTGTCCTCCTCCTCCTCCTCCTCCTCCTCCTCCTCCTCCTCCTCCTCCTCCTCCTCCTCCCTCCTCCTCCTCCTCCTCCTCCTCCTCCTCCTCCTCCTCCTCCTCCTCCTCCTCCTCCCTCCCCCTCCCCTCCATCTTCTCCGCCCCCTCCCCCTCCCTCTGCCCCTCCTCCTCCTCCCTCCTCTCCTCCTCCTCCTCCTCCTCCTCCTCCTCCTCCTCCTCCTCCTCCTCCTCGGGTCGCCTACGGCCCCAGGGGAAACCGTGCAGGCCTTGGGCTCTGGTCGAGCTTTTCCACGACGGCACAGATTTTTGTCGCGCCGTGGGATATCAGGGGCGGGGGGAGGGGCGGAGGGGGCACGCAGCCTGCGTGTACAGTCCGCCCTCGTGTGGGGCGGCCGAAGAGGGGGGGGGTGGGGCGGGGGCGGTGGAGGGTTTTTCCGAGGGGCTTAGGCGACCCGTCCTCCTCCTCTTTCCTCATCCTCCTCCTCCTCCTCCTTCCTCCTCCTCCTCCGGCCTCCTCCCCCTCCCCCTCCACCTCCTCCTCCTCCTGCTCCTCCTCGGGTCGCCTACGGCCCCGGGGGAAACCGTGCAGTTGTGGGGGCGATGGAGGGGGACGGGAGGGGCGGGGGGCGAGGGTATATCGTTCAAGCGAAAAGATGCTCGTTCAAGCGGAAAGCTGATTCGTTGAAGCGAGACGCAACCAGCGAACACTACGTAGATGGACGCTCGGAGACACAGAGAGGCACAGGGGGACACACAGGGGGGCAGAGGGACACAGAGAAACACGGAGAAACACAGATGGACACAGGGGCACAGAGCGGCGCAGAGGGACACAGAGAAGCATGGAGGGACACAGAGAAACTCAGGGGGACACAGAGGGACACGGAGGGACACGGACGGACACAGAGAGACACAGAGAGACACACAGGGACACAGAGGGACACAGAGGGACACAGAGGGGCACATATGGACACGGAGGGACACAGGGACACCGTGACAGCTCCGAGCCGCCAATCATCAAATTCTGGCAGAAGAGTTCGTGCATTGTTGTTGTGAGGGATTGCCAACCGCTTGCCGAAAGTGCATGCGGGCATGCACCATTGAACAATAACAGCCTTACTCCAATTTTCGGTCGTATCACCTCCTCCCTGGTCCGCTTCTTTCAGAATGGTCTGACGCCGCCGTGCATGGTTTCCGACCCGGCCGTATGGCACTGGAGGGAACACAATCGAATAACAGATTTTATAGTCAACTGCACAAGCCACTCCGACGGCGGAACTCGGACGCAAAGTTGCTCTGCTTCTGGCTGGGTGTTAGAGGCGATTGTCACGCGAGCTGGATGCAGGAGCACCTTCCCAGTTGCTTTCCGAGGAGTGTATTTTCAGCACCCTATCTCATCCTTCGCTGCTGAAGCGGTGGCGCTCGATGACGCCATCCAGTACTTGTCCAGATTATTTTCCAAACGATGGTCTGCCAAACGTGCCAGATCTTCTTGTGAGAAATATTTAGTTTCAAACGTGATTTGCGCTTGCATTGATATCGTATCGCTGTCTCTAGTATCATTGGCCAGTCACGGCGGGTGATCACAGGCGCTGGAAAGACAGAACACACAGAGGGACACAGCGGGACACAGAGGGACACAGCTGGTCGCGGGGGCGGGGGCGGGTCGCCTGAGAGCCGGGAACTGGGATTTTGGGTTTATCCAGGCTCGATCTCTCCAAAATCCCGGTCCTGCCATCCCGGCGGCCGCCGCTCGTAGGGACGGGAGCTCGGGGCGCTTGCTAGAGACGGGAACCGGGATTTCGGGCTTATTGGGCCTCGATCTCTCCCAACTCCCGCTTCCCGCCATCCTGGCGGTCGGTGGTCGCGAGGTCGGGGGCGGGGCGCCCGACAGAGTTGGGAGCCCGGATTTCGGGCTTGTCCGTTTTTGATCTCTCCCAAATCCCCGTCCCCGACATGCCCCAGGTCCCCCACGCGACTCGGACACTTGCTCAGAGATTCCGATGATCCGCACGTGCCATTCTGGAGCTCCTAAAAGCAATCCCCAGACCACTCCGAGGTGCATCGGTGTCGCCCACGCAACTCCGACCAGCTGCCAAAAGCTATCCGAGGACCGCTCCGAGATGCCCCAGAGTCGCACGCAAGACACCGACAACTGCCGCGGATCTGAAAAACCAGACCGTGCCCAGCCAGGAAACCCTGTCGCCGCTGCTCGACCCCCCTTGCACACAGCCGCAAGCCTCGGTCCCCCCCCGTCGTTTCAACGAACCGTGGCATCTCCCCGTCTCGGCCCTCGACCCTCGAGTGCCAAGCGCGCTCGAAGGCCCCCCCGCGGCCAACGAGGACCGAAGGCGAGGCTCGGCAGCTTTCCAGGGCGATGGGGGGGCCGAAGTGCAGGGGCAACTGCCAGGGGGACCGAAGTGGGTACGCAAACAATGGGCGCAGCGCCTAACATCAGTTGTTGTTCATTTTGGCCAGGGTTCGCTGTCGGCGTCACGGCGGTTCTTGTTCATTTGAGACACGTTCGCCTGGCAAACAGCGGCCGCTCTTAGTTTTTGACAACAGTTGTTGCCCGGGATCGTACCCATGTTGTTCGTGCCCATTTCGGGCGTCCCAAACCGTTGGGGCGCATTGGCATAGGGGGATCTGCATCGGCCCCCAACCCATTGAGCATAATACCGACCCTAACTTGAACGACGCAATGAGCTCGTGGCCTAGCTTGGGTCCGCGGGTGGTAGGGATACCACCAGAAACGTATGGTAAGTTTCGTCAGGCACATTTGTGAAACAGCCTCCCAGCCCCTCATTGTTTGGTTCTCTTGACCTGGGCTCCCTCCAGTATGAACAGGGTATTTGTACGGCTCAACGCGAGTCGCCCATGCATCGCCGATATGGGGCCCGATGGCGCACCCCACCCAAGAGCGGGCAGATTCGCTATCGGGGGCCCATAGCCCCTCTATCGGCTATGTATCATTGATGGCAGCTCGATGTTTCCCCCCTGGGCCAGGCCCCCCCCCCAATGACAGTTTTTCTGTAGACCTGAGCAGGTTTACTTGCATGGGGGTTGGGGCGTGGGCAGGCCCAGGAGAAAATCTGGGCTCTACGCAAGTCGGAACTCAGTTGCCTTTCTTTTCGAGGCGAAGTGCCATGCAAGTGACATTGCCAAAATCTGATCTCAAACACTCGTTGCCTTCGGTTCGCCGACGCCCGCGCCCGCCCGTGCCCCTGGCCATGCCCACTTCAGAGTCACGGCCGTTATCCGTTGTCGTGGTCGTTCCAGGTTGAGAGCCGCCAGTGGGCTGAAAACGGTCGATTTCCGACGGTCCGCGCAATGGGAGAGCCGGGGCTTCTTATCGCCGATCTGAGCAGCATTTGCCCCACACGTGCCGGACTCCCTCGGCACGAGGCTGTCGGGCGGGCGTTATTTGAGGGGTGGCCCACATGGGGGGCCCTCTAGGGCCCTCATGTGGGGTGGCCCACATGAGGGCCCAAAAGGGGTGGCCCACATGAGGGCCCCAAAGGGGGCCCTCTAGGGCCCCGTCTTGGGCCGGCAGGTGCCCAAATGGGGAGCCCTGAAGCGCACCTTTCTGGGGCCCCTGTCGTCACCCCCCAGTAAGGTCACCCCCCACTTGCCATCCGCCTGTGGCTGGCGGCTGCATTTTCTTGGCGGGGACCATCGAGGAGCCTGTTGGACCATCGTGCGAAGAAAGGAAGCACGAAACAGAAACATACACGGGGAATGGACGTCCGAGCGATGGCGAGCTTTTCGCCGATCCGAGCAACGTTTGCCCCACAGGTGCCGGACTCCCTCGGCCCGAGGTTGGCGGCGCTGCAGCGCAGCCCGATCCTCTCCTCGGTGGGCGTCCGCCTCGCCCCGCTGCCGCTCGGCGTGAAGAACTACGGCCTCGCCCTGTGCGGCGTGCCGTTCGCGCCGTGCCCCTTTCGGGAGGGGGGAGGAGGGGAGGAAATTGGGAGGCAAGGGAGAGGGAGGAGGAGGAGGAGGAGGAGGAGGAGGAGGAGGAGGAGGAGGAGGAGGAGGTGGACGAGGGCGAGGAAAAGGAGCAGTTGCCTCAATTTGTTCGTTCAGGTATCTGTCCGCGTTTATGTTATAGCTTGAGGCGACTCGCACGGTCAGGACGCAGCAAACATAGCAATAAAGGTCCGTTCAACGCGAAAAGAAGAAGGAGGAGGACCAGTGTAAACCGACGATAAATCACCAATGTTGCCATAAGCCCTCCCTCCAAGTTCCCTCCTCTTAGGTCCCTACAAGGATACGTTTTCACAGAGGGAAGTGCCCCGTTGGAAGGCAATCGTTTGAAAATCTTGAACCGTGCCGGAACACCGGTCCTTGGACTTCAGCGCCGCGAGTCAACGTTGTTGGTGCGTCCTGGCGATCCTGCACTGTGCCAGAACACCGCTCCTGGGAATTGAACACCGCGAGTCAACGTAACTTCTTCGCCCTGGCAGTCCTAGATCGTGCCGAAACACAATGTCAAGCACGTCAGCCACAATCATATTTGAATCTGTTGTAAACTCGTAAGACGAATGCGCGCGGCGCTAAGGCGATAGCCACATTTTGCAAACGGCCCGCCTTCCATCCGCGAAGCTCTTGCGAACTTTTGGGGCGAATGTGCGCGGCCCTGAGGCGAGAGCCACGTTTTGAAATCGGCCCGCCCTCCATCCGTGAAGCTGTGGCCACTTCCAGCTTAAGGACCATAAGTGGTGGGGGAGTCTCAGGCGAAACGTCGGCCTGCCCTACCGACGCGCCTCGCCATCGCTCCGAGTCGTTGGATGGGGCTTCGCCGTTAACGATGAGAACCATCGTTGCGTATCATAATGGTATTGGTCAGTCTTCCGAGCCACTTGCCGGTGGGGACTACGCCGTCTCTATGGCTTCCATGCTGTGTGCAGCTCTAATAGTTTTGTGCAGTTATTGCAAAAGGAACTCCTAGCTTGCTGTCTCTCGAGGGCGAGAGCCCTCAGCCCTTGGGAGTCCTCGTGCCCACCTCTGAGGCCCCTGATGGAGTTTCTTTCCGTGAGGGCCGTGGTCATGCGAAGGTGGAAGATTCCAGGGCAGGTCTGTTGTCCGAGTTTGAACGAACGGGCAACCACAGGTTGGACTGGTTGGCCAAGCGCGGGACGGGTGTGGCCCGACATGATCAGTCTGATGTGCTGTTAGCCAGGGATGGTTTTTGATTGCTGGAGATTTCTGCAGCTTGTCACGCGCGCAGAGGTTCTCTATAGTAACCAGGGCATGCTCGACAATACACGGGCTCAAAGGCTTTCCCTCGTGTCCTAGGATCCGGCCTCGATCTATGAGGCCGACTTCGACTGGGTTCGGCGGGAGGACGTGAGGGCCCACCGGGTGCACCACCCCCCTCCCATTCCTTTTCCTGGCCCCGTTGTTGCTGCCTCGGGCGATGCTTTTCTGGACATTGCCGAAGCTGGCACCCAGCCCTGGGGGGCCTGGCTCGAGCTTCCTGTTCCGGTCGAAGGCTGTCCAGCGTTGCTCTTCCGTGCCAGGTGTGGGGCCCATGCCACATTGTCTTTGCAGTGGCCAGAGGCCTGCAAGAATTGGAGGCCTTCCCTGGCTCCGCGCCTTCGCCTGTAGGCGCCGGCAAGAAGAACACGGCGAGACTCTCCAGAGCCAAACCTCGCAGCAGGACTCTTGGGCTGGGTGCTCCCGAGTGCCCCGGTGCTCTGGCGCTTGAGCTGTTCGGTCGTCGTTTCCGTGGAAGGGTGCCCGCGAGGCCCCGGCTGGACCAACCAGGTGGGCAGGGGGGAGGGGGGTAGGCGCCATCGGTGTTCGAACGTGGCCAACCTGTGCCTCTCGGATTGCCTCGGGGCTGTCGGTTTGAACGGGGAGGAGGCTCGCCTGCTCGGCAGTTCGCTCCGGCAGCGAGCCGCGGCGGGTCCCAAAGAGGGCGCTGAGCTCTTCACGCGAGGGGGGCCGTCGCTGGCCTGCGGCGATGCAGCTGCCAGCCTTACTGCAGAGTCAAAAGGTCCACTCCGATGGCCCCCCCCTTGATGTTTGGTCCGAACTGTCGGGCTCTCTCCCTCTCTTTCCCCTCGGTGGCGTGCGATTCTCCTCCATCCTACTCGTCCCTACTCCTCCTCCTCCCTCCTCCCCACTCTCTCATCCCTCCTTCCTCGTCCGAGGAGGAGCAGCAAGAGGTGAAGGAGGGGGAATAGGAGGAGGGGGAGGAGGTTGGAGCCCCGCGACGACGTCCTCGCGTCATGACGTATTCATAGCGGAAGTTATCGGAAGGTGTCAGGCGAGGGCTTCGAAGGTTTCTTTGTGGATGATCATCTATGCCTAGATGCAAGGACCGACCAACACGCTCTTTAGCTAGGTCTCGGCCCTTGTTTTGTTTTTCGTTTCGTTATTCGTTGTTGTTTCGTCTCGTTTTTCGCTGTTGCTTTAGACGCCCCGTTTCGTTTGGCACAGGCTTCGTTTAAACGTTCGTTTGAAAACGTTGGGCCTCGTTGCGTTGTTCGTTGCAAAACGCGATTTCATTTCAAGCATCGTTGTGGTCGGACCCTGCCCAGATGCTTTGCCCCAGCATCGGTGGGAGATCTCTGTCCAGCCCTCCTGGCAGGGAAGCCCCCGAGGCTTCGCGGCGGGATGCGCTTTCTCAGCAGCTTCCCGCCTCGCCGAGGGCTTTCAAAAGGAGGTGCCCGAATCGTCGCAGGTGGCCGCCGAAGGGGCTGGAGTTCTGGTCCGAACGCTGGCCTCCTAGCATCCTTGATGATGGGCCTGCTTTCCATTACCACCACAAGCTGCAGGGGGGAAAGGAGGTGGAGGATGAGGAGGAAGAGGAGGAGGAGGACCCCCTCCCCCTCCTACTTGTGGTGGTGGCGGTGGAAAAGAAGCCCAACAGTTGAGAACTCAAGGTGATCGTTTTTTTATTCATTGTTTTGCCGATCGGCGCGGCCCCCCCCCCCCCTCCCCCCCCTATGGAGTAGATCTTGGCTGTTTTTTGGCGCCTGCTTCGAGCGGGTGGAGTCTCCCCCAGAGGCAGCACTCTTGCAACCAGTCGCACTAAGTAGAGGTCCAGAGCCAGACCCCCCCCTCTCCCCCCTTCCGTCCAAAGTCGAAACGCCGAATAACAAAAACGCTCACATGGACGTCCGAGCATCGTCACGTATTTCGTTCGACGTGGTGCTTTCAATCCGTAGGCACGGAGCTCTCTCCTGGGATGTTTCATCGGCCCGAGTGCCGAGCCTGGGGCATGGCCATCGGACACAGCCCGGACTCATGTGTCGTTCCGCCACGACATCTGTGGTCGAAACCCCCTTCCGCCCAATGTCGAAACGCCGGATCTAAAAAACGCTCACAAGATGGTTGCTGTGTTCTGCCGTTCTCGGCCTTTGGGGCCCTCGCTGGGCCCCACAGCGGGCAAAGCAAGTGCCCAGGGCGGAGAGAGCGGCGAGAGGTCCAGCCTTGTTGGGAGCCAGGTGACCGACGCAGAGACACGGGGGTCGCCTTCATCGACATGGGCGCGGGGCCCCCCTCTCCCTTCTCCTCCTCCCCCTCCTCCTCCCCCCTTCCTCCTCCTCCTCCTCCTCCTCCTCCTCCTCCTCTTCCTCCTCCTCCTCCTCCTCCTCCTCCTCCTCCTCTCTTCCTCCTCCTCCTCCCCCTCCTCCTCCTCCTCCTCCTCCACGCCTACAGTCGGACCGAGGTGTAGGATCGAGGTAGTCTCGGGGAGGGTACCCTAATGTTCTTTGTGTGTGTGTGTGTGTGTGTTGTTTGATGCTTTTGTGCATGCTTGGGTAGGGTAACCACCCGCGAATGATCTTAGGATTTGGGGGGCTTTGTTCGGCCGAGGGTCTCATGTTCTTGAAGGATGTTCTTCTGGCCTGGGTTCGACTGTAAGCGTCCTCGTAAGCGCCCTCCAAGCGACCTTCAGCGGGAGTCCCGCGTTTGGTCGCGCGTGAGCGTTCTCGTTTTCAATGTGGCGTGTCGCGCCGGCGGCCCGCGGAAACTACCGCGTGAAGCCCGTTTCGTTTCGCCGTTCAGGCGGGGACAACGCCCTTGCGCCGCATGCCTCAGTCGCTCGGGGCCCTGGGCGGATCCTCGTCGTCGTCGCCCCTCCTCTCTCTCCACCTCCCGCTCCTCCCCAGCTCCCTCCCTCTTCTCTTTCCACCTCCTCCCGCTCCCCCTCTTCGCCTATCTCCTTCCCTATTCTCTTGCCCCCTCCTCCTTCCTCGCTTGGGCCCTGGGGGGCCAAATGTACAGCCGTATCCACCGCCTGCTGACGTCTTGGCAGGTGATACCCCAGGCGGTGATTATGAATTAATCCCCGCCATCCTTCGATGCTCCCTCCTCCTCTCCCATCCTCCTCACCCTCCCTCCTTGTCCCAGTTGTTCTCCGACTCCTCCTTGGCCTCCGCATTCAATCCTCTCTCCCCAGCCCCATTCTCCTAGCCCTCGTCCTTGAATGACCCCCCTCATTTTCATCCTCATCCCCTCCTCGCCCTCCTCGTTCCCCCGTGCCCACCATCACCATCCAATCTTTACTTCTCGTCAGTACGTTCTCCCACTCTGCCATCTAGCCACCCTGTGGCGAATCTCTCCAGAACCTTCACTCCTGCCCATCAGAAGCACAACAATGTCGACGCTGCAAAATCAATGGCAGGACAGGGGCGGAGCTCACAGCCCGTGCGAAAGGGCGCAGTTAGTGTCACTCTCGCCTCCGCGCCGCGCTCAGCGCTTATTTTCTCGATAAGTGAGTTTTCGTTTCGGCGCGGCGCAGATGTTTTGCTCGCTGGCCTGTCGACAGCGGAGTAGTGCGCGAGCGGACGAACAGGTTTCTCTCGTCTCGGTGTCGCCCACGCTTCGCCTGGAATTTGCGCTCCTGTCTGGGCGCGCCGCGTGGCTTTCACTCCCGGTCTGTCGGGGGCGGGACCGCACGCGAGCGAGCGACTTGTCTCCCTTGCCCTCTCCCGCTCCCCCTCCCCTTTGCCCTCCCCGTCCACTTTCCTCCACCCCCCCCGCGCCCGCATCCAGAACTGCAGCGAACCGTCCCGCAAGCGGGGCCGCCGGAATCGGCGAGCCGCGCGCGCCGCCGCGGCCAGGCCGCGGTGCGCTCGCAGCGTGAGCGCGGGCCCTTCCAAGCAGGCGGCACGGCAGCTCCCCCGCCCCGTGTTGTCGGCCCGAAGCGTCGACGCAGAGGAGGAGGAGGGGGAGGAGGAGGAGGGGGAGGAGGAGGAGGAGGAGGAGGAGGAGGAGGAGGAGGAGGAGGAGGAGAAGGAGGAGGAGGAGGAGGAGGAGGAGGAGGAGGAGGAGGAGGAGGAGGAGGAGGAGGAGAGGAGGAGGAGGAGGGAGGAGGAGGAGGGGGAGGGGGAGGGGGAGGAGGTGGTGGAGGAGCATTACTCACCTCAAGGGTCCACCACAACACGAACGACGGCGCGACGACAGGACGGAGGACGGACCACCCGGCACGACGTCCAGATCGGGGAGCCCGGGGGGGGAGCTCGGCCCGAACGTCACCGAGCACGTTCCACTACTCTCAAAGTGCCTACTCGCAAACGTTCGAAAAGCACATGTCTGCTTCGATGCCATCTATCGTAGATCCCCCGCGGCGGATCCAGGACGTTTGCGAGTAGTTACTTTGCGAGTAGTGGAACGCGCTCGTCTAGAACGGGACCGCGCACCGGGCGGCCCCCCGCTGGAAGGGGGCCGCGCTCAGAGGGGGCCAGCCCCAGACCGTGGGGTTTGTGCCCCGAGCGCCCGGTACTCTCCCTGCCCGCACCAGGGCGCGCAACGGCCCAGCACCCCGCTTTTGGGGGATGCCCCTCTGGGGTCCCTCCCTCCCCCCTCCTCCTGCCGCTCCTCCTCCCCCTCCTCCCCCTCCTCCTCCTCCTCCTCCTCCTCCTCGGCCTTCCCCATCGGTGCTCCCTTTCCCCCCTCCTCCTCATCCCGTTTTTCCTCCGCCCCCTTCTTCGGCCCCCCCTTCTATCCACTGTCCCTATCCCCATTCTCCTCACCCTCCTCAATTTTTTCATTTGAGTCCTATTCATTTTCATGCTCATCCCCTCTTCGCCCTTTTTCCCCAGCCCTCGTCACCCAGCCCTTTTTCACTAGCCCTTATTGGTAATTGTATACACCACTCTGCCACCTAGCCGGCTGATAAGGGACCACGCCAGTGGGGTCTTATCCGTCTTGTCGGAAAACAATTCAACATCAACGTGTCCCGTCTCAACATGGAGATTAAGTTGTCAATGTTGCAAGATGTGTTGCAGGAGTGGGTGGGGGGTACATCCCAGACGAAAGGCCGGACTGCCGCTTTCGATTCGGCGCCGCGCTTGTTTTTCTAGAGAGGAGTTGAGCTCCCACCTGGGCGTGGCGCACACTCTTCGCGTGCAGCTCCGTCGACGCGCAAGTGGACGAAACTGCTGCTCTCGCCTCGGCGCCGCGCAGATTTCGCCGGAAAGTTGCCCTCCCGCGTCGACGTGGCGCAGGCGCCCATTCGCCAATCCAGAGGGGGCCGCGCCGGTGGGCGACCTGCCGCCCTCGCCCAACCGTTTCGTGCGCAGGGCGTTCGGACGTGGTGTCCCGCGCGGGCGCGGTGCACGGCTCGTTGGCGGAAGTGGACGGGAGCGGCAGTGGCAGCGGGGCCGCGCGGAAGCGGGCGAGATGCCGACCTCGCCCAAGCGCCACGACGCCTGCAAGCGAGAGCGGCAGTGCTGCGTCAGCGCGGGGCATGTTTCGTCGTCGCCACGGCTAGCGGAAGTTTTTTCGGCTTCCGCCCCTGCGCGGCCCGCGTAGTTGTTCTCTTCGCCGAGTCGTCGGAAGCGGGGCCGCGCGCGAATGCCTTCCGTTTGCGAGGTGAGAGCGCGTTCCAGTCCCAATGCCACGTTGCAGTAATTTATTTTTTGAGACAGGGACGATGGGCTTGGGGGGGGCCTCAGATTCGGCCGAAAACGACGCAGTCCAAGGCGTTCCATGATACCCATCAGCAGCGAGGCGCATCTGACGCTATTCATGTAAACGCAAACGTTTTAGCGCCGACGATGCAATATGAGTTATAGGAGCAGCAGGAGGAGGAGGAGGAGGCGGAGGAGGAGGAGGAGGAGGAAGAGGAGGAGGAGGAGGAAGAGGAGGAGGAGGAGGAGGAGGAGGAGGAGGAGGCGGAGGAGGCCCCTTTCGCCATGACGCCGCGTTCATTTTCCAGAGGTTTCGGTTCCCGCTCCGGCGTGGCGCAGACTGTCCGATCGCCAGCTCGTCGACGGTGGGGCAGGCTGCTCTTGCATGGGCGCCGCGCAGGTCTAGCTAGGAATCTGTGTGCCAGTTTGGGCGCGTCGCATGTTGTGCACTCGCCAGTCCGCTGGGGCCGGGTCCGCACGACAGCGGACAACTTGTCGCCCTCGCCCTCTCCCTGTCTCCCACTCGGCCCCATCCCCACCCTTCCACCGTCCTCCTCCCTCCCTTCCTCCCTCCCTTGGCTGTGTTGCCCGGCGACGCCGCGGGTGTGACCGTGACGTGGGCGGCAGGTACATGATCGCCGGCCTCTTCGTTAACGCGCCATTCTCGGCTTCGTGGGCGCCTTCCTCAGCCGAACCGCGAGGGAGGGGTAGTGTGGGAGGAGAATGGAATGGCTCGGGGAGTGATTGGGAGGATGATTGAAGAGGGAGGGGCGACGAAGCGGAGGCGAGGGGAGTCTCGGGGGGGAGGGGGGAATGGGAGAGGGCGGGGGAAAGTATGCCAGGACACGCAGGGGAAGGGAAGGGAACGTGGAAGCGAGGGTCGGAGGCGCAGCCGTCACCATCTTCGTGGGGTGCTTTGGGCTGCGCGGAGCGGTGTCGTGCGCGCATCCAGGCAAGACCTCGCGGATACGTTGTAGGCAGCCAGTTGCGCAGCCGTCGCCACTTTCGCGGGCTTCTTGGATCTCCAGCGGAGCGGTACCCTGCGCGGATCCAGACGAGATCTCTTGGCTCCCGGGGGGGGTGCCCCCGTCGGAACCGTCGCCACATCCGAGTGGTCCTGTTACGTAGGTCCAGCAGAGCGGAGCGGTGTTTTGTGCTCATGCAGGCGAGTCCAGACGACGCTATTCGCGGTCCATTGGTGTTGTCTTGTCACAGTTACAGTTGATAATCACACATGTTAGCCACCGTGGACATCAAACAGGGTTTCTCTAGCCATGTATGTTCAGCAGTCTTTGTGGAACAATCTGGGTGGTGCAATTAATTTCTGTTCGCAGTGAGTTGGCAACTCCACTATTCGCGCAATCGTCCCACCCACCCACCTGTAATTCGGTTTGCAAAACGCATGCGGTGGCGATTGCGATGAATGCTTGGCATTGGTTGGTGCATGTCTGCGGCCGCGCGGACCCAAGCACGCGTGCGCAGCGGCCAGCTAGTTTGGCGCGACCGACGCGGTCCGCGGTGGCGCTGACCTGTGGGCGCATCACAGCGGGCACGTCAGTGATAGTCGGCGAATTGGGCGAACGTGGTATCACGGCAACGTCGGCGAGGTAGACACGATGATACTAGTAGTGATGTTGGTGTCGATATTGGCAGCGTCGACGGCGCGGCCAGTGCGGGCGCCGATGCTGATCACGCCGACGACGGTGACGGCGTCCTCGCGTCGGCGGTAAAAAAGGGCTTTGGAACCGCGGCCGACGCGCGAGAGTGGCCCGCATGGTTTTATTTGACACGGATCGCGCCCCCCCCCCCGCACGGGCGCAAGGGCGTGCGAATGATGCCGGCATGTGGCGCCAGAGGCCCGTTTGGCAGAATGCAGTAATCCATGTTGACAACTTATTGGTTTCTGTGGAGTTCGCAAAAGCGCGCAATATTGTTTGGAATTGATGTTGCGAAACCATGCGCTTGGGAATGTTTAGTGGGCATTCGGTTGTGAAATCGCTACGACACTGCAGGTTTTATATATATATATATATATATATATATATATATATATATAAAAGTTTCGGCATGCGCGTGCGACGACGCGCGCGCGCGCCCTTCGATACATTTTTTTGCAAAAATAGAGTCTCGCGACGGCACGGGCGCAGGGGCGTTCGAACGATTTCGGCGTGCGCGCGCGAAACGCCCGTTTGGTAGTACTTTTTGAGCATGTTAAGCAACCCGTTTTTTCCTTGACTTCGCTTGAACAAGCCGCGTTGCGAACCTAGGTGCGTTTGGCTGTTCTTTTGGCGCTCGATTTTGAACTCCTTCCGAAATCGAAGGCGTCTGAAGGAGTTTGGCATGCGCGCGCGCGACGGCGCGCGCGTGTGCACGTCGCCCCAGTTCTGCACAGGATGCTTGACCAGCGGGTGATTTTTGATGAACGAATGTGCGTGCGTAGTTTTTGCTTGTGCAAAAGGATGGCGTGTGGGTGGGGCCGATGCCAGTTGGGTTGGGATGGCGCGAGTTCGTGTTTAGGGTGGGCGATGAGGCGGACTCGCATGTACATCGCAATGCGAAAAGGGGTGCCGATAGTACGGAGGGCGAGTGGGGATTGTTTAGCGGAAAATCTCGGTTGAGCTATTTTTGTTGTGCAATTTACGTTGTGCAGCCCATGTTGTGCAGTGAGACTGGTGCGGCCTATGAGGTGCCGTGCGTGTTGTGCTGCGTGTGTTGATGAACCAGCCCATGGGGTGCAACATTATGTGGTGCACTCCATGTTGCGCAATCTACGGTGTGGAAATCATTTTTGACCGTCTTGAAGCTGTCCTCTCCACTGTTCGTGCAAACATCCCACCCTCCCACCCGCAATTTGGTCGCAAAACCTCTGAAGACAAAACCGTGACGGTGGGTACCACATGGCACTTGGCCACGACACCGACGCCGACGACGACAGCGACATCGACGACGACGGCGCCGTCGACACCGACGACGACGACACCGACGACGTCTCCAAAGACTTCGACGACGACAACGGCGACGACGACGACGACGACACCGACGACGACGACGGCGACGCCGACGACGACGACGACGAGGGAGGAGGGAGGACGACGACGGCGACAACGACGACAACGACGACAACGACGGAGAAGGAGGAAGGACGGCGACGCCGACGACGACAACGACGAGAGAGGAGGGAAGACGACGACGACAACGACGACGACGACGGCGACGAAATAGGAGGGACGACGACGAGACGCCGACGACGGACGACGACGACGACGACTAGGGAGGAGGAGGAAGGACGACCACGGCGACAACGACGACGGAAACGACCACGACGCCAAAGAGGACGACGACGAACACGAGGAAAGACAGAGGACGACGTTATGCGACGACGACGACGACGCGGGGGGAGGGAGGACGGCGACGACGACGACGACGCCGACGACGCAAGAGCGCGCGCGCACGCTTTTGTTGAATATCCGTGTTGCGAAACCTTGGGTTTCTTTGTAGGTTTTTTGTACACAAGATTTTGAAAACCTTCCGAAACCGATGGGTTTTGACAGATTTCGGCATACGCGCGCGACGACGCGCGCGTTTGCGCTTCGTCCCATTTTCTGTTGCAGAGGATCCTCGCGACGGCACACGCGCAAGGGCGTTCGACAGATTTCGACATGCGCGCGCGAAGACCGTTTAATCTCATTTTGTGAAAATCTTGAAAAAAACATTGTATATATAAGAAAGATTTCGCAAGAGCTGGCGCGGACGCTTTTTAGCACACCGGTGTTGCGAAGCCATGTGTTTTTGTATGTTTTTGTTTTGGGAACTCGATTGCGAAATCCTTCCGGCACCGAGGGTTTTTTTGAAGGATTTCGGAATGCGCGCGCGACGACGCGCGCGTGTGCGTTTAATTTTCTGCAAGGGATTCGTGAAAAAAGGTGCGATGTTAGAACAACAAAATGTCACCGCATAGTGCTTTTTACAAGGGAGCCTCAGGGGGGGGATACCAGCCAGCCTGTGATAGTGTAAATTCATATTTAGGATGGACACGTGGTCAGAATCACATATGATTTACATACCCGAAGGGGGGATTGATAAAGCCCGGGGGGGGGGGGGGTAGATCCTATTCTGTTTTGAGAAAGAAGAATCAATGCGTTTCACCCTATGTGGTGCGACCGTTGTGGCGCAATTGATGTGAGCCAATCGAGGTGGGGCAAGGATCCGCGTGACAACATTCAAGTGCACCCTCTTCTTTGCCTGACTTCTGTTGCCATTTCGGCTCAGGCGTTCGTCCGTTCCAGAATGACGGTCGGGCGCTGAAGTTGGTTCTTGGGCCTGCGCTTCGAGGCCGAGAGTCGCTTTCGCGCTTGCCGTGCCAGCGCGCGCGAGGAGGGCGCGCGTGGCTGAGGTGGAGGGCCGCGGAGGAAGGGCGCGAACGAGTGGCGGCGCTCCAAGCGACCCTTCCGAGCGGGGGCAAGGCCTCCTTGCGAACGGGCCCCCCTTCTCGCCGAGCTCGGGGCCAGGCGGCGAGGATCTCGCGGCCCCCATTTCCATGGGATCACATATCGACAAAAGACAACGCAGTTTGATCTCAGTCATCAAATACTTTTGAATGGCGCACCGTCCAGCGTTCGTCTCAGACGCTGTTAGCGCTAACCCACCCCGGCGGTTGCGGGTGGACTCGACTGGGGGGGCGAGGGCAAAAAATCGAGTTTCAATGGGCAACCGGTAGGGGTCGCAATTCTTTACGCTTCGCGTATCCCCACCAGCCCATCTCTCAACAGCAACTCTTGCGAAGCATGCCGACAGTCGTGTTTTTCAGGCGTGTTTCCGCCTGCCCCCGCATATATCCCCTGTTACTCCTTCCTCCCGCCTGCTTGTACATCCTCCTTGTAGGGGGAGCGGGAGAAGGACGAGGCGGAGGAGGAGGGAGAGAAAGCGCGCCTCGTGCTTTGAGTCGTTGGGGGTTTCTCGTCCTGGTGTGAGTCGTTCGGGCCCTTCTTCCTGGTGTGAGTCGTTCGGGCTCTTCGTGGTGTGAGTCGTTCGGGCTCTTCGTCCTGGTGTGAGTCGTTCGGGCTTCTCGTGGTGTGAGTTGTTCGGGCCCCTCGTCCTGGTGTGAGTCGTTCGGGCCCCCTCCTGGTGTGACTCGTTCGGGCCCTCGTGGTGTGAGTCGTTCGGGGCCCTCGTCGTGGTGTGAGTCGTTCGGGCTCCTCGTGGTGGCTTGTATGAGCGCTGCCCCTCCTCCTGGTGTGACTCGTTCGGGCTCCTCGTGGTGTGAGTCGTTCGAGGCCCGCGTCGTGGTGTGAGTCGTTCGGGCTCCTCGTGGTGTGAGTCGTTCGGGCGCCTCGTCCTGGTGTAATTCGTTCGGGAACCTCCTTGTGGTGTGAGTCGTTCGGGCTCTTCGTGGTGTGAGTCGTTCGGGCCCCTCGCCCTGGTGTGAGTCGTTCGGGCTCCTCGTGGGGCCTCTTGGAGCCTCTTGGAGCCTCTTGGGGCCTCTTGGGGGCCTCTTGGGGGCCTCTTGGGGGCCTCTTGGGGGCCTCTTGGGGGCCTCTTGGGGCCTCTTGGGGCCTCTTGGGGGCCTCTTGGGGGCCTCTTGGGGGCCTCTTGGGGCCTCCTGGGGGCCTCTTGGGGGCCTCTTGGAGGCCTCTTGGGAGCCTCCTGGGGGCCTCTTGGGGCCATCTTGGGGCCTCTTGCGACCTCCTCAGAAGCGCAAATGAGCGCTGCCCCCTGAGGAGGACAAAATGAG
>CAUYUJ010008152.1:2500-42045 GCA_963575745.1 Prorocentrum cordatum | reverse complement strand
AGTAGTAGTAGTAGTAGTAGTAGTAGTAGTAGTAGTAGTAGTAGCAGCAGCAGCAGCAGCAGCAGCAGCAGCAGCAGCAGAATTCTTCTCTGTGCTGCACTCCTCCCTTTTTGCACCGCCAGGCGAGTGCATCGTCACAGCGCACGTCGCGCTCGACTCGAGCCTGCCTTCCATTCTGCTCAACATCGCTCGCCTTTTTCTCCTCTTTTGCCTTTCAATCCTCATATGCATATGTGCATTAGCACGCGTACTGCTCGCTTGTATCGCTACATCGCCATATATTTGTACAGTGGTCAGTATCACACTGTATTTAGTATTTGGCTGAGAGAGTGGAGGCCGCGTAATCCAGCAGTGCCAGTCGGTAGCCTGGCGCTCTCAGAACCCGTGAGGAGCCACGGTGCGAGTGAAAAGCGTTATCAAGATAACCTCGAGTGTTCATGATAGTCGTGCTTCCCTTGCTGTCGCTCCTACACTTTCAGTTCCTACCAACTGCGAGACCAGCAGCTCACCCCCAGAAGCCTCCTTGTGGGCGGGGGTGGTTAAACTATAACCCTTCCGTAAATTGCGAACCTTTACATTCCATATGGAGATCGCCTATAGACGAGCCCACAATGTCTTCCCCGCACTACAGTACAGTGAATGGCAGCACCACGTTCAACTTCAGAGAGGCCTCCAGGTCCTCAGAGCCGCCTGCCAGTACTGTCAGCTGCCACACGGTGGAACAGAGGAAGACCTATGCAGAATGTTGGCGAGAGCTTTTGGCAATTGGGCCCTTCGAGGGTTCCTACAGCCAGACCTCATACATAAACTACGTGATGTACGATGTGTGTTGGGGTACTGGCTTGCAAAAGGGAGATCGAACGCACGAATTTGGACATGTTATTATATTCTCGGATGTCATCAGTTTTACCACTTTGCGGCAACAAACCACAGTACAAAGCACCATGTGCGCATGGTGCTCAGAGCGGCCAAACCAGAGCTGCAGGGTGTATTGTTGTATCGAGCGTTTAACTCAGCTTTTTGGAAATCATTCCCCCAACAACTTGAACACACATGTTTTGCTCCGAAAGCCGACCACAATAAAACGGGTATGCTGTATGCTGCAGTATCCCTTGAATGTGGGGCCTGGTACCTGGGCAAAGCACAGACAAGCCGCCGAGTTAACGGCAAAGCTTGGCATGGGGGAATGGCCCGTTTCAAGGAACATTTCCATGCGACATTCATGGATGCAGGATCTCAGACACACAGGCCTAGATATAAACAGTGGAGTAGTTGTACTATGTGGTCTTTGGTGTCGACGCCCCTTGCATATGGTAGTATATCACATGTCTTGCAGTATGAGCTGTTTGCCATTGAAGTGTTGCACCCGCCCACACAGATACTCCCAGCAAGTAAGCAGGGAAGACGAGACCCGCGGAAACGTGAGTTCCCGAGGTTCCGGCGACACCCAAATGTGGAGCAGGAGTGTTCACTTAATCTACTTACACAGATACGTACACGTACACATATACGACAACGCATGTTGCGCACGCAAGCTTCATTCCCATCCCTTGCCTCGTGGTGCCAGCGCTATTTGCTCATACCCTTGGCACGCGTCAAGCAGCTTATGCATGTTAGAGGATATGAGCCATGGTTGTGCGTGTATTTGGGGGATCTGGGCACGCGCCTCGACTACAGACGAGTCTGGAGGCACGCGCTCCTTGTCCCATATCTCGTTCGTCTCTGGTGTCTGTGTTGCCATTTGTGTTACCAGCAACGAGAAACAGCTCGTAGTAAAATTGAACGGTTTTTACAGACGGGAAACTTGCTGCCGAGCAGGACCTTTACCATCCGTATTGCGTCATCCTGCCCCAACGTCTTGGCCAGAGTGCGACGAGTGGTGCGACAATATATGTGGAGAGCCACCAGAGGGCGAAAGCACCTATATGAGTATTGTGTCGCCAAATGCCAAGTTGTCGGTTCGCGTGCTGCATACTTTAGTGATAGGCTCACACAACAGCATCAAGCATCATCTCTCTTCTCTGTCTGCTTCTACCACCAGTTGTGCCATGACCCAGATATTAGCAACACACTCTCCCATGACATCATTTGGGATTCGACTTTTTGGGATATCCCTGAGCCCGTGGACTTGTGTAAGCTTTGGCAGCAGCTGGCCCCCCAGCTCCATGCACACTTTAGGAAGTATCAGTTCTCGCGCACACAGTTCAGCTATGCATGGTTATATGATCGATGCTTCCACCATCTGGCCCCGTTGCAGCCCCCACCTGAAGCATCCATACTCCCAATTGGTGAGATTAGAGCCTTCAACCTTCGTGAATATCCCCAGCACGTGTGGATCGGAGTCGACAAAGACCCACACCGACGTGTGGGGATCCCGATATATGCATACATCTGGAGGTTGGGGCGTTGCTTCCTCGAAGATAATATTCACTACGAGTACATGCAGCATCTCACGCCTAAGCAAGTTGTCAGAATGCAGCGAAAGCGTGATGAAAGGATGGTGCCACAGCAGTGGCGCAGTCCCCACGTTGCCCAAATTGAACACTTGCCGAAGGCATACCTCACTATTAAAGGCAAATACGTGTCGCCAGAAACAGGTGAGCTGGTGTGTACCAAGAGTCACGCCCATGAGCGTGAAATCATCAGCAACTGTAAGGCCACGCAAAAGAGGTTCCTGCGAAAAGCCGCTCGTGCTCTACGGATTGCAAAGACAAAATCTGGCGACCCTATGTGGACAGTGTGGGAACCTAACCTATTACCCTCCCTGTTGCATGCACGGGCGAGCCAACTTTGTACAGTACAGAAATATAAGAACACATGCCCATGCGGACGTTGCAAACCAGCCATATCATTTCTTAAGGTCGATGCTGCACAATTTTTCAAAGATGCTTCTGAAAAACGAGGATGCCAGAAAGCCAGGGAACTGCTTGCTAGGATCACCGCCACGACAGGCGCCACGAGCGTCGAAATTAAACGTGGACGGAAAGCAGCAGGAGGCCTCTACATTCCAGGACAACCCCGAAAGCCAGGACATGATTTGGTCACTTTCAGAGAAATACAGATTGCCCTGCAATACGCCTGTGAGGACCAATACTTTTTGGTGGGCTCTGACGTTTTCCGTTGGAGAAAGGGCTGGCCCATGGGGGGATCCATGTCGGAGCCAGCAACCTTGGCCGACCTCGGCGAGTGCATCGCAGCTCTGTGCCGCGATCCAGCCGTGGCACGACGCGTTGGCTTTAGCCTCCCCCTTCTCGATACCCATGAACTTGTCCAGGGTGTGCTATATGTTGATGATGCATTATGTTTCTCCAGAGTGTTTTGCAGCGATTGCTTATATAGAGGCCTTAAACGGCTCTTTCCAGATGACGTCGGCATCACTCATGAAGGCGCCAGTCTCCCGATTCAGTATTTGCAGTGTGAATTGGTTGCACATGGTGAGAGTTTCGAGTGTCATGCGTTCTCTGCAAACAATGAGTACATCCATGGTGAGCGTGGTAATCTTAAGTATGCCAAGTTTCCCCATTTTCTTAGTGCCCCCACGTTGTTGCCCCCTCGGCTCTTGTACCCACGGCTATGGGAGAGGATCCTTACTTTCAACTCCATGGCCCAGGGGCACCCTCATAGGGCCAGGGTGGCGACCGTTGATGTGCTCACAGAGGTGGCACTGCTCCATTGGCCCGCCCAGCTCATTGGACGTGGACTCTGCAGCATCCCCAGGAAGCATACGTCCCATTACATTTGTCTTGTTCGGAGGCTGGGGCGAGAGCTGGCTAGGTCGAGCACGATTTTGGAAGAACTGGTACGGAGCACAAACGGTAAGGCCACGACGACTCGTGATATACTTGAGACCGTCTTTGATAGCGTTTTGGCTCAAAACCGTCACTCCTGTGATCGAGCCTCCGTTCAGCCAGTGCCCGCTACCCCGACTGCACGCTGACCCACTCCCGCAGCCCGCCAAGACTCCACCGGTGGCCGACGCCATGGGCTGGGGCAACGGCGACAGAGGGCACAGTGGCAAGAGCGGTGGTGGTGGCAAAGGCGGCAACGGCGGAGGCTACCCAAGGCCACAGCAGTACGTACCTCAGCAGACGCAGTACCAGCACCAGTCACGTCAGGACGCGTATCTACATGATGCGCTCAACGACGCACGAGAGATGAAGCGTTTTCATGATGAAAGAACAGAAGAGAGCGGAGAAGGCGGAACGTAAGAGCCTTGCCAGTGCGATTCGTTCGAGCGCGTGTGAGGCAGTGGAATCCATCCTGGGCATCAAGAAAGTGAAAAAGACGAATGGGAAAGATAAGTCCAAGAAGAAACCGTTCAGCTTCCTGCAGTTCGCCAAAGGGAGAGTGCTGAAGAAGCAGGACTCGAGCAGTTCGACAAGCAGTTCCGCAGGTACCACAGCTTCTAGCAGCAGCACTGGCAAGGTCGACATTGCCAAGATGAAGAAAGCCTACAAGAAGCACGTCCAGAAGAAGAAGAAGACGAAGCATAGGAATGATGACGAGGACGATGAGGAGAGCGCAAAGATCGATAAGAAGCAGATGGTCAAGCTGATGAAAGCGATGCAGGAGTCCAGTGGCATGGAGGACCTTGGCAGCATCGCAGACAAGGACGAGACCATCAAGGCCATGGCGAAGAAGATGGAGGAGCTCCAGCGAAGGGTGGAGGCAGGCGCTGCGGCAGCGTCTTCTGGGCGCAGCCGTGCTGAAGGCGGGCCCCGCCTCCGCGTGCCCCAGGCCTTCGCAAACTGCGCTGCCCCGCCTGCTGATGGAGAAGAACCCGAGACGTCACAAGTCGCCATGACCGTTGCCAAGCAGATCCTGCCCGAGACGGACATGAGCGACTGGCCGAAGACGGAGAAAGCCTTCCTCAAGCGCTTCTCGGAGGTGCCGAAGCTCACCCAGACGATCCTGAACACTTGGCTGAAAGACCAGGGCCTCAGTGAGAGTACAGGTACCAGCAAGCTCGCGAAGATTGAACAGCTCGTGAACCATCTTAAGACGAAGGAGGCCTGATCGACGATATCAGCTGGATCCCTTACCCTGTCTCCGGGTGACTGCGTTAGCATAGCTGTGCGTCGTTTGGTGTAAGACACTGCAGTGCCGCGTTGCTTGGAGGCCTACCAGCTTGACGGAGATAGTCTCCTGGCGCTTGCCAGTCAGTGAGGCTTTTTGCCCCGCCAGATTTTGGTTCCCAGGAAGCCGCGCGGTCGGTGACACGATTTGCCCCGCCAGATTTCGCTTCCCAGGGAGCCGCGCGGTCGGTGAGACGATTTGCCCCGCCAGATTTTGACTCCCAGGTTGGCGAGAATCCCTTGGTGGAGCCGTACCCGAGGATGAAGCTAAAGCATATCTACAAGCATCTCAGGCGGTGGAGGCGCAGGTGTCAGCGTGGACTGTGGATCATCTGGATGCCACTGGCCTTAAGTTGTGACATCGTGAGCCTTGCACTTTCCCTGTTGCCGATTCGCGCGGCACTAGTTCCGTACGTGAGCTTCGCAGTCGTGCACATAGCGTTCTTAGCTGCTGCGTCACGTTTTGTGGAGGGCGCAGCAGCAGCAGCAGCAGCAGAATTCTTCTCTGTGCTGCACTCCTCCCTTTTTGCACCGCCAGGCGAGTGCATCGTCACAGCGCACGTCGCGCTCGACTCGAGCCTGCCTTCCATTCTGCTCAACATCGCTCGCCTTTTTCTCCTCTTTTGCCTTTCAATCCTCATATGCATATGTGCATTAGCACGCGTACTGCTCGCTTGTATCGCTACATCGCCATATATTTGTACAGTGGTCAGTATCACACTGTATTTAGTATTTGGCTGAGAGAGTGGAGGCCGCGTAATCCATCAGTGCCAGTCGGTAGCCTGGCGCTCTCAGAACCCGTGAGGAGCCACGGTGCGAGTGAAAAGCGTTATCAAGATAACCTCGAGTGTTCATGATAGTCGTGCTTCCCTTGCTGTCGCTCCTACACTTTCAGTTCCTACCAACTGCGAGACCAGCAGCAGCCGCAGCCGCAGCCGCAGCCGCAGCCGCAGCCGCAGCCGCAGCCGCAGCCGCAGCCGCAGCCGCAGCCGCAGCCGCAGCCGCAGCCGCAGCCGCCGCAGCCGCAGCAGCCGCAGCAGCCGCAGCAGCCGCAGCAGCCGCAGCAGCCGCAGCAGCCGCAGCAGCAGCAGCAGCAGCAGCAGCAGCAGCAGCAGCCGCAGCCGCAGAGCCCGCAGGGCCCTGCAGCCGCAGCCGCAAGCCGCAGCCGCCGCCGCAGCCGCAGCCGCAGCCGCCGCCGTAAAAACAGCCGCAGCCGCACCGCAGACCGCAGCCGCAGCCGCAGCCGCCGCCCGCCGGCGACCGGCGCCGGCGGCCGCCGCCGCCGCCGCCGCCGCCGTAGCGTCCAGGCCGCCGCCGCCGCCGACCGCCGCCGCCGCCGCCGCCGCGCCGCCGCAAGCCGCCGCCGCCCGCCAGCCGCCGCCGCCGACCGCCATCCGCCGCCGCGCCGCGCGCCGCGCCGCCGCCGCCGCCGCCGCCGCCGCCGCCGCCGCCGCCGCCGCCGCCGCCGCCGCCGCCGCCGCCGCCGCCGCCGCAGCAGCAGCAGCAGCAGCAGCAGCAGCAGCAGCAGCAGCAGCAGCAGCTGCCTGGTCCACCACCGGCTGCCCATTACATTAAGGGTTCTTATTGTGGTGGGTCTGTTCGCACAATTTGCGAGGGCAAGTTGTGCGGTGGTGTTTTTGCTTTGCGATGCTATGCCATGCGATGCTGCGCTGTGATGTGCTTTACGATTATATGCTGTGCCATGCTTTGCTATGCTGTGCTATGGCACACGACGATGCTATGCGGTGTTATGCGACGATGTGCTCTGGTATGTCATGATATCCCATGCTATTCCATGCTGCGCTATGCGATGCGACGCGATTGTATGCGATGCTGTTCCATGCCAGGGTATGCGATGCGATGTTATGAAATGATCTGCCATGCTATGACCAGCTCTGCTTTGACATGCCATGGCATGCTATGCGTCGCCGTGCCATGCAATGTATTGGTATGATTTGCTGTGCTATGATATATCACGATCCCATTTGCAATGCTATGATTCGATGTGCTGCGATATGAGGTACCAGCTGATTGTATGCCATGCTGTGCAATACAATGCCATGCTAGGTTATGCCGTGTTCTGTCACGCGATGCTTGGCAATGCGATGCAGAGCGATGCTGCGCTATAGTTCCAGTTTGTCCCTCCCGCAACCTCCCTATCACCCGAAGAGAGGTAGTGTTTGTTGGCCCTTCCCAAATTAAGTCGAACCACCCTTGCCCCTCGTTGCGCATGTTATTCTAGCTTGAATGTCGCGCGAGTAGCCGCGTGGCTCAAAGGGGTGGCTCAACGCACCTGGGGAAAGCAGTGTCAGGGGGATCTACTGCGCGGGATGGTGTTGGTTGCGCCGCCGCTTCGTTTTGGGCCCCAGCCACTGGCGGGAAAGCAGGCGAAACCTAGGCGCGCTGAGGGGAGGCCGAAGCCGACGGCCATGCGGGCGACCCAGAAGAAGGCCGAGGCACAAAAGACATTTCAACATGTTGTGCGCTCCTCGCCGCGAAAGCTGAGTCCATCGAGGGCGTCGTCGAGGCCTCTCCCACGGAGGCCGCGGTCATGCGCGGCGGTCAAAGCGACGAAGAGGTCACAAGTTTTGAATATGACGTCCCCGCCGCTGGCAAGAAAGGTTCCCACAAGTGGAAAGGTTTCGCAGACTCTGTCGCGAAAGCGCCCCCTCTCGGATGACATGCTCCAGGTGTTTGACGGGGCCATTTCCGAGGCGCAGCATCTGGAAAGCCATGCGGGTTGCAAAGGTTTCTGCATCCGGTGCGATTTGCAGAAGCGACCTAAGGTCTACGAGGCGTGTACCCTCTACGAGGGCCGGTCGTGGTTGTCACGAGGCGTTAGCCGCGGCATATGGGGCCTGGGGTGTAGGATCTGCTCTGAGTTTGCGGCATCTGGCAACCAGTGTGACGGCGCCAGGTTTTCAAAGTTTGCCAAGTTCCAGATTCGCCCGAAGACGGGCTTCAACGCCAGGATGCTGTTAGAGCGACATGCCAGCAGCACGTCGCACAGAGTGGCCTGTGGGATTACAGAGAGAAAGGGTTCCGACATGTTCGCTCAGCCGATTGCACCACAGCCTCTGGCGTGCCCGACCGTTTGGCCAACCGAGAGGCCATGCGAGTCTCTGGCGACTGAGTCTGATTCCAGGCTGATTAAGGGAAACGTACCGACCCCATCGGAGTGGAGAGACGCGTGGGCGGTGCTATCAGAAGGAGTCTCTCTCCGGAAGGCCGCTCGCGTCAGCGATAAGAGAAGCCGCGCGCCTGATCCGGCGGCGACGCAGGCGAACAGAATACGGAAACGCCAGCGCCGACAACTCCAAGTGATGGCGGAAGTCCAGAGGAGAAGGATCCGCAAAACGCTGCTCCAGGCGACTTCCATCTCTTTGGCCATAGATGAGTCGAAGTACCGGAAGATCGTGCGGTTTCGCGTCGACCTCCCGATTGCCGCCTGCACCGCAGCCTCTGGCGCGCCCGACCTCCCTTCTGCGCGAAACAGCGGCGCGGGCCTCCACGTGGGGAACGTTGGCGCTTCAGGATTTTGCGCGTCCGGCGTGTTAGGCCTCCTCGACTGCTCGAAAAAACACGCGTCCGACTTCGAGGATGACCACGCTGTCACTGCGGTTAAGCAGCTCGATGACTTTCTTACGAAATTCTGTGCGCCGCTCGGCAAAATAAAAGGCCACAGGGGAGCGCAGCCGCTGGCGTGCGACCAGAAACTGAAAGCGCACGTGCTGGGAACAGTCACCAGTTTCGCTGCCGATGGCGCGTCCAAGGAGCGGCGTTCAGTCTTTCTCGCTGCTCGCGATCTGTTCCCTAACTTGTTAATCGTGATTCGCGACCCAGCTCGCGCCATTCACATTGCCTGCAAGTCGATGCACTGCGACGACGTGTTTGGGCAGGTATGGAAGGAGCTGTTCGATGATCGGCATGCGCTGGTTCCTGACCTGATGAATTCTACCAAGTGGCACAACCTTCTGGTGGCCATCCAGGAGGACAACGTGCATGCAGTGGCGGTGCCTGGACTCCCTGGAGGGCCCCAGCCCCTGGCGGGAATCGTGCGGAACTTGGCGTTCGCCAAGCAACGCTTCGACTCGACGGCGGGCCCCGTGTTGAAAATCGCTCTCATGCTTCTGCCGGTGGCAACCTTGCTGGCGTACATCGCGTCCGACCGTCGCCACGATCGGGAGCAGCGCGAGCGGGCAGGCGCCCTGTTGCGGAAATTCGATACTAAGTTTTGTATGGCCGTTGGTGTGTCGGCGGATTGGGGGGTCATATGCAACTGGTTCTTGCGGCTCTTCGACGTCGCCAGCCACGACATTGCGAAGTCGCGTTCTGAGATCGACTGCGTGGTCGAGACGTTGGACGCGGTCTTCATGCAAGGGCGTGTCTTCCAGGCGGTTCTCCAGGCCGCCCGCCCCCCCGCGGCAGCCGCAGCCTCTGGCGTGACCGCCCCAGCTGCCGAGGGGCCGCTGCCGCCGCGGCTCCGCGCGGTAGGGCATGAGGCGGGCTTTATCACAGAGACGGTAATGCGCAATCTCCGCACCAAGTGTGCGTTCTACGCAGACGGCGACCCCGTGATGCCATGGGGGGAACCAGCAGCGGCGCACAAGGAGGAGCTCCTCCACCGAATGCAGAACGTGGCGGGATTGACAAAAGAGCGCTTGCTCCAGGACTTCCCGCGGACTGACGTCCGCTCGGCGCTGGCGATGTTTGACCGGCGTCTCGTGCAGAAAGGTTTCGGCCCAGTGCCTGATGTTGAAGTGCGGCGGTTCCTGTTGCGGGGCGCGCGCCAGCTGGCGGCCCTGCTCGGTTGCGACGAGCAGGCGGCGATGCGACAGTGCGACGGCGTGCTTCCCTACATGATGGAACAGATGGAGCCATCCCAGCCACTGGCGGGGGCAACTAACCAGCAGGCGTGGGCTCGCGTGCTCGACGATGACTTTTGGGAGGCGGCTTGCCCGAGGCGTCTCCGCGGGTCTTCTCGCGTGCTCTGCCGCCTGGTGCGTTTCTACATCTCGATTGAAGACGGGGAGTGCACCGTCGAACGCGACTTGGCCAGATTTCGGGACCAACGGGTAGAGCACCGCGCCGATGATATCGCCTTCCACGACGACGGCTTAATCGTGAAGTTGAACGGGCCGAAGACGGCGGCTGATTTCGACGAAGGCGCAGCTCGCTCTGGACTGGGCCTGACGTCCTTCTCCAGGGAATGCGCCAGCCTCTGGCTGGAACTGTTCGGCCATCGGCATGGGCATTACAATCCTCACGCTACTGCGGCGGCCAAGTTAAAGAGGCGCGGTGCGCCCGGGCTTGTTCGAGGACGTGTTCGGGCCGTTCTTGGGGCCGCCCGCCTGGCCGTGGCTGCCGCGCGTCTTCGACGGGCGCGGGGCCAGTCTTCGACCGCGGTGCATTCTGGCGCCGGCACCGAGGCGAGCGCTTTGTGGAACGATGGCATGGGTAAGTTCCAGGCGCGCAGCCGCAATGATATACCAGGCGTCGCGCAGGCGCGGGCGTGTCCAGGGGCGCCCTTCGCGAGTCCGCCCGGCGTCCACCTGGCTCCAAGACGAGGTGCGACGACGCAGCCTCTGGCGCGGCCCTCGCCGTGCAGCAAGGTAGCAAGCCTCGGCGGCGCGACCGACGCGTGCCCTGCGAGAGGTTGCGCTACTGTCACTGGCAGACACCGTTGTGCAGAAGCAGACCTCGTCGTCGTTCCAGACTTTTCGGTCCTCCACGACTTGGATGCGATAGCAGCCAGCGCGGACCTGACCGTCTCTTACTTTTACATCGCGTCGCTGGGCCTCGACGTCGTAACGAAGACACACCTTGTCTCTGCCCAGTGCCACCCAGATGGAATTGCACTCGGCCAACGCATGCGCCACGTTCCAGCAAACCAGCGCGGGGAGGTGATCCATCTCGCGCCAGGCCTCGTCGCGGGGCATCCAGACGTGAGGGCGGCGGCGCGGCGCGTGGCCCGCAGAGCGGGGTCGAAACTCGCAGTGTCGGAAGCGCCCCCCCCAGCCGCTGGCGGGACGTGTTTCTCGAGTCTGCGCGACGTCGTCGCATGGGCGTCTGCAGCGAGGAAAGTGAGGAATGAAGGTGGGCCCAAGGCAGTGACCGTGGACGGAATGCCAATGCGCGCCTGAGGAGCCCAATGGGGAAAAGAGAGAGAGAGAGAGAGAGAGAGAGAGAGAGAGAGAGAGAGAGAGAGAGAGAGAGAAAAAAAAACGTTTCGCGTGTCCCTGGAAGCACGTCCAGGCGAGTTGTTCTGGTCAGGGATCTGTAGCATCGCGCAGTGCCAACAGGGGTGGGAGGTTGCGCAAGCCATGATACCGAAGCTTTGGACCAGCCTAATCAGACACAGGGGAGAACCGCGCACGGTTTCGCGGTTCTTGTCGAAAGATGGGGCGGGAGGGGGGAGTGGGGGGCAGGCCATTAAAGTAAACCAGACACTGCCAAAAAGTAGACCAGACCACCCGCAAGTAGACCAGACCCTTCCAAAAAGTAGACCAGACCCTGCCAAAAAGTACACCAGACCACCCATAAGTAAACCAGACCCTGCCAAAGAGAAGACCAGACCCTGCCAAAAAGTACACCAGACCACCCATAAGCAGACCAGACCCTACAAACAAGTAAACGAGAACCTGCCGAAAAGCAGACCAGACCACGTATAAGTAAACCAGACCATGCCGAAAAGTAGACCAGGCCCTGCCAGAGAGCAGACCCGACCACCCGAAAGTAAAGCAGACCCTGCCAAAAACCAGACCAGACCCTGCCAAAAAGTAGACCAGACCACCCAAAAGTAAACCAGACCCTGCCAAAAAGTAGACCAGACCCTGCCAAAAAAGCAGACCAGCAGACAACGTAAACCATACCCCGCCAAAAAAGCAGACCAGAGCCTGCCAAAAATTAGACCAGACCACGCACAAGTAAACCAGACCCTGCCAAAAAGTGGACCAGACCCTGCCAAAAAGTAGACCCGACCCTGCCAAAAAGTATACCAGACCACCCATAAGCACGCCAGACCCTGCCAAAAAGTAGACAAGACCCCGCCAAAAAGTAGACCAGACCATTCATAAGTAAACCAGACCCTGCCCAAGAGTAAACCAGACCCTGCCAAAAAGTAGACCAGACGACCCATAGGTAAACCAGACCCTGCCAAAAAGTAAACCAGACCATGCCAAAAATTAAACCAGACCACCCGATGGCGAACCGGACCCTGCCAAAAAGTAGACCAGACCCTGCCAAAAAGTAGACCAGACCACCCATAAGTAAACCAGACCCTCCCAAAAAGTAGACCAGACCCTGCCGAAAAAGTAGACCAGACCACCCATATGTAAACCATACCCGGCCAACAAGTAGACCAGACCCTTCCAGAAAGTAGACCAGACCACCCATAGGTAAACCAGACCCGGCCAACAAGTAGACCAGACCCTGCCAAAAAGTAAACCAGACCCTGCCAAAAAGTAGACCAGACCCTGCCAAAAAGTAGACCCGACCCTGCCAAAAAGTAGACCAGACCACCCATAAGTAAACCAGACCCGGCCAAAAAGTAGACCTGGCCCTGCCAAAAAGTAGACCAGACCACTCATAAGTAAACCAGACCTGCCAAAAACCAGACCAGACCCAACCCAAAAGTAGACCAGACCACCCATGAGTAAACCAGACCCTGCGAAAAAGTACAACAGACCTTGTCAAAAAGCAGACCAGACCACCCATTGGTAAACCAGACCCTGCCAAAAAGTAAACCAGACCCTGCCAGAAAGTAGACCAGACCACCCATAAGTAAACAAAGCCCCGCCAAAATCAGACCAGACTCTGCCAAGAAGTAGACCAGACCACCCGTAAGTAAACCAGTCCCTGCCGAAAAGTAAACCAGACCCTGCCAAAAAGTAGACCAGACCACCCATAAGTGAACAAGACCCTGCCAAAAAGTAGACCAGACCTTGCCAAAAAGTAGACCAGACCACTCGTAGGTAAACCAGACCCTGCCAAAACGTAGACCAGACCCCGCACAAAAGTAGACCAGACCACCCGTAAGTAAACCAGACCCTGCCAAAAATTGGACCAGACCCTGCCAAAAAGTAGACCAGACCACCCGAAAGTAAACCAGACCCTGCCAAAAAGTAGACCAGACCCTGCTAAGAAGTAGACCAGACCACTCATAGGTAAACCAGACCCTGCCAAAAAGTAGACCAGACCCTGCCAAAAAGTAGACCAGACCACCTACAAATTGACCAGACCACCCAGAAATGATATTCCCCAAAATACATAGAACCCGCCAAAAAGTGGACCAGACTCTGCCCAAACGTACACCACCCGTTCGCCAGTCGACGATACCCCGCCCACGAGTACACCAGGCCGCCCAGCAGTAAACCAGACCCCGACCACAAGTATACCAGACCACCTTTCCAAGCATGGCTGGGCATCCAAAAGTGTGTTTGAGAAGACCACGCATCGCAGCTGATCGGTTCAAGTGCCCAGCGCTGGCAACGTGGCCCGCGCGCCTCTGCTTGCGCCACCTCGTTCATTCGCGCGCGTGGCGCCCAAAGATGGAGGGGGCCCCGCGGCGAAGAAGCCGCGCACGGCGCAGGAGCCTCCTGCGCAGCAGCCGACCGATGCGCCGCCTGCGCCGTTGCCTTCACCGCCAGGGCCACTGGCCGTCACGGGGCTGCTGGAGATGGAGTCGCTGAAGGCCCAGACGGACCATCTTCGTAGTTGGGACAAGGGGGCGAAGGATTACGTCGACAAGGCTCTCCTGAAGTTCCTGACAGATCGACACACGCAAGTTTCCTTCAAAATTCCGGGCTCCGTCATGCTCATCCCTCCCCTGCAAATTTCTGCTGCAGCCTCTGGCGCGAACTTGTCGGCGTTCCGGGAGGTCATGAACTACGACAACTTGCAGATGAGTTTCTCTAAGACGGGGCAATACGAGGCTGCGGGGACAGTCTGGATGCTCGACCCGTTCGCCGGCGACACGACCGACTCCGTCGCCATTAGCCAGCTCGATGCCGCCATGGGGATGTGGTCTGAGGAGAAGCTCTTGCTGTCATCCGACCACCCGCCGTCGCGGCGCTACTCGTTCGACGTGCCGCTCCCCGCGCGAGTGGTCAGCGCCAAGGTGGCGCAGCGCATGGACGCAGGCGAATCTTCTGTACTCATGGCAACGGGCGTGCCCATGCTGGCGGGGCACGCGCTTGTGATGGCTTGGCATGGCGCCATGGCAGAGGCGTTGTCCACCGACAACACTGAGCGTGCATTCAAGTTGTTTGAGGCAGCTCTGAGTGTGCCAATCAGGCTGCGTCCCAGCCCCGATTCGGACGCTTGCCAGCTGGCCGCGCTGATGTTCTCTGAGACCATGTTCACCGCGTCCGCAGCCTCTGGCGCGGATTCCTTTTGGAAGCTGGCGGAGAAAGTGGCTCGACTTACAAGGTACCAGAAGGCTATGGCCGACAACCTGTCCCTGCCGAAATTGTTCGCGGCCCTCAAGAGCTACGGGCTCGCGTTCAAGGGCAAGCCGCTCGCCGAGTCACACGCGAAGTGCTTGAAAAACTTGACGCCTTTCGTCGGGGATGAGGCGTGCGTCGTGGCATACTCTTTGTCGGAGGCTTTCTGCCCTGAGCTCCGCGAACCCACGTTGTTGCTGCGGTTGGCTCAGTTATGCAATGGAAGGGCGGCGTCTTCCAAGGCAGACAAGGACGCGACCTCCCGCGAGTCGATGGTGTTCATCATGGACTGCCTGCGCGTGGCCCGGCTGACCGGCGACGCCCCTAGGGGGGAGGGCCTGACCTTGAGCAAGGTCACGGGACAGGAGAAAAAGTCCCCAGCGATGGCGCACGTGCTCTTCAAGAAACAAGATCTCATGGCGTACATTCTTCACGAGGCGGCGATGATCGACAAGGCAATTGCGGTTTCAGTCTCCATGTTTCGCTCGCCGCTTGCCGTCTTGAAGCACTTCTCAGCCACTGGCGAGGAAGATGGCTTAGCTGCTCAGTTTCGTCGAGACGAGACCCCGACACGTGACTCCGGAGGGGGGTTCGAAAACACATTCGCTGTCCCAGTGGCCAACTACCGCGACCAGCAGGGCCAGGACGGGGAGACGCAGGCGGTCATCGACTTCGCGTGGGGCGTCTGGGCTGGCCATTTCGACGCGGAGCTCGAGGAGCTTTGCGCCCGGGACCTGCAGGGAGGTGCGCCCGGATTCTTGTGGCACCGGTACTTCAACGAGAGCACCAAGGAGATGGGCGTCAAGTACCGTGCGCTCGTCGCAGCTTGCTCGGCAGGCCCCATTCCGGCGGACCCTGCCGCGAAGTCGGCCTCAGGCGTGGTCTTGGGGGCGTCGGAGCTCGAGGATGGTGACCAGGAGGAGCTCCGCAAAACCCAGGAGTTGCTGATCTCTCTGCGCAGGAAGACCGTTTCGTTCGTTGCGCTGCCGTCGGTCGGCGGGGTGTCTGGCGCGGAATACAGCGCTGCCCAGTTGCAGAAGGTTTGGGGAGAGATGCGTCTCGGACACAGGTACGGCAGGAAAAAAACTGACGTCCGAGCATTCGTTCTGGCGGCCGACCTGTTCCCCCCAAACGTGAGCAAGAGCGGGGTGGCGGCGAACTTGGGCGAATCCGTCGGTTGCGATGCGGACCGCTTCGGGCGCGTGCTGGATTTCGTCTGCCAGAAGCGCTCGGTTCACGATATCGTGATCTTCCTCGATGGGCGGAGCCGCTCGTGCCGCAAGCTGATCGAGGAGAAAGAGGACAGTCTCGCAGCCTCTGGCGCGCACGCCCTGACGGAGTGCTGGTGCGTGTACGCGCAGCCGACCAAGCAAGAGGATCCCAGAGTTCCGGGACGAGTGACTTCTTTCGCGTGCAACAACAAGGAAGTGGCCATCTGCTCGATCCCGAAGAGAGGCGCCATGAAGGTAGTGGACCGCGCGGAGTTCAACTCGTGCGGCGAGTCTTCGAGTGCGGCAACGACGTACACGGGCGTGCCTATGCGGCAATACTGCGAGCTTCCGCGCATGACTTACGAGACGAAGGCTTCAATCCTGGGAAACGCAGCCGCTGGCGCGGTCAAAGGGAAGCGCGCGCAGAAAGACATCGAATCGAAAGGGCACCCCTTCTCGCACCTCGAAGTGAAGCCATTGCATTTGTGGCAGCGTCTCTGCGAGCACCACCACATCACCCACGTCGTTGACTTCTCGGCGGGGTCTGCCGCGTTGGCAATCGCAGCCGCTGGCGCGATGGAGTACGAGGGCGTGGCGGCGAACGAGGTGCACCGGGAGTGGCTCGATTCGACCATGGACCGATGCGCGATGTACTTGGCGGGGCGTGACAAGAACTTCGCGAAGATGCTCGGCGGCGACGAGGCCTTCGTCGAGAAAGTGGAGAAGTACTTCGCGGGGACGATGATGGAGGCGCGGCGCATGCTCGAGCCAGTCCAGGACGCGGCGGAGGGCGATGGGGGAAGCGAGGACTCGGCGGAGGATTAGATCGCAGGCGCGCGTTCGCGGGGGGGAAGATGCCGCAGCCTCTGGCGCGCCGCTGGCGCGGCCAGGCCCTCCCACGGTGGCGAAGTTTTGAGCGCGTCGCTACTCCAGCGAGAGAGAAGTTTCGGGGGTGGCCCCCTGGGCGCGCGCGTAAGCGTGCTAGATCGCAGGCGCGGCAAATTTTGATGTCAAGACCACTCTCCTGCCCGGATGGGGCAACTTCCAGACGCGCCTTCGGACGTGCGCGGCGAGTGTGCACAGCAGTGGAAACAATGGTGAACGGAGAGTAAGGTGGTGATGATGATGATTATGACGAAGATGATGACATTGATGAATGATGATGAGCATGATGATGATGAAGGGTGAGTGATGGTGGTGGTGATGATGATCATGATGATGATGATGATGACGATGATGATGATGTTGGTGGTGATGGTGCTATTGATGATGATGGTGATGAAGATGGAGAGGCGCATGAAGACCCGAGGGAAGAAAACGGGGCCGGTTCTGGAACCGAGGGAAGAAAACGGGGCCGGTTCTGGAACCGAGGGACGAAAACCGGGCCGGTTCTGGAACCGAGGGAAGAAAACCGGGCCGGTTTTGGAACCGAGGGAAGAAAACCGGGCCGGTTCTGGAACCGAGGGAAGAAAACCGGGCCGGTTCTGCAACCGAGGGAAGAAAACGGGGCCGGTTCTGGAACCGAGGGAAGAAGGCGGGGCCGGTTCTGGAACCGAGGGAAGAAAACAGGGCCGGTTCTGGAACCGAGGGAAGAAAACCGGGCCGGTTCTGGAACCGAGGGAAGAAAACGGCACCGGTTCTGGAACCGAGGGAAGACAACGGGGCCGGTTCTGGGACCGAGGGAAGAAAACCCGGCCGGTTGTGGAACCGAGGGAAGAAAACCGGGCCGGTTCTGGAACCGAGGGAAGAAAACCAGGGCGGTTGTGGCACCGAGGGAAAACCGGGTCGGTTGTGGAACCGACCACCAAACAGGTCGAACATGTTTTCTTCTCTCGGTTGCGCAACCGAGTGAAGAAAAACATACGTGATTTGGCATGTTGGGTGTCAGGTTGTGGGCGCTGTATTTGATTCTTTATGACGCCCACAACTTGGACCACAACATACCAAATCAGGTATGTTTTTCTTGTGTCGGTTGCGCAACCGACAGAAGAAAACACGTCCGGATTTTGAACAAGTTTTCTTTTGTTGTGGTCGGTTCCAGAACCGGCCCGGTTGTCTTCCCTCGGTTCCAGAACCGGCCCGGTTTTCTTCCCTCGGTTGCAGAACCGGGCCGGTTTTCTTCCCTCGGTTCCAGAACTGGCCCGGTTTTCTTCCCTTGGTTCCAGAACCGGCCCCGTTTTCTTCCCTCGGTTCCAGAACCGGCCCCGTTTTCTTCCCTCGGTTCCAGAACCGGCCCGGTTTTCTTCCCTCGGTGCCAGAACCGGCCCCGTTTTCTTCCCTCGGTTCCAGAACCGGCCCCGTTTTCTTCCCTCGGTTCCAGAACCGGCCCCGCCTTCTTCCCTCGGGTCTTCATGCGCCTCTCCATCATCATCACCATCATCATTCTCATCAATATCATCATCATCGTCATCATGATCATCATGATGATCACCATCATCATCATCCCCACCATTACTCACCCTTCATCATCATGTGCTTCTTCGACCACCATCATCCGCCCACCTTTGTTCCTTCTCATCCTCCTCCCGCCTGCCTGTTGCGACGCCTGCTGCTGCTTCTGTTGCTGCTGCTCCTCCTCCTCCTCCACGTTGTGCCTGATCCTTGTCGCCGTCCCACTTATGAGCGGGGTCTGGTCTACATGTTCGGACGGTCTGGTGTCATTTTGAACGGGGTCTGGTTTACTTTTCGGTTCTCTGCTTCATTTGTGGGCGGGGCCCGCTACCCTTTTGGAAGGGGTCTGGTCTACTTGGTGGTGCTTTGGCTTACTTGTGGGTGGGGCCTGCTCTACTTTTGGGCGGCATGGCTCGGTGGCCTTTCAGGTGCGGGTGACTTTTGGGCCAGGTCTGGTCTGCTTTCTTGGCCGCCTTAGCCTGCTTTGCTCGGGAGCCTGGTGTCCTTTTCGGCGGGATCAGGTCTCCTTTGGGCGCCGGTATACGTTCGGCCGGTGTCTGCTCTTCTTTTGGACGGGCTCTTGTGTACCTGTGGGCTGTGTGGTTCACTTTGGTGCGGGGTCTGGGCGTCTTTTGGGCGACGTCGGGTGTACTTTTGGGTGATCTGGTTTACTTTCGAGCGGATAGTGCTCTACTTTTGGGTGGCTTGCCTTGCTTTACTTGGAGTTCTGGTGTACTTTTGAGTAGGCTTTCCTTTCATTTCCGGCTGTGTGAGCGTTTGGATGGGAGGTCTGGTGTTCTGCTCGGCGGGGTCTGATACACTTGTGGGTGGTCTCGTCTACTTTTAGGCGGGGTCTACTCCTCCTTCTGGTTTGGGTTACTTTTGGGCGGGGTCTGCTTTACTTGTGGGTGGTCTGGTTTACTTTCGGGCGGGCTCTGCTCTACTTTTCGGTGGTGTGGCTTGCCCTACCGGGAGGTCTGACTTACTGTGGGGCAGGGTCTGGGGTGCTTCGATGGGTGGGCTGCTCTACTTTTGGCGTCGTCTGGTTTACTGTTGGGCGTGGTCTGGTCTACTATGAGGCGGGGTCTGGTCTGCTTTTGGGTTGCCTGGCTTGTTTTTGCAGGAGGTCTGCTGTCCTTCTGGGCTGGGTCGGGTCAACACTTTGGCGGTCTGGTATACTTCTGGGCGGGGTCTGATCTACTTCTGGGTGTTCTGGTTTACTCGGGCAGGGTTTGCTCTTCTGTCGGACGGGGTCTGCCGTACTCCTGGTGTGGTCTGTTCTGCTTTGCCTCGATGTCTCGTCAACTTTGGGCGGGGTCCAGTCTACTTTGTGGGCGGTCTGCTTTACTCTTGGGCGGGCTCTGCTCTACTTGTGGGAGGCCTGGCTCGCTTTACTGGAAGGTCTTGTTTACTTGTGGGCTCGTTCTGGTTTGCTTTTTGGTGGTCTTAGCGATTTGATGGGTGTTCTGGTGCTCTTCTAGGCGGGGTGTGGGATACCTTTGAGGTGGTCTTGCACCGGAAAAGCATTGCTGGTTTGCTATTGTATCACATGCTATGCCATACCGCCGTGCTATGCCATGCGTTGCTGCGCTATGCTGTGCCACGCCATGCGCTGCTCTCCTATTTGACGCCTTCTAGGCTATGGTCTGCGACGCCATGCGACGGGATGCGATGCTGCAGATGTGGTGTTCCGCCCAAAAACCTCGGTAGGAGCCACGTGGTGATCGTGCGTGGCTGTTGTACACGGAACGACATTTGCTGTGCTCTGCTGTGCTATGCCACTCGATGCTATGCTATGCGATGGCCTGCTGTAGCTCCATTCGGTCGCTCACCCCGATGGTAGTCGCGTGGTTGTTTGGGCCCACAATCTCAGCCATGTAAGCGTGCACGCGCCTGGCACGCGGGGGGGCGGGGGAAGGGGGGGGGACGGAGGAGGAGGAGGAGGAGGAGGAGGAGGAGGAGGAGGAGGAGGAGGAGGAGGAGGAGGGGGGGGAGGAGGAGGGGGAGCCGGGCCCGCAGGTCGCCGGCGAGGGGGGGAGGAGGAGGAGGAGGAGGAGGAGGAGGAGGAGGAGGAGGAGGAGGAGGAGGAGGAGGAGGAGGAGGAGGAGGCGGAGGAGGAGTACGACCAGGATACTCTCAGGATGTCCGTTGGAGACACCGGTAGTGGGCCCTCGGGGGGGCCTCGTCGCCACGGATGGGCGCACCTTGGAAAATCAATGCGTTGGGACTCGGGAGGGCTCCGGGGACCGATCTTGAAGAGGAAGGGTGGAGGAAGGAGGGGCAGGTGGCAGCTGCTCTCCAAGGCCCTCTCGGCTCAAGCCGCTCGTGCTGCAACCGCTGTTCACGAAGTCCCGGCGCCTGCGCCCAGCGCCCGAGCAGCGCGCGGGATGTCCGCGGATCCTGTCAGTGAACCCAATTGGCTGGCGCCATATTTGCGGGATTGGCGCCACGACCATCCTCTCCGAGCCACCGAGCCCATTGTGTCTGGGTATACAAGTGAGAAGCCGAAGAAGAGCGCACAACGTCCGTGGCACTACTACACTGTGAAGCAGCCGGCAGGCGGTGTTCAAGCGTGGCTGCTCGTTCCTTTCCTCGTGAGGGCCCCAGCCTCTGGCGGGACACCCCCTCCGAAGGGAGCGGAATCCCAGGCGGGCTTGGAGACCAGAGTCAAGGATGGCGTTTTGATGGAGCACTACGCAAACATCCATCGGATCGCGGCCCTCTTGGAGAGCCACCCGCTCGTATCCACCGTCGCGCAGCACAAGGTGGACAAGTCCCTGCACCCTCGGCGCTTAGACGAAGATGGCCGGGCGTCCAAGTACCACCAGTCCCCCTGGGATTTGGCAGTGACGCTCGCAGCCTCTGGCGCGAAGTTCACTTGTGGGTGGAGCACCAACACGATCAAAGATCCGCTCGCGGCGATGTGGTGGCTCCTTGCGGGGGGTTCCGCAACGGAGGAGAACCTCGTCCAGGCGGAGGCGATATTTTGGGATGTCGCCGAAGCCGGCCGGATCTGGCCGCCCGGCTTTTCCGCTCCCACGGAGCCCTGCCATGTCGCCGCCCGCCCGGCCATGTTGCCGCCGAGCGCTTCCGCGAGCGCCTCCGGAAGCGGCAGCGTGGCGCCCGTTGCTTCCCCGGCGGCCGCGTCGTTGTCCCAGCCTCCGGCGGGAGACGCAGCGCGCGCATCCGCGCTGGCGCCGCAGGCAGCTTTGGCGAGCACGTCTGTTCCGCCGCCCCTGCCGTGCGCCACCGAGCCCGCGCCGGCGCGCACGTCAGCCTCTGCTCCACCGCCTCAGCCTCTGGCGGCGAGGCCCCTGCAGCTGCCTTTGGCGGAAGCGCCCGCGGCCGCGGTGGGGGCGCCCGCCGACGCGACCGGAGCGGCCTCCGCGTCGTTGCCCCAGCCTCTGGCGGGAGACGCAGCGCGCGCCTCCGCGTTGGCGCCGCAGGCAGCTCCGGCGAGCACGTCTGTTCCGCCGCCCCTGGCGTGCGCCACCGAGCCCGCGCCGGCGCGCACGTCAGCCTCTGCTCCACCGCCTCAGCCTCTGGCGGCGACGCCCCTGCAGGTGCCTTTGGCGGGGGCGCCCGCGGCAGCGCTCGGGGCGCCCGCCGACGCGACCAGAGTGTTACGTGCCTCCTCCTGGGAGCCTCTTTTACCCATGTGGGTGTTTCTTATTCAGCATATAAGGCCGTCTAGCGCCGTGTAGCGCCGGAACTCCTCCTCCTCCTCCTCCTCCTCCTCGCCGCCGTCGTCGTCGTCATCATGATCGCTGCTATCGTCGTTGTCATCGGCGGAGGCGGCGGGCGCGGCATCGTCGCCGTGGGACATATCCCCGAGGGGCCGAGGGATTTCGTCCTGTCAGCGACCGAGGGTTCGCCGTCAGCGCCGTCGTCGTCGTCGCCGTCAGCGCTGCGTCGTCGTCGTCGTCGTCGTCGTCGTCGTCGTCGTCGTCGTCGCCGTCGTCGTCGTTGTCGCCATCGTCGCCTCGCCGTCGTCGTCGTCGTCGCCGCCGCCGTCGTCGTCGCCGTCGCCGCCGCCGCTGCCGCCGCCGCCGCCGCTGGGGTGGAGAACCGATCGCGGGAAAAGTTGTTGTGCAGCCGCCTTCGGACGGGGGGTTGTCGTCGCCGTCGTCGTCGTCGTCCTCGTCTTCCTCTTCGTCGTAGTCGTGGACCCCCTCCGTCCTGAGGAGGCACAGGAAGGTTGCATTCTGAACGCTTCGCGTAACCGCACGAGCGCATCCAGAAACGACGACGAGTCTTCGGAGACAAGCTTCGGGTGAGTAGGAGGGCCCCTTTTGGACCTTCTTTTCGGGCTCCTTTGTGGCTCCCAGGACCTCCGGGTTTGGGGCCCCTGCCCTGCAAGGCGCCTCCTTTGGGGCTCTTTTGGGCCAGCCCTTCGGGTTCCAGAGGCGAGCTTCGGGTGAGTGGGAGTGCTCTCCTTTTGGACTTCTTTTTCGGGCCCCTCGGCGGCTCCCGGGAGTTCCGGGTTTGGGACCCCTGCCCTGCAAGGCGCCTCCTTTGGGGATCTTTTGGGGCCGCTCCCTCGGGTTCCACATCCATTTCGGGCAACGTAAACAATGCAAAAAACAATGAAGCAATAAAACCGATCGCTGAGAAGGAAACGAAGAGAAACAAGCAGTAGTAAACAGTGCAACAAGAAACAGGAAACACACAACGAGTTCAAAAACGATACCCAAACGAAGAAAATGAACAACGCCAAAGGCAAATGAACACAATATGTCCGCGACAACATTTTGGCTCAACGGCTTCTTGCGCTTTGGTCACTGTTTGGGCGCGCCCGCATTTTGGGGGGGCGTGCGACTGCCGACACCATGGAATCTTTGTGCAAAGATGTGAATACTGTTTTGCACAGCTTGGATGTTTTAGCGCAAAGATTGACGTCTGAAGCCGAAGCTGTGAGATCGCGCCAAATCGACGGGGATGTTCTCCTGCATCGCATCGCCGAGCTGTGGCAAGTTATCGATCAACAGTTCGATGCGCCGAGTTTGCAACAACGATCTCGCTCATCTGCCACCTCGCAGTCCGCGTCGGATGTGCAAGCGGAGTTAGCGCGGTTACAGAACACGCTCAAGTATCAGAAAAAGGCGCACACGAAGCTTCAAGATAGGCTCGATGCTGAAAAAACAACAAAAGTGGGGGGGCGCATGCGTGCAATATGGCTGGTGCGAGCAGGCTTAAGCCCCCCCGGCGTGCCTCAGCGCACAATGGCGGACTTTCTGTCGCAGTTCCCTGAAGAGCCTGGCGCTGGCGCGGTCTCAGGGGTGAGCCATTGCTACGTTGCACGTGCCCGTGATGCTTTTGCGGAGTTGTTGAAAGAGCTGAATGGGCAGGAGCTCGAGCGTTTGTCGGCAACGAACGTCGGCGGAACACCGTTCTTTATTCAGCATATCCACGATGAAGCAAGCATGCGGCTGAGGAGCACGCCAGTTGTTGAAGACGCGAGCTTCGCTCTGCCACGGTCGGCCGCCGTGGGGAGCGCATTGTTCACGCGGTCCAGATATTCTAAGATACAGAACAGTTGTATCACAATCGGCATGGGTGAACAGCGGTTGGAATGGCTGTCTGAGATGCAGGCCTTGGGCCGGAAAGACGGTGACACTCTAGGTTTGGCTTTGATTGATGCTGTTCAAGGTATTATGAAAATCCTGGCTGCTCTACCCCAGCGTGCCGTCAGAGTTGTGCATCTCCTCATCGGAGACGGAATCAACACCAACGAGGCGGCGGCCAAACGTCTTTTTGAACATTACGGCCGCCGTGCAGGCGGCATTCTTCAATATCGTTTGATAACGTGGCGCTGTGCGAGCCACCAGGCCAATCTGGTGGTCGAGGTGGCTTTGTGTGGGAAGCTTTTATCCCGCCCACTTGAGGAAAACGACTTGGCGGCCAACTGCTCGAGATTTTTTAAGTATCTCCTTGCAGAACACTGTGACCAATTCGCGACTGCCTTGCGGCACCACATCGCATCAACTCTGCAGTTCGATCGGTATGACGAGAAGGCCGCGGCGCCGCCGCCAAGCGAGGCCGTCTTGAACATGCAACGGCTTTACGGAAAGGATGTGTTCCCCGACAGTTTGGTTGATATTTTCCCTTCTAATTTGTCCGGGTGGACCTGCCCCTGCCCAGACAACGAGGAGTTGTCATCTGTTCGTGCCCGCGTGTATCAAGTTCTTTATAGACACGTGCTCCAAGTGGAGGAACGGCCGGTGATAACACGGTTCTGGCTTTTCACCTCTTGTGTGTTTTGTTTCGTGAGGATGTCGGTGTTGCGTTTGCCTGCAAGTATGTTCGACTTATCCTGCACTTCTGAGAGTAGTAATCGGTTGAAGGCGTTTCAGAAATGGTGGAGCGACCCACTTAGTGATACATATCTGCGGAAAGCTGCGCTGTGCCTGCGGCTCACGCAGTTTGCCGTGAATCTTTCGGCTCGGAAAACAACTTCTGACGCGGTCCCCGTGCTCGTTAAGCTGGCATTCGGGGAGGTGCAGCGGCGCACGTCGCTTCTGTTACAGGATATTGTTCGGTTGCTACACGCGGATCCCTTGCTAGACGTATCTGCGACATTCTTGGGATTACTGAAGACGCAGTCGCATGTAATCATGCGTTGCGAGCAATGCCGACAATTTCCAAACAAGTTGTGCCTGATGTGCAAGTCTTACAATTCGGTTGGCTACCAGGACGCTGTCAAAGACTTCCTCGACGTCGACGAGTCTCTGCTCGATTACGGATATTCTTTGCCGCTGCGACAGGAAGCCACTGCGACTGGGGATAGGCAGCGCGCTATCGAGCACCTCACTTCCGACAGCGTGCAGCGCGAGCTCCAGGATATTTTCAAAAACTCATCGGCCCATGACTTGGATGCAGAACGCAAACATAATGTTGCTAAAAAGGGTGAGGCGCGGAAGCTGTCCTCCGTTTCAACGGCGTCTCGGAACGTGCTGCTTCGCCATTGCGGACGTCGGCGGACGGCGGCTTTGCGGCAGATGCGGGAGAGCGCTGCGCGGGCCAAGCGGAAACGGTTCAGCAACGTTTGGGCTCTTGCTGTACAGGACAACGCAGCCTGGCTCCGCAGTCCCCGGGGCCAACTTAGACAGGAACGGGCGTTACCGCGGCGCAGAGGCGGGAAATCGTCCACGAGGGGGACCACGGTGCTTTGCATGAGTATATTGCCGCGAACCTCGCGGAGCTCGAAAGGAGACGTGATGCCGACCATGCCGAGGCCGACTTGGTCCTGGAGCCAAGTATGCCGTATTCCACGGCTGAGTGGATTCAGTTCGTGGAGAAAAATACGGCTCACGTCGACGCCCTGATCAAGACAGCCAGCGCCAGCCGGCGCTCGCTCTCCCACCGCTTGATAGCCACCGAGGCGTTGCCCCACTGTCCGCGGATCTACCCGAAGCCGACATCCGGTCCGCTGCCGATGTGGCTGCGCAAGATCATGACCGCAGACGCGGGCGTGTTTGCCGTGAAGTACGGGCCGAGGCTCGACGAGAAACTTGTCTTGTATGCAGCCACGCTGCGGTATCAGCCTTGGGGGTGTATCTTGGAGGAGAAGGATGATTCCGAGGCAACCTACCGATTAAACATGGGCGTCCTGCTCTATGGGCAGCTGCGGCCCCTGAAAGACGTGATGTCTGAGTTGGCCCTGCCTGGAGACTCGGAAGTGTTTCGCATGGATGCCGTAGACGTTTCGATTGCCTGGCCCTTTGCCGAGCTCGCGCTCGGCGGTCCTGTCGAAGTCCCCGCGCCCGTTCCGCAGGAGCGCGCGCGGCGACCCAAGGGCGACTCGAAGGTGGGGTGCGCGGACGAGGACGACGGGGCCGCGGACGCGTTCACGGACGATGCGGAGGCCGAGGGATGCGCAACACCCTCTGAGTGGGGATCTGTGGTTTCGGACTTTGAGTCTGACGTGGAAGCCGTGGCCGAGGAGGAGGAGGCCGCTGCTGGGCCCGAGGCAGATCCCGTGCTGCCTGAGGCGCCGCACGTGTCTGACGATGAGGAGGCGGATGCGAGGATGCCTCCTGGCACCTGGACGGTGCCAGAGTATCTAGTCGCCTTCGGCCTATCCCGCCGCCGTGCCCGGAGTGGGTCAGAGACCTCATGGATTATTTGGGGCCCCAGGGAGGCAGTTTCGAGGCCTCTTTGGGGCCCTTGTGGGGATCCTTGGGGTCGTCTTGAGGGCCCCTGGTGTCTCTTGCGGCATCTCGGGGGCTTCTAGGCGCGGGTCGAAGGCTGCGATCCTCGTGAGGGGTGCATTCGATGTCTCGAGGCCGCATGGGCTTTGGAGCACTCCACGTCGTGCCGAGGGCACGGTGGCGGATAGCAACGGGTATTTCACCACCACGAACCACCCGAAATGGCCAGACGTCGTCATAACCATTCTTCCTCGGTGGCGGAAGGACCACGAACTCACTGATTTGAATTATAGTTTCCGGTGCCGACCTCATCACTTCGGCGAGTCCGCCGAGGCCCCCAAGCGGACCTACATGGTTCTTCAGTCTTGGATGCTGTGGCGGGCCAAGACGCATGGGTGGCACCGGCGCAAGGCATGCAGGTTAGCCTGGTGGGAGGCCGCGGAGGACCGGCTCCGGCGAGAGATCGTTGACCTCCAGGTGGCTGGAGGCGGCACGGGCAACGCAGCTGCGGATGCAAAGCTTCGGTTATTTGCTCCGTCTGTCCTGTAAGTGGTGGGGCGCCCGCATGAAAAATGAGCGGCACCGACTGGGGTGGGAAGTGGGCGTATGAAGGGGGCGGGCCCCCCCTGTTCTTCCTTCTCCTCGCCCTCCTGCTCCTGCCCCTGCTCCTGCTGTTGCCCCTCCTCCTCCTCCTCCTCCTCATCCTCCTTCTCCTGATCCTCCTCCTTGTCCTCCTCCTCCTCCTTATCATCCTCCTTGTCCTCCTCCTCCTCCTCCTCCTCCTCTTCCTCCTCCTCCTCCTCCCCCTTCACCTTATACATAAGGCCGCGCCATGACATGGCGAGCTACTCTCTGCCGCGCTCTTCTACGCCATGCTGTGCCGTGCTGTGCGAACAAGAGCCAGAATGGCGAGTACCCATGCTGGAGCCCTGTCCAAAAGGATCCCTTTCTAGGGGTAAAGTTAGCGTGGTAGGCAGTCACAGAACTCCACGCAACGTCAGGTATGACCTGAGCGCACTTACCAAGTCCTTCCCCCTCCCCAAACTTCTCCTTGTAGCCATTCTGGCTCAAGGCGCGCCCCTCCAAGGGGTACTTGCCGGCGCGTCCCTCCGCGGGATCCTTGCCGCCAGTGGGCATGCCAGAGAGATGCCGCAGACGCTTCCGGGGCAAGCAGTACGAGGTCCGCGTGCCGACCGGCCGGCTGCACGATTGGGCAGAAGCCCGTCTGCGTCAGGCTCGCACAGTGACCGGGATGAGGAAAGCCCTCCGGGACATCAGGGCGCGCGTGCGGGCCGCTAGATCCCGAGCTTACGCAGAGAGCGCCCTGAAGGCGGCCTCGGCGAGGCACTGGCACGTGGTGCAGCGCACTTCTGGCGGCCCCGTGCGGCCAAAGGCAGGTGCTCGCGTGATCGTGTCTGTCGCCCGTCGGAACTCGGGGCGCGGCCAGAGCGTCCATGGCAGGAAGCTGTCGCTGGCCCTTTGCCATGGGCCTTTGCGGCGGGCGTGCCGCAAGGACGACCTGCTCGTTGTGGTCACGGGGAAGCCGTCCCCGCGCATGCGACCAGCAGCGTTCCTGGACGCTGTGGAAGGTTTGAACGGGGAGAGGGCCTTGGTCGCCGCCTGCTTGGCTGACAAGGTGTACCCGGCGGTGCAGTACTACACGAAGGTTGGCCTCGGCAGGCCCGACTGCTGGTACCGCAAGGCTAGGAAGGGCGACAAGAAGCAGTACGTAGATGCAAAAGGCAATGCCTTTGCGCTCCGCACTCGGTTCCGCGCCGCGGGGGCCAAGGGCGACCACAACTTCGGAAGCAATGACTTCAACAAAGTCGTGGTCTCCACTCACTTCCACAGGTCCGCCACCACGCTGGACGGGGCGCCTCGCGTGCCACCTTCCCTGTCCGGTCTCTTCAAGAAGTGGACGGGCCACGGGTGCAAGGTCCTCGATCCGGGCCCTGCTGGGGCAGTGAAGCGGTGGCTGAGCGGCCTGTGACCGGCGCGCGCCGTGGTTACAGTGGAGCACAGACGTTCCTGGAAGGACCCTGTCTGGCGCTATTCGGCTTTATAAGTCCCTTATTGTCTTCAGTTTCGCGGATTGCTTGGAAAAGGCCGGAATGGCGCCGTGTAGCGCCGGAATAGCGCCGGAATAGCGCCGTATAGCGCCGGAATAGCGCCGTATAGTGCTGGAATAGGCGCGGGCCGTGCCGCGCGGTGCTGTGCCTTGCGCTCCGTGCCGTGTCGGCTGGTGCTGGATTCCGTGCCCTGCGGTGCTTTCGCGCTCTGGTGCTTTGTGGTGCTGCGCCGTGCCTTGCGGTGCCCAGCCGCGCGCCGTGCCGCGTGGGGCTGTGCCGTGCCGCGTGGTGCGGTACGGTGCCTCTCCGTGCCGTGCGCCGCGTGCCGTGTGCCGTGCGACGACCACGACGACGACGACGACGACGACGACGACGACGACGACGACGGCGGCGGCGGCGACGACGACGACGACGACGACGACGACGACGACGACGACGACGAAGACGACCACGACGACGACGACGACGACGGCGACGACGACGACGACGACGACGACGACGACGACGGCGGCGGCGACGACGACGACGACGACGACGACGACGACGACGACGACGACGACGACCACGACCACGACCACGACCACGACCACGACCACGAAAGCGACCACGACGACGACCACGACCACGACCACGACCACGACGACGTCGGCGACGACGACGGCCGCGACGACGACGATGACAGTGGCGGCGGCGGCGGCGGTGACGGCGGCGGCGGCGACGGCGACGGCGGCGACGACGACGGCGACGGCGACGACGACGCCCGGCGCCGGCGGCGACCACGCTCTGTGCCGTCTGTGACGTGAGGCTGCCGTAAGGAGGAAGCCTGGCGCCTGCCGGGGCCCCAGGGACTCGTCGTCGCCGCCGCCGCCGCGGTCGTCGTCGTCGTCGTCGTCGTCGTCGTCGTCGTCGCCGCCGTCGTCGTCGTCGTCGTCGTCGTCGTCGTCGTCGTCGTCGTCGTCGTCGTCGTCGCCGCCGTCGCCGCCGCCGGCGCGGTCGTCGTCGTCGCCGCCGCCGCCGCCGTCGTCGTCGTCGTCGTCGTCGTCGTCGTCGTCGTCCCCGCCGCCGCCGCCGCTCCCGCTGGGGTGGAGAACCGATCGGGAAATGTTGCTGTGCAGCCGCCCTCGGAAGAGGGGTTCGTCGTCTCGCCGTCGTCTGGTCGTCGCCGTCGCCGCCGCCGCCGCTTCCACTGGGGCGGAGAACCGATCGCGGGAAATGTTGCTGTGCAGCCGCCCTCGGAAGAGGGGTTCGTCGTCGTCGTCGTCGTCGTCGTCGTCGTCGTCGTCGTCGTCGCCGTCGTCGCCGTCCGTCGTCGTCGTCGTCGTCGTCGTCGTCGTCGTCGTCGCGTCGCCGTCGCCGCCGCCGGCGCGGTCGTCGTCGTCGCCGCCGCCGCCGCCGCCGTCGTCGTCGTCGTCGTCGTCGTCGTCCCCCGCCGCCGCCGCCGCTCCCGCTGGGGTGGAGAACCGATCGGGAAATGTTGCTGTGCAGCCGCCCTCGGAAGAGGGGTTCGTCGTCTCGCCGTCGTCTGGTCGTCGCCGTCGCCGCCGCCGCCGCTTCCACTGGGGTGGAGAACCGATCGCGGGAAATGTTGCTGTGCAGCCGCCCTCGGAAGAGGGGTTCGTCGTCGTCGTCCTCGTCGTCGTCGTCGTCGTCGTCGTCGTCGCCGTCGTCGCCGCCGTCGTCGTCGTCGTCGTCGTCGTCGTCGTCGTCGTCGTCGTCGTCGTCGCCGCCGTCGCCGCCGCCGGCGCGGTCGTCGTCGTCGCCGCCGCCGCCGCCGCCGCCGTCGTCGTCGTCGTCGTCGTCGTCGCCGTCGTCGCCGTCTTCGTCGTCGTCGTCGTCGTCGCCGCCGCCGCCGCTTCCGCTGGGGTGGAGAGCTGATCGCGGGAAATGTTGCTGTGCAGCCGCCCTCGGAAGAGGGGTTCGTCGTCAGCGCCGTTGTCGTCGTCGCCGTCGCCGCCGCCGTCGTCGTCGTCGTCGTCGTCGTCGTCGCCGTCGCCGTCGCCGTCGTCGCCTCGCCGTCGTCGTCGTCGTCGTCGTCGTCGCCGCCGCCGTCGTCGTCGTCGTCGTCGCCGCCGCCGCCGCCGCCGCCGCCGCTGGGGTGGATAACCGATCGCGGGAAATGTTGCTGTGCAGCCACCCTCGGAAGAGGGGTTCGTCTTCCTCTTCGTATCCGGGCTGACGTACCCGGTATGTTTGGCAGGCAAGTTGCAGTCACTTTGTATACCTTTCTGCCCCTTCCCCTTCCTTCCCCCCTTCTCTCCTCCTCTTCGGAAGGAGCGCTGCCCCGGGGTCGGCGGGAGCTGGGAGTGGGGGGGACGGAGCCATCGCGTCGATGCTCGAGCAGGCTCGAAGGGGCCTGCATTCCAAGACGGGCGAGCCCCTCGAGCCGCTCGTCTTCTCGGAGCTCGGGGAGCCTGCGTCGCAGCAGGCGCCCGAGCCCGAGGCACCTGCATAGTGGGCGGTAGTACAGGCGTGGGTTTGTCTACCCAACGGGGGGCGCGGTGCGAGTGGGGACTGCCCGGCGGTGCGCCGTTAGTGACCCTCGCACCGTTGCTCCCCGGCCCCGCGCACGGCGCGGAGAGTGCCCCTTGTTGGATGAGGGTCTCTCTCTCGTCCCTTTCCTTTTCGAGGCGTGTTCGTGATTCACCTGCACGCTCTCGGCACTGTCCTCACTGTCCCCACACGTGTGGGTCGCTTGGGAGTGCAGTGAACAACAGGAGCATCAGAAAGGACTCTTCGTCGTAGTCGTGGACCCCCTCCGTCCTGAAGAGCAACGAGAGGGTTATATTCTGAACGCTTCGCGTGACCGCGCGAGCCCATCCAGAAACGACGACGAGTCTTCGGAGACATGCTTCGGGTGAGTAGGAGGGCCCCTTTTGGATCTTCTTTTCGGGCTCCTTTTTGGCTCCCAGGACCTCCGGGTTTGGGACCCCTGCCCTGCAAGGCGCCTCCTTTGGGGCTCTTTCGGGCCGGCCCTTCGGGTTCAGCGTGGAGACAAGCTTCGAGTGAGTAGGAGTGCTCACCTTTTGGACCTCCTTTTCGGGCTCCTCGGTGGCTCCCAGGATTTCCGGATATCGGGCCCCTGCCCCGCAAGGCGCCTCCTTTGGGTTTTTTTGGGGGCCACTCCTTCGGGTTCCACATCCATCTCGGGAAGTTAAAAAACAGAAGCCAAACAACAAAAATGAAACAATAAAACGATCGCGGAGAAGGAAACGAAGAAAAACAAACAAGAAAAATCAACAACTCACCAAGCAGAGGAAACAACAACGACAAAACGAAACGGAAACAACGCAATGCGGTCAAGTCAAGTAGCGAAGAAAATGAGCAACGCAAAAACAAATGAACCCAATATGTCCGCGATAACATTTTGGCTCAAGAGCTTCTTGCGATTTGTGTGGATCACTCACCTGTGTTGCGGCGGTACCGTGTCTGGAGGTCGCCGCCATGAGCCGAAGCAGATTGGATAATCTGTCCACCCAGCAGATCAGAGAGCAGAAGGCAGCGCTCGAGCCGAGCGCGGATCAGTGGGACTCTGCTCGTAAGGCCCTTCGCGGGTGGAAGATGGCGGATGACGATGACACGTGCAAGCTTCTGTTGGTGCCCCGCAGGCACAAGGAGCGCGTGTACGCTGCGGACGTCCGCAGGGCGCTTGCCAAAGTCACAGAAGTTCAGGAAGACTACCTCCTTCGCAAAGTGTGGCTCCAGAAGAAATGCTTGAACCCTGAAGCTGGAACGACCGTTCCGGTGAAGTGGCACATCGACCCGCGCTCCCTCGAGAAATTCCCGCGAGGACTCAAGAGGGACGAGGTGTGGGCCTTCGATTCAGGAATCGCCCAGAACGATCTCGGACCAGGCGTCTTTGAATGGCACGCGAAGATTGGCGAGAAGGAGGAGTGGGAGCCCAGCTCCGCGGCGGCCTTGACGGACGGGTCCGCGCCAGACCCGCCTGCGGCTTCAGTGCCGCGCGCCTCGGGGGCCACCTCCCCAGGCCCCTCCAGCGACGCGGGCGCCGCCCCGGCTCCGAGTGCCCCGAGCCCTGCGCCTGCGGCCTCAATGCCGGGCCCCTCGGGCGCCACCCCGGCCCAGGGTGCCCCGAGCCCTGCGGCTCCGAGGGTGCTGCGGGACCGCGCGTCCGACCCCAAGGACAAGTGCTCGCTGGAGGAGATCGCCATGTCCGCCCAGAGGGAGGCAGCGAAAGGCCGGTTCACGTCAGACAACAAAGCATCGAATGAGAACTTGTTCTTTTGGTGCGGCGAGTTCCTGGAGTGCCTGCAGGAGGCCAAGAGGGCGGAGCCAGACCAGAAGAGCATCCCCGCCCACCTGAAGATGTTCATCGACTTCATCGTGGAGGACTGCCTCTTGGACAAGGATAGCTACCCGCACCTCCCTACTTTTGCGCCTTTCCTGAAAGAGTGCGAGGCGCTGTACCCAGATGCGCTGTCGGTGTATGGGCAGGGGATCGTCGTGCTCCAGGCGACGCCGCTCGGGGGCACTCAGGCGGTGCGTGTACCAGGGCTGCTCGGGAAGAAGTCGCACCGCTTCCAGACGTCGCCTCTCATGCGTGGGTTCCAGAAAGCCAACAACGAGAAGATCTATAGCGACCTGATGGCAGCTTGCGGGATGGCGAACGCGGAGAGAGTGGCCAAGATCTCTTCGCTGTTGACCTCTGCGGGCGCCGATTCGCAGTCCCAGAGTGCCTTGGATGAGAACAGGAGCAAGGCGCTCGTGGTGATGAAGACCTTGCTCGGAGAGCAGTCGGACACCACGAAGTTCACGTACTTACTTGACGACCTCTCGCGCTTCGACGCCCTGCAGGAATGGTCCCCGGGCCACGCGTTGTTGGACCTGAAGCCGTTCGCCTCGGTGCAGCCCCGCTGGAAGGACGCGCCGATCAGCAAGATGGTCGCGGGCATCAAGACGTTGTCGACGAACGAGGATGTCCTCGCGAAGATCCCCTCGCCGGTGACGCGGGGTGTTACCAGCGACTATCGGAAATTAACAGCCTTTGCTGCCGAGCAAGAGGACCCGCAGGCTTGGCAGGCGGTTGCGGAGGATCTCCTTGACGAGATGCTGGAGTTGAAGCTCGCCCTGAAGCCCGAATCCGACCAGCGCAGCCCGTCGGGCCGTGCTACCATCGAGGCAGCCCCGCCCGCTGCCCTGAAGGCCCTATACAAGATCGTCGGGACTACAGCGAAGAAGCTCCAGGAGAGGGAGGGCTCCTGCATGGGGGCGCTCTGGGCCTCGTACACTAAGGTAATGGACGAGGCTTCCGCGCAGGCGCGCGCGGCTGGGGGCGGTGAAGACGGGAAGCCCGTCGGCGAGGGCGCCGCCGCCTCGGCCCCGCCAGGCGATGGCGGCAAGCCTGCCGGCGAGGTCGCCGCCGCCGCGGCCCCGCCGGGCGAGGGCGGCAAGCCTGCCGGCGAGGGCGCCGCCGCCGTGGCCCCGCCAGGCGCGGCGGAGGCTAAAGCTGCCGCCGCGCCGGCGGCGGGCTCGCGGGACCCGTTCGAGGTGGGTGAGATCGTGATGATCGACATGCGCAAGAAAGAATGGAATGGCGTGAAGTGCAAAGTGATTCGCTGGAATGCCAGCCAGGTGGAGTGTGAGGTTGCGGAGAATTCCGAGAAGCATAAGAAGGGCACGAAGCGCCAGTTCGCGCTCGTCAACGTGAAGAAATTGAGCACGCCTTCGGGGTCAGACCCCCAGAAGCGCCTGAAAGCGGGCGAGCCGCCCGCGGCGGAGAGCAAGGGCACCGCAGAGAAGGCGCACACGTCGGAGGCCGACAAGAACGCACAGATGCTAGCTAACATGGAGAAGATCTTCGGCAAGCCGAAGACGAAGGATGAGGACGCCTGATGTGAGAGCGCGCCTGGCTCCTCACTGCGTGGCCCCCGTGCACCGCGTAAGTCGTCATATTTTTGTAACGCCCGACGCCGTGGTCCACGGCCGTGCCAGACGACCGATTGCTTCCTCGCCCTCGGCCGTGCCAGCCGCGCGTCGCGCTGTGGGCCTCCGCGAAGAAAAGCGTTGCCTCGTCGATCAGTCTGCGGGCCCGCCCTGCGCCGACGCATCTGTCCGTCTACTTACCGTGCCATCCCTGGGCAAGGTCGTGTTACACCCCGCCGATCTCGTTCAATATTGTCACATGGTTTCGCGGTCACTGCGGATCGGAGCGGTTGGCGTTCGAGTGCGCCCGATGCCCTGAGGGCGTAGGTCGCGCTCTGAGTAGGTTCCGACTCGGACCCCCGCCGACTCAGGATGCCATGGGTTCGGATCAGGGCCAACGTTTCTCCATCCTCGTGTCGCATCATATCAGGACGTCAGGAAGGAGCCCGTCTCTTATGTGATCCTCCAGGTCCCACGTGTTCAGAGTAGTGCATCATCCAAGACGCCTGCGGCGAATCGAAGCCGCCCACCCCCCAGCCTCTCTGGAAACGCTTGCGTGGCTGAACTTCGAACTGCGCTCTGGCCGAGGCCGACAGTGAGATTGATGTTGAGATCGATAGTGAGATCGATTGTGAGATCGCTTGTGAGATCGATCGTGAGATGGGTAGTGCGATCGATGGTGAGATCGATGGGGGGATCGACAGCGATGCCGATCGTCAGATAGATTGTGAGATCGATGGGGGGGGATCGACAGCGATACCGATCGTCAGATCGAGTGTGAGATCGAAAGAGAGACGCGTCGCCCCGCTCCGGCGGGCGGACTTGCGCGTTGCCGCGCAAGTGCGCGGGCCCAGACATTCCAGACAGCCCGGGCCCCGCCCCGACCAGCAGCAGCGCTATCCAGCGCTATCCGGCGCTATCCAGCGGGGGCACGGGGTAAAAAAGGCTCCCAGGAGGAGGCACGTAAAGAGTGGCCTCCGTGTTGCTGCCTGCGCCGAGCGGTGGCGCCGAGCGCCAGGACAACCTCGCGGACGACCAGGTGGGAGCGGAGGAAACGGCTGAAGTGCAGGGTATCGATTATACCGAAGATAAGGATGACAGCTTGTCGTCTGGAGGGGAGGAGCGGGACGTCAACGCCGAGCCCGCGCCGGAGCAGGCCCCCCCGGCTGAACCGCAGCACAGGGTGCGTCGCCGCTCGAGGTCCCGACCGGGGCCTCAACGTACACGCGACCCAGCCTCTGGCGGGGCGGACGGCGAGGTCGACCTCACCGTGCACGTGTCCGCCAAGAAACTGGAGCGCCTGTCGGAGGACCAGAAGGAGCGGCTGCGCCAGATCGTGCGCGCCAGTGAGCGGCAGGTGCACTTCGGCGAGTACTGGCAGGGAAGGGTCAGCCTGCGTGAGCGCATGCCTCGAGAGGCTCCGCAACTGGCGAGAGCTCGCGACGAGCGTCGGGCGCTTCTCCTCGGTGAGTTGCTGGAGTACGCGGACCCGATCCCGGACGCTCCGGAGTTCATCGCTGGAATCCCTTCCAAGAACACCATGCGCTTCGGCGCCAACGAGGATGTCGTCAAGGCCATCGCCAGCAGGAAGATGCACTACATGCGTTTGCTGACAAACAAGATGGACGAGGATGAATGGCTCACCTTCGTCGAGGAGTGGCCGGACTTGTCCCCAGCCTCTGGCGGGTGGTGGGTGCTCCAGCGCGACGCCTGGGGGCAGCTCAAGCAGGAATGGCGGGGGTTGTCTCCAACGATGCCGAAGCCCAGTCGACCCCCAGCCACGTCCTCTCCACCCATCTCCCTTCCCTCCACGCGGTAGGGAGTCGGCGAAGGAGGAGGGGGAGGACGAGGATGGGGGAAGGGGAGGGAAGGGGGGGGGGCGAGGAGGGGGAGGGACAGGGGGCGGCACCGTTGGAGAGAATCCGTCGCCACGACTGAGGACTTTCGCCTGCGCGATACGCGCGACTACGTGAAGCGCATTCTGGCACTGCACGATGGCGAGGCCAGGCTTGTGCGGGCGGGGTGGGGGCCATTCCCAGCCTCTGGCGGGGGCATCCTTCAACCTTGCTACTGGCGCTGCCAATTTTCGCGCGGCTGGGACACGTACTCGTGGCTATCCACCCACAAAGGAAACTTGACCATCCAAGACCTGGACTGGATCATGATGAAGGACGGCGGCGAGACTGGCTTGATGAGGAGCGACCCAGCCTTCGGGAACTGGCAGATCCGCAGTGGCCAATTCATCACGCTGGCCGAACTCTTCTGGTTCGGGAAACACTTGTGCTCATGCTACGACATCTACCGCGCTTACCTGGGCCTGCCTGTGTGGATCCAGAAGCGCAAGCATTCGACCTCGCAGTCCGCGGCGGGAGTCCTCAGGCGCAACGCGAAGGCGTTGCGCCACCAGGAGGAGGGCAAGTACGGCTTGCCCTCGAACCCGGGGAAACGCGGGCGGCGGTGAGCACTTGCCCTCGGCGCCTGCGGTGCCGAGCCCAGCCTCTGGCGGGAGTAGCCTCGCGCCCAGCTTCGGTGCCAATGCCAGATTTTTTACAGCGGAACTGCAGATTCCGCGTCCGAGCGAAGCCGAAACAATCTTGGAAACAGCTTCCCTCCTCATTGTCGTCCTCCCCTCCGCTCCCTGCTGCATTAGTCCTCAGTCTCCCCCCTGCTCCTGCTGCTAATCCTGCACCCTCGCGAGCACAAGGGCGCAGCAAAACCCAGCCTCTGGCGGGAGTGAGGCTCGACGTCCAGGGGAAAGCTTGAGGGCGCCAGAACAGGACCGCCTGGCCTGTCCACCGTGGGACGTCGCTCCTGCATCGCTCTCCCGCCCTGTCCCTGCCCCCGGCTCTACTCGCCCCCTCCCTCCCGTCTCTGCCCCCCCCGCCCCTGCTAGTCCTCGTCGTCGTGCTCCTGGATGTCGACCAGGTCCCCAGAGGGAGTCATTTGTTCCGTGAAACTTCTCTCCGTCCTCCGCCCCCCATCCCTCCTCATCGCCCTCCTGCTCATCCGCCTCCCCCTCCCCCTGCCCCTCCTCCCTGCTCCTCCTCCCCCTCCTCCTCCTCCTCCTCCTCCTCCTCGTCCTCCTCCTCCTCCTCCTCCCCCTCCTCCTCCTCCTCCTCCTCCTCCTCCTCTTCCTCCTTCCGCCTCCTCCTCCTCCTCCTCCTCCTCCTCCTCCTCCTCCTCCTCCACCTCCGCCTCTTCCTCCCCCATCCCCCGCCCCCCCACCCCCACGCTGCGCCGTCGCTCATGCCAGAGAAGCTATCAATGGCAGCCCCGTCGCACAGACCCTGCGAAGAAGCAGGCCAGACTGCTAAAAAGTAGACCGGGCCCTGCCAAAAAGTAAACCAGACCCTGCCAAAAAGTAGACCAGACCACCCATAGGTAATCCAGACCCTGCCAAAAAGTAGACCAGACCCTGCCAAAAAGTAGAACAGACCACCCATAGGTAAACCAGACCCTGCCAAAAAAGTAGACCAGACCCTGCCTAAAAAGTAGGCCAGACAACCCATAAGTAGAGCAGGCCCTGCCAAAAAAGTAGGCCAGACCACTCATAAGTAAACCAGACCCTGCCAAAAAGTAGACCAGACCCTGCCGACAAGTAGGCCAGGCCACCCATAAGTAAACCAGACCCTGCCGAAAAGTAGACCAGACCCTGCCAAAAAGTAGACCAGACCACCCATAAGTAAACCAGACCCTGCCAAAAAGTAGACCAGACCCTGCCGAAAAAGTAGACCAGGCCACCCATAGGTAAACCAGACCCTGCCAAAAAGTAGACCAGACCCTGCCAAAAAGTAGACCAGACCACCCATAAGTAAACCAGACCCTGCCAAAAATTAGACCAGACCCTGCCAAAAAGTAGACCAGGCCACCCATAAGTAAACCCGACCCTGCCAAAAAGTAGACCGGACCCTGCCAAAAAGTAGACCAGACCACTCATAGGTAAACCAGGCCCTGCCAAAAATTAGACCAGACTTTGCCAGAAAGTAGAGCAGACCATCCAAAAGTTGACCAGACCCTGCCAAAAACTGGACCAGACCCCGCCGAAAAGTAGACCAGACCACCATCAAAGGAAAGCCAGACACCCGCACATATTGGGCAGAGCCAGCACCAGCCATGCCCAGAGGCAGACAGCACCATTCATAATGGGCCCCAAGAGAGACGTTCGTCTCTCTGCGATCGCGCGTGGCCAAGCGGGCTCAAGCGGGCTCAAGCGGGCTCAAGCGGGCTCAAGCGGGCTCAAGCGCTCATTTGCTGAGCACGGGGTCTGCGCGGGGGCGCCAGGGCGCGCGTTGTGGGGCTGCGCCTCGCAGCCTCTGGCGCGATGGTGTTGAGATGCAAGACGTGCCACCAGCGCGCCAGAGACCATGATGGAAGCTGCAAGAACTCGAAGTGCGCGCAGTACCGCGCGCCTCTGAAAGGGCAGCATTGGAAAGTTGCCAGGGTGAGCGATATCTTGGGCAAGCCGACAGAGAAAATCGGCGCGTACGTCGCCGGCGGTTTCATTCTCACTTTGCTTCACAGACATGACATTCGCGTCGGCGTAGCGAGCGGCGAGTATCTTCGGGCCGCAGCCTCTGGCGCGACTGCAGTGCGCTTGGAGCTTTTAGCGGTGGTCAATCTGTGCTACTGGCGGTGGTCGGCGAGCTCACTTCTTGGATACTTGTCGAAGGCATTATCCCGTTTTGAGCGCGCGGACTCCGCAGACAGAGCTGAGATCTTAAAGGGCGCGTGGTCTTCGATGGAGGCGGACATGGACGGTTGCCAGGTCGTCGGAAATCGCCAGGAGCACGATGTTCAGTTAGTACCCCGCCAAGACCGGAAATGTATCGCAATCTCAGCCCCTGGCGAGACTTTTGCGTATCATCCTTACAAGAACCCGGCTAGTCGCCGCACTGGTGCGCACGAATTCGAGAAATTGGTGCCTGACGTGCAGAATGGTAAGCTCCGGGACGCTTGCGTAGATCTCGCCGAGTTGTTCGCCGCGAAGCCCACGTTCAGGGACGCCGAGAGCATCCTGCGAAAGCACGAGATACAGCTATGGGCCGGCGCCACATACAATCGAGTCAGGTGGCGTGGGAACCGAAACCATCCCACGCGGGGCCTCCCGATTGCGGCCCTCTGGTTGGGCATCGGTGTCCTCTTTGACCGCGATCTCAAGGGGGAATCCAGCCGTGGCGACGACATCGCCCGTCGTCGTCGTCGTCGTCGTCGTCGTCGTCCGTCGTCGTCGTCGTCGTCGTCGTCGTCGTCGTCGTCGTCGTCGTCGTCGATGGCCTGCCGAGGAGGCAAGTGGCGTCGGCGCCGTCTTCGTCGACGTCGTCGTCGT
>CAUYUJ010008151.1:24465-42051 GCA_963575745.1 Prorocentrum cordatum | reverse complement strand
TAATAAAAACAGAAAATCAGGTTGAACAGTCATAGAAACCATTTGTTTTTCAAGAAAAATCCGGAAACAAAAACAATCAAAATCGACGTTTCGATTGGATTGTCCGTATTTCTCTCAGAAAAACGATGTTCTCTTTACTTTGTTACGTGTTTTTTTTCATATATATATAACATATAACAAATATGTTTTTTTTGTTTTCGGTGTCATACAGAAAAGGGTATCAGGGAAAAACGGCGAAGGAACATCAAACAAACAAAAAACGAAAAACACCAGACAATCCAGAAAATCAGTAAAACAATCAAAGAAACCATTGGTTGTGTCAAGAAAAATCCGGAAAACAAACTATCAAAGCCAAGGTTTCGATTTGATTGTCCGTATTTTTTCTTAGAAAAACAATGGTTTCTTTAATGTGTTACGGATTTCCGTTTTTTGTTGTTTTTCATCCTGGTTTTCGGTGTCAGACAGAAAAGGGTCTAAGGGAAAGAAAGGCGAAGGACAATCAACAAAAAAAAAAACAGAACAACCGGACAATCCACACAATCCGTAAAAAAACAAAGAAACCATTTGTTTTCCAAAAAAAATTCAGGAAACAAAACAATCAAAACCAAGGTTTCGATTTGATCTCCCGTATTTTTTCTTAGAAAAAACAGTGGTCTCTTCATTTGTTTACGGATTTCTGGTTTTTATGTTTTTTTTTGTTGTCTGGGTGTTTCCCCACATCATGAGTGGGGTTCTTGTTTTCCCAGAACACCCTCTCCTTTTCCTTCTCCTCCTCCCTCCTTCCACTACACCATACTAAATTGTACCATGCCAAACTATACCAAACTAAACTATACCATACCACACCATACTAAACTATACCAAACTATACCATACCATACTAAGCTATACCGTGCTAAACTGTACCATACCATAACGTACCATACTAGGGTATACCATAGCATACCATACCAATACCAATATCACACTAAACTATACCAAAACTTAGCGATACCATACCATATCATACTAAACTATACCATGATATGCCATACCATAACATGCCATACTAAACTGTACAAGACCATACCATACCACCCATACCAATACCAATACCATACCATACTAGGCTATACCATACCATACCATACCAATACCAATACCAATCTCATATTAAAGTATACCAGCCTTACACCTATACCATGCCATACCATACTAAACTATATCATACTATACCATACCATAACATACCATACTAAACTATACCATACCATTCCATACCATATCATGCCCCTACCCATAATATACCATACCATCCTGTACCATACCATTCCATGTCCTCATACCAGGACTCTCTGACCAATACCACACCGTACCACACCATACCATACCTAACATACCATACCATACCTTACCATACCATTCCGTACCATGTCATACCATACCCACCATGCCATACAATACCTACCGCACATACCATACCTTACCATACCATACCGTACCATGCCATACCATACCTACCATACCATACTATACCTACCGCACATGCCATACCATACCACACCATACGTACCACACCATACCATACCGTACCATACCATACCACAGATTTCGTGCCCCTGCCACCCTTCCCGGGAGGCCAGTGCGAGGAGGGCATCGGCACACCATAGTATTTATCAGGTTGCGTGCCCCTCCCACCCCTCCAGGGAGGCCCCGCCAGAGCGAGGAGGGCATCGGCATACCATACTATTTACAAGGTTTCGTGGCCCTCCTACCCCTCCAGGGAGGCCCCGCCTGAGCGAGGAAGGTACCGGCATACCATACTATTTACCAGGTTTCGTGCCCCTCCCGCCCCTCCAGGGAGGCCCCGCCCGAGCGAGGAGGGCATCGGCATACCATACTATTTACCAAGTTTCGTGCCCCTCCCGCCTCCCCAGGGAGGCCCCGCCTGAACGAGGAGGGTATCGGCATACCATACTATTTACACGGTTTCGTGCCCCTCCCGCTTCTCCAGGGAGGCCCCGCCTGAGCGAGGAGGGTATCGGCATACCATACTATTTACCAAGTTTCGTACCCCTCACACCCCTCCAGGGAGGTCCCGCTTGAGCGAGGAGGGCATCGGCAAACCATACTATTTACCAGGTTTCGTGCCCCTCCCGCCCCTCCAGGGAGGCCCCGCCTGAACGAGGAGGGTATCGGCATACCATGCTATTTACACGGTTTCGTGCCCCTCCCGCTTCTCCAGGGAGGCCCCGCCTGAGCGAGGAGGGTATCGGCATACATACTATATGTAACCCGGTTTCGTGGCCCTCCCGCCCCTCCAGGGAGGCCCCGCCTGAGCGAGGAGGGCATCGGCAGACATACTATTAACGCGGTTTTGTGCCCCTCCCGCCCCTCCAGGGACGCCCCGCCTCAGCGAGGAGGGTATCGGCATATAATACTATTCACCAGGTTTCGTGTTCCTCCTTCCCCTCCAGGGAGGCCCCGCCTGAGCGAGGAGGGTATCGGCATACCATACTATTTACCAGGTTTCGTGCCCCTCCCGCCCCTCCAGGGAGGCCCCGCCTGAGCAAGGAGGGTATCGGCATATCATACTATTTACCAGGTTTCGTGCCCCTCCCGCCCCTCCAGGGAGGCCCCGCCTGAACGAGGAGGGTATCGGCATACCATACTATTTACCAGGTTTCGTGCTCCTCCCGCTTCTCCAGGGAGGCCCCGCCTGAACGAGGAGGGTATCGGCATACCATACAATTTACCAGGTTTCGTGCCCCTCCCGCCCCTCCAGGGAGGCCCCGCTTGAGCGAGGAGTGTATCGGCATACCATACTATTTACCAGGTTTCGTGCCCCTCCCGCCCCTCCAGGGAGGCCACGCCTGAGCGAGGAGGGCATCGGCATACTATACTATTTACCAGGTTTCGTGCCCCTCCCGCCTCCAGGGAGGCCCCGCCTGAGCGAGGAGGGTATCGGCATACCATACTACTTGCACGGTTTCGTGCCCCTCCCACCCTCCAGGGAGGCCCCGCCTGAGCGAGGAGGGTATCGGCATACCAGTGTATTTACATGCCCTTCCCACCTCTCCAGGGAGGCTCCGCCTGAGCGAGGAGGGTATCGGAAACCCGCACTATTTACCAGGTTTCGTGCCCCTCCCACCCCTCCAGGGAGGCCCCGCCTGAGCGACGAGGGTATCGGAAACCCACCCATACAATTTACATGGTTTCGTACCTTTCCCACGCCTACACAGAGGCCCCGCCTGAGCGAGGAGGGTATCAGAAACCCTTACTACATTTACAAGGTTTCGTGACTCGCCCGCGCTTCCAGGGAGGCCCCGCCTGAGCGAGGAGGGTACCGGAAAACCTTCCTATTTACACGGTTTCGTGACTTTCCCACGCTTCCAGGGAGGCTCTGCCTGCTGCTCATGATGCGGAGGATTATGCTGACGAGGAGGGGGATGATGAGGACCAGGATGAGGAGAGGGATGATCAGGAGAAGGATGAGGAGCATGAGGAGGCGGAGGAGGAGGAAGAGGGGCAGGAGGAAGAGGAGGACGATGAAGAGGGGCAGGAGGAGGAGGAGGACGATGAGGAGGAGGAGGAGGGGGAGGAGGAGCAGGAGGAGGACCAGGAGGTGGAGTCGTGACGGCAGCTGGTGGAGTGCTTGAGTGCGGACGCGATGGGAGAATTGTACCTATCCAACTCACGTCCTACTCCTCCCACTGAGGAGGGTGATGAGGAGGGGAAAACATTACCTATCCATCTCACGTCCTACTCCTCCCCACTGAGGAGGGTGAGGAGGAAGGGGAGTTCTGCGATGAGGAAGGCATCATCATGATGATGGTGATGACGATGGTTATGCTGCTGTTCACGATGACGATGACGATGGCGATCATGGTGACGGACGATGACGACGGCGATGATGATGACGACGATGATGATGATGATGATGATGATGATGATGATGATGATGATGATGATGATGATGATGATGAGGATGAGGATGAGGATGAGGATGAGGATGATGATGATGATGATCATGATCATGATCATGATCATGATCATGATGCTGATGATGCTGATGATGATGATGATGAGGCTGATGATGATGATGGTTATGATGATGCCGATGATGATGACGATGATGCTGATGATGATGACGACGACGACGATGCTGGTGATGATGATGATGATGATGATGATGATGATGATGATGATGATGATGATGATGATGATGATGATGATGATGATGATGCCGAGGAGGAGGAGGAGGAGGAGGAGGAGGAGGAGGAGGAGCGACACGAGGGCCATGCAGGAAAGGAGTGCAGGACACGGCGGGAGAACAGTAGCAGGGGATAGACAGATCGGCTCAAGTGCGCTGCCCCATCACCGGCTCCCTCACCCACGCCACAAGCACCGTGACGGGCATCGCCACCCAATCTTCCGGCGCTCAGCGCGAATGCGTCTCGAAGTTTCCCGTGGGCCAGCAGGTCCTCTACAATTCTCCCACACACGCCCGCTACATGGACGCGGTCGTCGTCGGCGCCCTTCCCAACGGCAACCTCGTCATCACCTTCACCGAGCCTGGTTTCGACCCCGCCAACCTTAAGTTCGTCCCCAACTTGATATTCGTGTCCCGCGTCGCCGGCTCCATCGCCCCGGCCACGCCGCCCAGCGTGGATCCGAAGGCGGCCCCACCCACCAGGCCCTCCACCACCACCCAGAACCTCCCCCAGCCGCGCCTTTTCATCTGCAACTTGCCCCAGGAGTTCTCTTGCGCCGACATCAGGCTCCACCTCTCCCAGGCCGGCGCCACGGTCGAGCTCCACGTCCCCGTGAACCCCAGCGGTGCGATCGCGGGCACGGCTTTTGTCCGGCACGCGACGTCTGAGGCCACGGCTGCGTGCCAGAGCTGGAACGGCAGCAAGTGCGGCGGCCGGGCTTTCCGTGTAGACGCTGCCAAAAGCCAGGCCCCCCGCGCAGAGACAGCCAAGATCCAGGCCTCCCGCCATAAGCGCCCGCGGGGCCACGGACACAAACGACAGCCCCCTTGCAACAATCACCAGGGCAACCATCGGGACCACCAGCTGGGACGCCAGACGGACACCCATCGCGACCCCTATCGGGCCACCCACGGGGGGCCGCCGTCGGGACAACCACCCGCCACCGGGGCAACCGCCGGGACAACAACGCGGCCAACCGTAGGAACTACCACAGGGGGAACCTCAGACGTCGGGACAGCCGCCAGGACAACCGCCGGGGCAACCGTCGGGACGACAGCCGGGGCAACCGTCGGGCAAACCACCCTGACAGCCGTCGGGGCCACCGCCCGGGCACCTCTCAAACCATGCGTCCTCGCACCCGTCGCTCTGCCTTCCTCTCTTCTGGTCTGTATTCGTCTGGTACGATGGCCCTGCGCTGTTCTGTTCCCCTTCTGCGATGCCCTCCGCTGTCCTGCTCTTCTTGTGTCCTGTTCTGTTCTGTTTTGTTACGTCCTGATCCGTTCCGTGCTGTTTTGTTACGGACTGCGCTGTTGCCGTCCGCAATGCCCTCTGTTGCCCACCTCCCGTTCTCTACTGTTCTGCTCTGTTCACTTCTGTCCCGTGCTGTTCTGTTACTTTCTGTGCTGTTCCGTTCTGTTACGTGCTGTTCTGTTCCGCTCTGTTCTGTTCTGTTCTGTTCACGCACGGGCAACCCCAACTGCCCGGGCAACCGTCGGGGCGACCCCAAAGACAACCGCCCGGCAAACCACCGCGACTACCGTCGGGGCCACCACCAGGGCACCTCTCAAATGCTTTCTTACGTTCTGTCCTGTTGTGCTCTTTTACACGTACTGTTATGTACTGTTCTGTTCCGCGATGCCCTCTGCTGTCCTGCTCCTATGCCGTCCTGTTTTGTTCTGTTCAGTTGTGTCCTGCTCTGTTCCGTGCTGTTCTGCTTCCGGCATTTTTGTTTTCGTCTGCAGTGCCCTCTGTTGCCCACCTCCTGTTTTGCACTGTTCTGTTCTGTTCAATTCTGTTACGTGCTGTTCTGGTACGTGTTCTCTTGCGTGTTCTCTCGCGTGCCGCTCCCTACTGTTACGTTGTGCTCTGGTCTGTGCTGCCATCCACGATGCCCTCTGCTGTCCTGCTCCTGTTTTGCATTGTTTTGCTCAGTTATGTTACGTGCTGCTCTGTTTTGTGCTCTTCTGTTACGTGATGTTTTCTTACGTTTTGCTCTGCTCTGTTCTCTTTCTTACAACGTGCTCTTCTGTACTGTTCGTTTTGTCCTGTTCCGTTATGTTTCGTGCTGTTCTGTTACGTTCTATTCTGTTCGGTTCACTCACGTGCCGCTCCTTCTGTTACGGGCTGCGCTGCTTCCGTCCGCAATGCCCTCTGTTGCCCACCTCCTGTTCTCTACTGTTCTTCTCTGTTCACTTCTGCCCCGTGCTGTTCTGTTGCTGTGCTGCTCCGTTCTGTTACGTGCTGTTTTGTTCCGCTCTGTTCTGTTCTGTTCACTGACGGACCACCCCAACCGCCCTGGCAACCGTCCGGACGACCCCCAGGACATCCGTCCGGCAAACCTCCGCGTCTGCCGTCGGGGCCACCACCAGGGCACCTCTCAAACGCTTTCTTACGTTATGTCCTGTTGTGTTCTGTTTTTATACGTCCTGTTATGTACTGTTCTGTTCCGCGATGCCCTCTGCTGTCCTGTCCGAGCTAGGATTCCGAAATCGCCCGGGACAGCTCTGGGCGGCCCCGGCAACCACAAGGGCGGTGCCGGGAAAGTGTTGGGGAGGGATTGCCCTCCAATGAGCTGGGTGCGCCTGTGCCCTGTTTTGCTTGAACCTCCTCGCACCTCTGGGTTCCATGATGTGGTTGGCGAGGTTCTGAAGCCCATTTCGCCTGAGACATCCTCGCAATCCAAGGCTCCGTTCTGTGCTGACTTGAGGTGCTCTGGCCCCTCTCGCCTGAGACATCCTCCCAACTCTGGGATCCCAGGCCCGACCGGAACGGACCCAGGATGCAAACTCGAATGCAGCCAGAATTGGCATGTCATAACGTTGCGATGCGTTGCGTCGCAAAGCGTTGCCTCTTCCGAAGTGGTGACGCCCTGGCGTACGGGAGTAATAGAACTCGAACAGGACATGGGGGGGGAGGCCTCTGCATGCCTTTCACGCTCTTCCCCTCTCCTCCCTCCGCCTCCATTCAGGCTCCTGCTCCACTGCACACCTCGTTCCTTCTTTATCCCTCCTCCACCCTCGCACCTGTAAGCCAAAGAAGTCCATACGATACCAATCCATCATTGTTTCTGCCACTCATCATCTTACAGTGCTGGCTGCCGTTGCCATCACAACGCCACGTAGATCCTTTTGGTTCCGTGGCGCCTCGCTTCACGCAGCCCGAGAGACACCGCGCCTGCTTCGCCCCCCGGTCGGTCCACAATCACTTTCTGCAACGATGGCGGGAGAGAAGCTGATGATGCCCCCCAGCGAGTTCACGGGCGACGGGTGGTTGACCGGCCGGCCCGTGCTCATCCGCTTGGTGGACTTCAACGCTCTCCAGGCCGACAGCGGCGACGCGTCGCAGCAGGAGCCCTTTGGACAACCAGCTGGGTCGCAACCGGCTCCGAAGGGCGCCAGGGGCAACGGCAAAGGCAAGGGCAATGGCAAGGGTAAAGGTAAGACCGCGGGGGAAAAGCTCAAGTGCGCACCTCTTGGGCGGCGACGGGATGGGCGAGATCGCGTTCGTGGAGGCCTTCGGCCCCGCGGCCACAGACCTACACACCAAGGCCACGACAGCGAAGACGGAGAAGAACTTGCTGACGATCTCCAACGTAAACATCATCCACAAGGCCAACCAGTACACCACGTCGCGTGTGCCGTACTACGTCCAGCTCAAGACGAAGGCGGGCTCGAAGAGCGTGATAGAGACGGCCCCCGCGGAGGGCACGTGGGCTACAGTTCCCACGCACCACCCATTTCTGGACATCGCGAAGATCACCAAGGTTCAGTCCGACGTTCAGCACTGTGTCCTCGGCGTCGTTACGCGCCAGCCCGGGGCGAAGTGGCAGGAGACGAGGTACGGCCCCGGGTACGTCTGCACTGCGATCCTCCGGGCCGGCGACGCCACCATTATGTGTTCCTTCTGGCGTCGCCACGCAACGAAGCTTGCCGAGTGGGCTGAAGGGACTGCCGTCGCGCTGTGCCAGGTGTTCGTCAAGCGCGAGGTCGCCGCCAACGGGAATGTGTCCTGGGAGCTCCGCGCCACCGAATCGACGCAGGTTGCGGAGTGCCCCGCCGAGCTGACGCAGGACTTGCTGACGTCCGTGGCGGACGGCGGCCCAGCGACATCCCTCTCAGCTACGATCGCGATGGACTACAAAATTCGCGAGTCCTGCACGGCGTCGCTGTCTGCATTGACGGCGGTCATCGTGCCTGGCAACGCCCGGGACCTCGATGGAGTGTACGAAACTCACAGCGTAGCGATCATGGGCGTGACCCCTGTCTTGCGCAACGAAGGCTTCGTCATGCGTTGCTGCGCGACGTGCAAGAAGCAGGTCCCGGACGACGACCACGGCAGGTGCGACGAGCACGGCGAGGCCCCAATCGAGTCGCGGTGGATCTTCCAGCTCGAGTTGACCGATGGCACGGGCCACTGCGCTGCCATGCTCTACCACGACGTGGCCATGCAGAGTCCAGGCTTCCCTGATCCTTCGACCGCCGAGGACCCGAGCTTCCGGAAGTTCCTCCAGACGCTCCGCGCCGTCCCCTACTCCGTCCGCTTGATCTACCGCATCAACGCGCTGCGCGAGGTGAACAACCTGGAGGCCAAGCTGCTGTTGCCCACGCTCACGTCCGACGGCGTCGTCGGCTCGTGGCGCCTGGGCCCGACCCCTATCGCCTTCAGCAACGCCGCGTGCCCTTTCGCGAAGTGCGCCTCCGTGACCTTCGACCCAGACCTGGGCTTCGCTGTCGTGGACGGCTCGACGGTCACCTCCGTCCGCGTCCTCGTCACCTTCCAGGACCCGGATGAGGACGAGGAGACGACGGTGCCGTACACCGCGCGGGGCCTGCGCGCCACGCGGGTGGCCACGTGCGCCCTCGAGCCCGCGGGCCAGGAGGCGCCAGCGAAGTTCCAGTTCACTGCCGGCGGCCTCTCCAGCGCCGTGCAATGGTTGGTCCGCGCCGACGGGGCGTTCTTCCTGAGTGCTACAAAACGGAAGAACGACAACACTTTCGTTGTTCAGACACACCACAAGGTGACCCCGCCCGACGCAGCGTTGCGGGCGCAGTTCACGAACAAGACGTTGGCGATCGCGAAGGGCCCGCCGCTGAACTTCGGCCACTCCATTACGCCAATGAAGCGCATGCGCGCGCTGGACGAGGCCGCTGGCCCCTCCGCGGCTGCGGACATGACAGTCCGCAGCCGCGGGCTGGTCGAGGGGTGAGCTGCGTCCGCCCACCGCTGGTCGCCCCCGCTGCTTCGGTCTGCTGGTGTAGCGGCGCTTGCGTTGCAGCAGGTGGAGGTGACTTGGAATCGTACTACAAGTGGTCTTCGCTGCAGTGGCTGCGATTAAGTAGCACTCCGCGTGGGCTTAAGAGAAGCCCCCCCACGCGTCGGCCCGAGTGCAGTCAGGCTAGTAGGTTAACGCCGTGTGCACAAAACCATAATGCAGCGATACATTGTTCGGGAGATTGTTGGTAGTCTTTTAAACCGCTCTTGGCCTATCAGTGTCTGCGTTCGAATTGTAGTTACCAGACACCTCGGCTAGCGCTTTCGTCTAGCAAACTCGCGTCGCCCACCCTCTTGTATAACCTCGACTGGACGAGGAAAATGAGACCACTCAGACCAACCTCACGAATCGGACCTCGCGAGGAAAATGGAACCACTCAAACCAACCTCCCGCTGCTGCTCCTGCTGCGGTTTCTGCTGCTGCTCTTCACCATCATCCATCTTATCCTCTTCCTTCTCCTCCTCCTCCTCCTCCTCCTCCTCCTCCCCCTCTTCCTGGAGGGCATCGGAAAACATGCTGTTTACACGGTTTCGTGTCCCCCCTCCACTCCTCCAGAGAGGCCGCGCTTGAACGAGGAGGGTCGCGGAAAGCATTACTCTTCGCCAGGTTTCGTAGCCCTCCCCCCTTCCAGCGGGGCCCCGCCAAAGCGAGGAGGGCATCAAGAAAATGGGTCCCACGAAACCGTTAATCTCTTTGTGTGGGGAACTCCGTTAGCATACTTCTGTTTTTTCGATTCGGGCTCGATTTCCCGTGAAAACACGAGTTCAATTCATAATCGCACGAAGGACCAGCCTGTTTTCGCTTTGCTATCGTATGCATGCTATGCCATGCTATGCCATGCTATGCGCATCGGTACGCGACGACTGTGACACTTGTAACGCCGACAACGTCTACTACCCTATTCATGCTTGCTTCCTTGCTCCCCCCCCCCCCCCCCAGTGCTCACAGCGTTCCTTCCTGGGGGGGGGGATGGGGGGGCAGGGGGCGGAGGCGTGGTCGTCGACGAGCGGTGCGAGGCCTGGGGTGCGGGTGTGGGGAGGAGGCGGGGAGGAGGAGGAAGGGGGGGGAGGAGTGCGGATGGAGGAGGAGGAGAGGAGGAGGAGTGAGGACGGAGGCGGAGGAGGATGAGATGAGAAGGAGGAGGAGGAGGAGGAGGAGGAGGAGGGGAGGAGAGGAGGAGGACGAGGAGATGGGAAAAGGAGAGGAAGAGATGAGGAGAGAGAGGATGAGGAGGCCGGGGAGGGGTGGGGTGTTGGGGGAAGTCGCGGCCGGGGCCTTGACATCACCCAGACGTCATGGCCCCCTCTTCGCCAGTGCGTCCTCTGCCTCCCCCCGTCGTTCGCGCACGTGCGTCGGGCCGTTGTGCGCTGACCCCCTCCTTCCTGGTCCCAGAGGGGGCTCGGGCGGGGGCGGCGGCGGGATGAGGCGGGCACGGAGGCCAGTGAGGGCTGGCATCGCGACGCGCGGCGCTCGAAGCTAAGTTACCTAGGCGGGAAGACAGGCCAGCCGATGAGGGAGGGAGTAAGGATGTTGGGAGGGAGGGGAGCAGAGAGGGAGGAGGGAACAGGAGAGGAGGAGGAGGAGGAGGAGGAGGAGGAGGGGCAGGAGAGAGCATCCTTGGAGGATGATCATGTCGGCAGCGCACATGACGATGATGATGATGATGATGATGATGATGATGATGATGATGATGAGGAGGAGGAGGAGGATGCTGATGCTGATGCTGATGCTTATGAAATTCTGATGATGCTGATGATGCTGATGCTGATTATGATTCTGATGATGCTGATGATGCTGATGCTGATGCTGATGCTGATGCTGTTGATGCTGATGATGCTGATGATGCTGCTGATGTTGATGCTGATGTTGCTAATGCTGCTGCTGATGATGATGTTTATGATGCTGATGCTGATGATGCTGCTGAGCGTGGTGATGACGATGCTGCTGCTGATGGTGATGGCAATGATGATGCTGATGATCATGATGGTGATGATGCTGGATGATGATGGTGATGATGATGCTGATGCTGATGATGATAATGATGATGATGATGATGATGATGAAGATGATGATGATGATGATGATGATGCCGATGCCGATGACGAAGACGATGCTGATGATGATGATGATGAGGATGAGGATGAGGATGAGGTTGAGGATGAGGATGAGGATGAGGTTGAGGTTGAGGATGATGATGATGATGATGATGATGATGAGGATGAGGATGATGATGATGATGATGATGATGATGATGATGATGATGATGAGGATGAGGATGATGATGATGATGATGATGATGATGATGATGATGATGATGATGATGATGATCATCATCATGATCATGATCATGATCATGATGATCATGATGATGATATTAATGGTGGTGATGGTGGTGGTGGTGATGGTGATGGTGTTGGTGACGGTGATGGTCATGGTGATGGGGCGATGGCGGCGGTGGTGATGAGGAGGAGGAGGAGGAGGAGGAGGAGGAGGAGGACGGGGAGGGGGGGAGGAGGGACGAGCGGGAGGCCCTCGCCGCCATCTCGCGGAGGCCACGGCGGGAGTTGCGCAAGGGGCGGCGTGGCAGAGCTGCGCGCCAGGCGCGCCCAGCGCCGCGCCTCCCGACGCGGACGCGTGCGGCCGCCCGCCTTGCGCTCGTTCTCCCTGGCTTGTTTTGAGGTTTTTGGCTCGCCTTGGCTCCTTGGAGCCTTGGATCCTTGGCTCTCCTTGGAGCCTTGGAGCCTTGGAGCCTTGGAGCTTGGATCCTTGGCTCTCCTTGGAGCCTGTTTTTTTTTAGGTCTGGCGATAACGGCCGTTATCGGCCTCTCCGCCTGCCCCCCCCCTCTCCCTGGATCGCGTCACGCAACGGTGTCCGAAGGATTCTTGAGGGGATTTGTGCAGGATCCCGACGGGTTTCTAGAAATGCGTCGCCGTCGCTGCCGTCCGGACAGGAGAAGCGATGATGAGGAGGAGGAGGCGGAGGAGGAGGAGGAGGAGGCGGAGGCGGAGGCGGAGGAGGCGGAGGCGGAGGTGCCGGAGGCGGAGGAGGGAGGAGGGAGGAGGAGGCGAAAGGAGGAGCAGGAGGAGGAGGAGAATGGAGGAGAAGGGTGAAGGAGGAGGAGGCGAAGGAGGAGGAGGAGGAGAAATGAGGAGAAAAGAGGAGACAGGATGAGGATGATGATGATGATGATGATGATGATGATGATGATGATGATGATGATGATGATGATGATGATGATGATGATGATGATGATGCTGGTGATGCTGACGATGCTGCTGCTGATGATGATGATGGTGGTGGTGGGGGTGATGATGCTGATGATGCTGATGATGCGCATGATGTTGATGCTGCTGCTGATGATGATGACGATGGTGATGATGCTGCTGATGATGCTGCTGTTGCTGGTGATGATGATGATGATGGTGGTGGTGGTGGTGGTGGTGGGGGTGATGATGACGATGATGATGATGGTGATGATGATGTTGGTGATGCTGATGATGCCCATGATGATGATGCTGCTGGGGATGATGATGATGATGATGATGATGATGATGATGATGATGCTGATGATGATGATGGTGGTGGTGGTGGCGATGGTGATGCTGATGATGATGATGACGATGATGATGATGCTGATGATGATGATGATGATGATGATGATGGTGATGGTGATGATGATGCTGCTACTGATGATGATGATGATGGTGGTGGTGGTGATGATGATGATGATGATGATGAAGATGATGGTGATGGTGATGGTGATGGTGATGGTGATGATGATGATGATGATGATGAGGAGGAGGAGGAGGAGGAGGAGGAGGAGGAGGAGGGGGAGTGTGCATATTCTTGCATGCATCGTCGCCGGCGGTTTGGGGGCATTCGGGGGAGCCACATGGTGGCCGGCTCGAGTTCTCGCGCGTTTCATTTTCGTGTCGCGGCGCTCGTCGCCCCCCTGCTCTTGCTTCTGCTGCTTGCTCGCGTCTTGCTCTGCTCCCGTCGCTTTCTCGCCTCGCAAGCACGCTGCGCTGCTCTCACGCTTGCGCCGCCTTGGTGGTAAGCGTGGTGCTCTCTGGCGCGCTGTCGCTCTGGAAGGCAACTGCGGTGCGCACAGGGACGCTTCGGTGCTCCCGGCGGCCCCCCCGCCGTGGTGTGATCGGGGGGGGGACGACTTCCCCCCCGTGATCACGCCCGCTGTGGCGAAGAACAGAAGACAGGCTCTTGCGTCAGGCAGACCTTGAGCAGGGATCGTCGCGTCGCGTTGCCAGCTGGTCTCACCCTCCTCCTGCCTCCCCCTCCTCCCCCCCGTCCTCCTTCTCCTCCGTCCGTGTTCCAAAGACTAGCTCCTCCCTCTCGCGCCCGCAGACGCGTCGGTAGGGCGGGCCGAGCGGCCCCTTGCTTTATCCTGGGAGCAGCAACGCCCCCACCAGCGTCGGATGTGGTTTGGCGCCGGAGTCTTCGGTCTAAAGTTGGTGCTGCCCGCAATCTGCGCAGCGCTGGTGTTTTTTCGACCTGCTGGAATATGATCGGACGATCAATCTTGCTGCGCTCGAGGCCAAGTGGTGCCAGCATGGTTTCTCGCAAGTCATCTCGAGAGTCACCATGCATGCTTGCAGGGGGGGTCGTTTTCTCTCCATCGCGAGCTTTCAGGAAGGGCCCTACTTCGTTCCGCGCGGAGTCATCGCGGGTTGCAGCTTTGCGACTGCCTCCTCCGCGTTTTCCGCGATGGACGAATGTGCTTCGTGCTTCAGGAATCTAATGTGCACATCGATGACACTGGCGTCTCTTACATGACAGTGCCGTTTTTGATACATGCTCCGCGTGCGGATCATGTATTAAACATGCAGGGATTCAGCTTCAAAAACAGCGATGAGTTCATGCATACATTGATTCATGCATCAATCATGTGTTAAAGATCATACATGTTGAAAAATCATATCATTAAACAAAAAACTGCCCTGTACATCGATGACACTGGCGTCTCTTGCATCAGCACTCCGAAGCAGGCTGTGAGGACCATCCGCCGCCCCTCGCAAACGCGGGCGCGCTCGCCCCGGCCCGCGGGGCCTCCCGCCGGGGCCCCGCGCGCCCCCGCGCGCCCCCGCCGCGGCTGCGGGGGGCATCCCCCCGCCGCGGGCCCCCGCCGGCCGACGGGGCTGCCTGCGGGGGCCGCAGCGGCCCGCGGCCCCCCCCCCCGGGGGCATGAAGGGACGGGCTCTGGCGTGGATCCGGGCTCCAGACTCCGGAATCCGGGAATCCGGAATCCGGAGTCCGGGATTTGGAATCCGGAATCCGGGAATCGGGAATCCGGGAATCCGGGAATCCAGAATCCGGAATCCTGAATCACGTTAGAGCTTTTTTGTATTCTGCAGGGGATGGTGGCCCCGCACCTCCCCGCCATCAGGGGAACGAAGAACGACGTAAACATAAAAAAACTCGGAGGTCCGCGCGGATTCCCCGGGTCCGCGCTGGACCCCCCCCCCCCGGCGCGCGGAGCGCGCCAGGGGCGGCGCCGGGGGCGCCGCCGGGGGCCCCAGGCGCGGACCCGAGAAATCCGCGCGGACCTCCGAGTTTTCATGTTTACGTCATTCTCCGTTCCCCGAACCATGCGCCTCGCCCGGCCCATGGGGGCCCCCTGCCCTCCGCGAGGGCGCGAGGCCCGGCCTCGCTCGGGCCGCGCTCCGCCCGCCTCCCCCGCTCCCCCCCCCTGCGGGCGGGCCCGCGCCGCCTCCCCCCTCCCTGGCCCGGGTGGGCGGCGGCGCTGCGTGCGAGGCCCCCCCGCCCCCGAGCGCGCCCCGTCTGGTGCGCCTCGCGCGGTTCGTCGCGCCTGGGGCCGGAGCCTTCCCGGCGCCCCGCGGCCTGCGCGCGCTGGCCTTCCGCGCCGCACTTCCTCCCTGGCCGCCTGCCGCCCTGCCTCTCGGCTGCCTCGGCCCTCGCCTGCGTCGACGTGCGGGCAGCGGTGCGCCGCCACTTGTCACCCCCGCTGTGCTCCCACTGTTCGTTCCTGCACCACCCATCCCTACCCCTGCCTGGGTATGCGGATGGCACGCTTGCTCCATGGCCGGATCCCTGCCCCATTTTCTGAGGGGCCCACTGCCCGCGTTCTCTGCTTCCTGGCTCGGCTTCCTGCGCCTATTCGTTGGGCGCGAGGCCGTTGCGCCCAAGGTTTGTGTTTGTAGTGATTTACGTATGAATCGGGGGTGGGTTGACCTCCTACCCTGACACGTCGATTAGTGAATCGGCCGTTTTCGGTTCGCGAAAGGGCGTCGCGGCGGTTATCTCTGCGGGTCCAGGTCCGTCGGTGTTTGTCTTAGGCCGTTTTCACTAACGGGAGGTTTACTAATGGGAGGCTTGTCCACCGCCGAATGAAACAAGTTTTGGGGTATTTTTGGGGACTATGTTTGGAGTATGTTTGTAGTATGTTTGGGGCATGGTTTTTATTACTTAAAAAAATCGTCGAACATCCCCCTGTAGGGGGACACGCCCGACATAAGCCTAAGGTGTGTGTTTGCATTGACTTACGTAGGAAGCAAGTTGGAGCAGCCGTCCTCCCGACTGGCCGCCGCGCCCCTTGCCACATCCGCCCTTCCGCGCTTGCGGGCAGCAGGGCCAGTGGACGCCAGTGCGCGCGCCGCGGTCCCTGCGTTTCGTTCGGTTCCCTGCGTTTCGTTCACCTGCTCCGCCGCATTATCATCACACATCGATTCGTCTTAGCAGTATTATTATTAGTATGATTATTAGTATTATTAGTATTATTAGTATTATTGTTAGTTTTACTCGTATTCTTCTTATCGTTATCATTATTACTGATAGTACGATTGTTGTTGTTATTGTTATTGTTATTGTTATTGTTATTGTTATTGTTGTTGTTGTTGTTGTTGTTGAACTCTCATTCTTGAAGAATAATTATTGTTGATTCCCCCCCACCGGTGCACATTGATTTTTTTCGATTGAAGTGCCACCCCCGGGGCTCGCACCTAGTTTTTTCTCAAGGAAAGTCTTCCTGCTCAAACTGTGCCCCTGCCCCCCGGGCTACAACAACAACGGCTCCCGCTTGAGACTTCCTCGATTTTTGCTCAGGACCCCCGCTCCCGCCTGAGACTTCCGCGCAATTTACTCAGGAAAGGCGCTCCCGTCTGAGACTTCCTCGAAATGTAATCAAGACCCCCGCTCCCGCCTGAGACTTCCCTGCAGCCCCCGCTCCTGCCCGACATTTCCGCGCAATTGACTCAGGAACGGCGCTCCCGCCTGAGACTTCCTCGCAATTTGTGAGGACCCCCGCTCCCGCCTGAGACTTCCGTGCACTTTGCTCAGGAACGGCGCTCCCCCTTGAGACTTCCTCGCAACTTAGTCAGGGCCCCCGCTCCCGCCCGAGATTTCCTCACAATGTACTCAGGACTGCGCTCTCGCGTGCGACGTCCTCACAAATTATTCTGGAATTGCGTTTCGGCGCTCAGGAACCACGCGCGCGCCAAGGACGCCTTCACAACGTGGTATCTTCCCTCTTCCTTCGTCCTTCCCCCTCCCCTTCCTCCCACTCTCCCTCGTTCTTCCCATCCTCCTCTTGCAGGGCCCGCGCCAATTCCAATGGCGGGCAGAGAGATGTACGCCCCCGAAGGATTGTCCGCCCGTTCCGGTTTGCCCGTACGTCTAAGCCCGCCGGCCCCAGCAAAGAGAAATAATCCCCCCAAAAGGGGTGTGATCGGAGACGAAGAGGGCGGGCATCGAGGGTGTAGGGTATACGTGTTGAATGACTCGCGGGCAAGTAAGAGCGTACAGCCTTAAAATGGTTGTTGTTGTTGTTGGTGCTGTTGTTGTTGTTGTTGTTGTTGTTATTGTTGTTGTTGTTGTTGTTGTTGTTGAACATTATTAATTCTAAAGAATAATTATTGTTGGGACCCCTGGTGCACGGCCCCCCTGCGCCGCCTAGGCCGCAGCTACATTTTCATCATTTTCGTGAGGAAGCCTCTAGTAAAACGATGTGATCCAGATCCGGTTGTTTTGTTGTAATCCGTTTTTCCCTTGCAAAAAACACTATAAAATGACATTTCTTGTTCTAATATAATCAAATTTCAAGAATCCCTTGCAAAAAATAAGGTAAAGTGGACAGTCGCGCGCGCAAG